>JARBWK010000011.1:100903798-101331929 GCA_030556195.1 Anolis apletophallus
CTGGCATATAATTAACCTGTCTGTAGTAGGGATGGGTGAGGATTTTTTGCAATGAAGATGACAGAAAGAACTGGAGCGTGAAAGAATAATTGCATGGGGCAGAAAACGCAAACGACAACTTTGCTCTCCCAAGTCTATTGCCTTGAGCTCACCAGAAGACAGGACACCTATCCTTCAACTCTTCCGATCTGGCAGGGACAGTTCAATTAATCCTCCGCCATCCCAATGATCCAGCCGCCCTTAAAATGCCCCAGTTTCTTCTTTCTTCCTCCCACTTTCCCCTTTGTCTGCATTTCAACTGCTTTGCACTCAATCAACAGGGGTGGAAGAAGAGTTGGAGCCTTGTCCTTCCCAATAGGCGCAGGCAAAAGCAAACTGCTGCACCCTCTCATAGCTTATGCACTCTTCCTCATTTATAACTTTGGACTTCTTTAACCACATTCTGATGTTGCTTGGACATAGCTATCCCAGATTTCATCCAAGTATGAGGATATAATAGAAGTCATCAATACAATATTAATAAACCTCTATGACCTGCTTGTCAATGTCCTTCCTGAGTTGCTACTTATTTCCGTCTCTATGTATTTGCTTGTATATTTAGGCTATTTGCATGACTGCTCATTGACATATGTATTTTGAATTCCTTATCTGGAATTCAGAAATACTTCAAAATCCCAAATGATCCATGCAGGTGGCTGAGATAGTGACTCAGAGCCCATCTACACTGCCATATAATGAAGTTTAACTGAATAGAACTGCATTATATGAATCTACACTGCTATATAATGCAGTTTCATAACGAAGCTAAACTGTAGTTCAATGCAGTTAAATTCCTTTACATATGTCTATACCAGTGGTTCTCAACCTTCCTAATGCCATGGCCCCTTAATACAATTCCTCATGTTGTTGGGGGTAACTATAACTATAACATTATTTTCGTTGCTGCATCATAACTGTAATTTTGCTACGGTTATGAATCATAATGTAAATATCTGATACGCAGGATGTATTTTCATTCACTGGACCAAATTTGACAAAAATACTTGATACGCCCAAATTTGAATACTGGTGGGGTTGGGGGGATGGATTGATTTTGTCATTTGGGAGTTGTAGTTGATGGGATTCATAATTAACCTACAATCAAAGAGCATTCTGAATGCCACCAACGATGAAATTGAACCAAATTTGGCACACAGAACTCCCATGACCAACAGAAAATACTGGAAGGGTTTGGTTGACATAGATGCAGGCGAAACGTCATGAGAGAATGCTTCTAGAACATGGCCAAATAGCCCGAAAAACCTACAATAACCCAGTCAAAAAGGTTTTTCCAATGCCAGCTACACCAAAACAGTAAGAACCCAATAGATTCAACTAAGGGTTCGGCATCATGGCTTTTTTCCAATAAGATTTCAAAACAACAACCAATTCCTTGCCGTCCCTTTGCCAAAACCAAGCTGGGAAATGCCCCTTTTTTGGATGAGAATTTCTATCATCCACCAATAAGCATGACCATTTCCTGGTTCTGATTAAATAATAATAATATTATTATTCATTATTATTTTGTGTATTTCCTGACACTGCTAATGGATCGAGGCAGAAGACAACAAAATCAAAAACATAGGAACATAAAATATATCATTACATAAAAACTTGCACCAAACACAGATAGGTTTAAAAGGCCAACCAGCTCTGAACAAGAGAGGCGTTCCTCTGTCCAGATCCTCCAACCCCTGGAATCCACCCTTGGCATCCGACACAGCAATCCTGGGCAGGTTTCCCTTCATTTTTCTTACCATGAGCAACCTTCTTTGAAATGGCTGTTTCTGGGGCTGAGGTGTTCAGAAAACACAGAGTGCTTGGCCCTAGTAAATTACTAGCTTCCTTTACAACAAGGCAGTCTGAAAACACAGAGTGCATGAAGGCACTTCCTGACAGCCGCTCACTCTTCCAGGAGAGGGAAACTCTGGATCCACGATGGGCCATTAAGCCCAAAACATGCTCCAGTGATGATTGCAACCATTTGCAAAAATGCGAGTTGCCAGAAGGCAAACAGCCACCGCCTACAAACAACTGTTCCTATTGCATGAAAATGCTGGGGTTTCAACATCATCCTACTAGGCTACATGGGGAAGACTGTAAGAGTATCTGGACTATGCAGATAATTAAATTTGTGATGGTACTTCAATTAGCTTTGAGAATCGTGGGATATGTAGTTTGGGAATGTTCTTGCAAGTCTCTGTTGGGCTGGATCTACACTGCTATATAAAATCCAGATTATCTACTTTGAACTGGATTATAGGACAATGTAGACTGATATAATCCAGTTCAAATCACATGTGGATAATCTGTTTTGATAATATAGATTATATGGCAGTGTAGATCCATCCTTAGGCCCCTTCTACACTGTCATACAATCCTGATTATCAAAGCAGATAATCCACACTGTCTGCTTTGAACTGGGTTATACAAGTCTACATTGCCATATAATCCAGTTCAAAGTAGATAATCTGGATTTTATATGGCAGTGTAGATGGGGCCTTAGAAAGCTCTGGTGCTTTTAATGCAGAGCAAATGGACTAAAGATTTCTAGTAGATATTTCAAATGGTACCTCTACACTGTGGAATTAATGCAGTTTGGCACCACTTTTAACTGCCCTGCATCAATATACTATGGAACCCTGGGAATTGTGGTTTTGTAAGGTATTTAGCCTTCTTTTCCAAATGGTGCTGCTGCCTTCCCAAAACTACAACTCCCAGGATCCCATAGTATTGAGCAATGTCAGTTGAAGTCGCATCAAGCTGCACTAATTCTGCAGCATAGAAGGTGAAAGACCTTGTAGTTAGAAGTGGTAACAAACTGCATTCACCCCACAGTGCAGATGCACTCATGGGCATCTCAAAAACTTCTCTTGCACTTCTTTTGACTGAGGAAATAACAAGAACAGTTTCATCAATTAAGGGAATAAAACATTAGAAGTGATCAAAGACTCATTTGTGCAAGCCAATATAGGACATGCCAGCACCCTAAACCTACAGGTAATGATACCTAAAGGTATCATCCATGCCATATAATCACATCTGACCAGAAGATAACTGATGCATCTTGTTTGCTAAAGCAACAAGGCTGGATTAAACCATGAATTGCTAAACAGTGTGGATTTGAATCCCTGGTCGGTCATGGAAACCCATTGGGTGACCTTAGGCGAGTTGCACACTCTCAATTCCATGATAGGTTTGCCTTAGGGCAGTGTTTCTCAACCTTCCAAATGCCGCGACCCCTTAATACAGTTGTGGTGACCCCCAACCATAAAATTATTTTGTTACTACTTCATAACTATAATTTTGCTGCTGTTATTAATAGTAATGTAAATATCTGATATACAGGATGTATTTTCACTTAGTGGACCAAATTTGGCACAAATACCCGATACGCCCAAATTTGAATACTGGTGGGGTTGGGGGAGGAGAATGATTTTTGTCATTTGGAAGTTGTAGTTGCTGGGATTTATAGTTCACCTACAATCAAAGAGCATTCTGAACTCCAACAATGATGGAATTGAACCAAACTTGGCACACAGAACTCCCATGGCCAACAAAAAATAATGAAAGGGATTGGTGGACATTGACCTTGAGTTTTGGAGTTGTAGTTCACCTACATCCAGAGAGCACTTTGGACTCAAACAATGATGAATCTGGTCCAAACTTGGCATGAATATTCTATATACCCAAATGTAAACACTGGTGGAGTTTGTGGGAAATAGACCTTAACATTTGGGAGTTGTAGCTCCTGGGATTTCTACAATCAAAGAGCATTCTGAACCCCACAAACGATTGAATTGGGCCAAACTTTCCCATGACAAACAGAAAAGACTGTTTTCTGTCTTAGGGTCACTATACTTCAAAGAAGACTTGAAGGCACACAAATAAGCAGATGCACATGACGGAGGACAACTCCGGTTGACTTTGGATCCCTGTTAGATTGGTTTGAATGTCCTCCCATTTTGCTCCTACATATCCTAAAGTGATGCCCTCCGGCTTCCTTTGCTTTGAGTTCAAAGCTTTAGGAAGAACATCTGTCCCTTTTATTCTGGAATCAATTTGGAAGTGCTGATTACATGGAGGGACCTGGACCTTTGCCAATTCCATCCTTCTTGCTACAATGAGTCATTCAGCAAAATGGATGGCAATTTGCCAGCAGAAGGTGAAGCATCTTTTCCATCCCCAGCAGTATTTTGGATGTGTGTGTACACATATACACAATTACACAATGTTCTTTTCCAGAGCCATGGCATATTTATTAATGCAAAAAAACAGGGGAGCAAATGTGCTGCGGAAGAGATAACAAGAGTTTTCTTTTCACCTGAAATGAAAAGGTTGCCTATAACAGTAACCCAAAACACAGAAACCAAACAGGTTGATGTTTCCTCTCCATCATAACTTTCCCTCCGTGGCAGAAAAACTGTCACCTTCTTCATTTCAGGGCTTGAAAGAACAGGGCAACCTTAACAACCTGTCTGGAGCCAGTCAGGGCAATACGTTCCCAACCGTTATTTCTGTTTAGCTGGACTGGATTCCTTTGGGGTGAATTCCAGCTCTGCAATTAGATAGGTTTTCTCACTTGCCAGAGGAAAACTAAAAGAAAGATAGGGCTGGAAGAGATAACTGATGATGCAAACAAAATATCCTGGGAAAGACCAACAGAGCTAGTTGGACTGCAACTCCCATAATCCCCTAACCATCATACTTATGGGCTATGTAGTCCAGCTGTAGTCCAAACAAGGATCCCAGCTTCAGTCTGAGCTGCTCAGTCTCACTAAGGCTCCATTTAAAGTGCCTAATAATCTGGTTTGAACTGAATTATAGTGGTTATAAGACTCATATAATCAAGAATGAACTACATTGAACTGGATTATATGAGGCTGGATCTATACTGCCACATAATCCAGATTATCAAAGCAGGTAATACAGATTATCTGGTTTTAACTGGATTATAGGAGGCTGGGTCTACACGGCCATATAATCCAGTTTCTGATCCCAGATTATCTGCTTTGAATTGGATTATATGACAATGTAGACTCATATAATCCAGTTCAAAGCAGATAATCTGGATTTTATATGGCAAGGTAGAAGGGGTATGGGTCTACACTGCCATATAATTCATTTCAATGCATTGTGGAAGGCTTTACTGGCTGGAAAATGTGCTGTGAGTTTTCCGGGCTATATGGCCATGTTCCAGAAGCATTCTCTCCTGACGTTTCGCCTACATCTATGGCAGGCATCCTCAGAGGTTGTCCTTTGAGGATGCCTGCCATAGATGTGGGTGAAACATCAGGAGAGAATCTTCTGGAACATGGCTAGACAGCCCAGAAAACTCACAGCAACCCATTTCAATGCAGTTAGTCTGCAATCTGAAACTAGAAAATTTGGCAGTGTAGATAGGACCTAAGAGATGCAAAAATGCACCATTCTTCATTTCTTCTTGTATTCACTGCAAATGTTCCTTTCCCATTCCTGATCAGTTTGAGGCTTGTTTTGTTAAATGCTGGGTCTTTGGTAAGTATTGCTTGAAAACTATGCTTTGATTGATGGCTTTCGGGCCATTTCTGACCTATGGCAACCCTATGGGGTTTTCTTGGTAAGATGTGCCAGCACCTTCCTCTGAGGCTGAGAGAGTGTGACTCTCCAAAAGGTTCATCCAATGGGTTTCTGTGCCTGAGCTGAGGAATCGAACCCTGGTCTCTAGAGTGGCTGTTTGATGCTCAAACCACTGCATCATTGGCACCATTCAACTCTATCAAATTACTTTTACATGATAATAAATTACTGAGAGTTCTCTGGAGAGGATGGATTACCTGAAACCACAAATTGTTCCGTCTGCAGGCATTTAAGATATGTATCTCTCCAATCAAGCTTGCTGGCAGGATGCAGCCAATTCACACACCCCTTTAATAGCCAAATTAGAAGACAAACAATCAACAACTAGATCTTTTTGCAGCATAGAAGCATTGTCTGGTAGGGCGGACACTGCTTTTGTTGAATTGTTGACAAATATATTTGTGGAAGACGACGAGAGGTGCAATATTTGTCAAAGTGTTCTATATCTTTAGAAGTAAAGTAAAGAAAACGATACATCCAGTGTGAGGATTGAGCTAAATACACCATCATTCCAATACAACATCCAAATAAAAAAAATAAAGTGATCACTTCAGGATAAACCAAAGTTTGTCCCGATAGTCTCCAAATCTGCCCAATTGCAGTGGGTTAAACCCTTGTGCTAACAGGACTGCTAACCGAGGGATCAGCGGTTCAAATCTGGGGAAAGTGGATGAGCTCCCACTGTCAGCTCCGGCTCCCCATGCAGGGACATGAGAGAAGCCTCCCACAAGGATGGTAAAACATCAAACACCTGGGTGTCCCCTGGCCAACATCCTTGCAGATGGCCAATTGTCTCACACCAAAACTGACTTGCAGTTTCTTAAGTCATTCCTCACACACACACCCAAAAGAAATTCAAGGAATACACAAAACACTATATGGGCAGTGCAAATATAGGCAGAACACCTCTTATTCAAAATTTCAAAATACTCCAAAATCCAGAAGCATCCATATGGGTGAATTTTCCCCAGAGATCTCCAGTATTTGTTGCTGGTCATGGGGACTGTGTGTGCCAAGTTTGGTCCAATTCCATCTTTGTTGCAGTTCAGAGCATTCTTTGATTGCAGGTGAACTATAAATCACAGTACCCACAATTCCAAAATGTCTAGGCCAATTCTACTCAAAACCCATCAGTATTAAAATTTGGGCACACTAGGTATGCATGCCAAGTTTGGTCCAGATCCAACGTAGTTTGGGTTCATAATGCACTCTGGATATAGGTGAACTACAACTCCTATAAATCCCTCCAAAGACCTCCAGTATTTTTGTTGGTCATGAGGATTCTGTGTGCCAAGTTTGCTCCAGGACCATCGTTGGTGGAGCTCAGAGTGCTTTTAGATTGCAGGTGAACTATAAATCCCAGTACCTACAACTCCTATAAATCATGGTGTATTCTCCTCTAACCTCTCTAGTATGTTCAGTTGCTGATCAATTTCCCTGTTTTCTGTGTGCCATAGAAAAGAATAGGAAAGGGTTAAGGGAGAGGTAGTTACTGGGGTCATGCAAATTCCACACCACTGGAGAGAGTAAGAAACACTGGGATGCCTGTGGTAGAGGAAACACATAAAATCTAGGATTACATTTTCCCCGAGTGAAAAACTTCACTTGGGTGGTGGGCAGTATTGTGTTTGTGGAGGACATTGGCAGGGCTCTTCTATATGTTCATGGTGCTCACTATAACCTGCAATGTCATTGGAGGGAGAGGGCCTTGGATGTCTCCTGAGTAGTGGAAGCTATAGCTGTTTGTGCAGGCAGAAGCTTGTCTGTGTAAGTGGACACCCCAGCTATACACACACACACACACACACATTTTCACTTTTATTTTGTGTATAGATAGATTATTATTATATACTAGCTTGGGGACCCAGCGGTGCCCGGGTCATTTGAGAAGTGCAGCAGGATGTAGAGTGCGTTATGGGGGCTCTGTGTGCCAAGTTTGGTCTTGATCCATCATTATTGGGAGTTGCAGTGGTATCATAAAATTACTGAATGTAGTGCAAGTCCCATCATCTCTGGTCCACCCTCCCCCAAAGTGTAGTAGGATGTAGATTGGGTCATGGGGGCTCTGTGTGCTAAGTTTGGTCTGTATTGGTGAATGGATGAGGGTTGCATTGTTTTTAGGAAGTGAGTGAAGGTACTTCAAGTCCCATCATCCGTGGTCCATCTCACACAAAACTGCACCAGGATGTAGAGTGGGTCATGAGGGCTCTGTGTGGCAGATTTGGTGTTGATCAGTGATAGGATTTGGTTTGTAGCAGTCTTGGAAAGTGAGGGAAGGTACTGCAAGACCCATCCTCCATGTTCTGGCCCCCTCCAAACTTCAGTAGGATGTGGACTGGGTCACTGGGGCTCTGTGTGCCAAGTGTGGTCTTTATCAGTGTTTGTTGGGGGCCACAGTGGTCTGTGGGAACAGAGGGGTGTGTAAGTACTACAAATCCCATCATCCATTGTCAGTCCTCCCCCAAACCTCACCAGGACGTGAAGGCAGTCATGGGGGTTATGTATGCCAAGTTTGGTCTTAATCAGTGATTGGATGAGGGTTGCAACAGACTTGGGAAGTGAGTAGAGGTACTTCAAGTCCCATCATCCATGGTCCACCCTCCTTCGATCTGCACCAGGATGTAGAGTGGGTCATGAGGGCTCTGTGTGGCAGACTTGGTGTTGATCAGTGATAGGATTTGGTTTGTAGCAGTCTTGGAAAATGAGGGAAGGTACTGCAAGACCCATCATCCATGTTCTGGCCCTCTCCAAACTTCAGTAGGATGTAGAGTGGGTCACTGGGGCTCTGTGTGCCAAGTGTGGTTTTTATCAGTGTTTGTTGGGGGCCACAGTGGTCTGTGGGAACAGAGGGGTGTGTAAGTACTACAAATCCCATCATCCATTGTCAGTCCTCCCCCAAACTTCACCAGGACATGAAGGCAGTCATGGGGGTTATGTATGGCAAGTTTGGTCTCGATCAGTGATTGGATGAGGGTTGCAGCGGACTTGGGAAGTGAGTAGAGGTACTTCAAGTCCCATCATCCATGGTCCACCCTCCTCCGAACTGCACCAGGACGTAGAGTGGGTGATGGGGGCTGTGTGTGCTAAGTGTGGTCTGTATTGGTCGTTTTTGGTTGCCTCAGTGGTCTGTGGGAACAAAAGTGTTTGAAAGTACTACAAATCCCAAAATCCGTGGGTCATGTCCCCCGAACCGCACCAGGACGTAAAGGGGGTTAGGGGGGTTATGTGTACCAAGTTTGGTGCAGGTCCATCACCTGCGCTGGTCGCTGTGGTCTGTGAAAGTGCCCGCGCTGGTCTCTGTGGCCTGTGAAAGTGGCTGCCACATATCTGTCCTTTCGCCCTCCGCACACATACAAACATTCCGCTTTATAAAGGTATACAGATTTTCTCAGTCTGTTTACCCAGTGTAGAGTCATGAAGAGGAGCAGGTAACAAATACAAAATTGTTGTTATTGTTGTTGTTACTATTAGTTTCAGCACTCTTTGGCAGGGAAGTCTTCGAAAACTGAATCTCCTGGGACTCTATAGCACTGAGCCAAAGCAGTTAAAGTGGTGTCAAACTGCATTAACTCTACAGTGCAGATGCACCTCAAAATGCAAGCCAACTCTTTTCTTTAGAGCAGGGATCGGGAACCTTTTTGACTCAAAGAGCCATGAAAGCAAAGTATTTGGAAATGTATTTCAGTGAGAGCCATATAAAAATTATAATATATTTTAAGACTGAATTCAACTAAATGTGAGTCTATACGTACATACTATGAGAAAAGGACTCCCCCGGCAGAATGACGGGACACTTCAGACCTGGCTCTGCAAAAGGTATGCTCAGGACTCTGGGAAGGAAGAGAAGACGGAAGGAAGGGGGAAGGAAAGAAAGAAAGAAAGAAAGAAAGAAAGACAGAGGAAATAAAGGAGGGACGGGGAGAGGAAGAAAGAAAAGAAGAACCAACTATGGAAAATGAAGAAAAGAAAAGCAGGAGACAAGGACGGGAAAAGAAAGAAGGAAATGGGAAGGGAGGAAAGGAAAGGGTGGGGAAAAGAAAGGAAAGGGAGTGAGGAAAAAGTAAAATAATGACAGGAAAAGAAGAAAAAAAGAAGGGGAGAGAGGGAAGTGAAAAGAAAGGAAGGAGAAGGAAAGGAAGACTTGGGGGGAAAGAATAGAAGAGGAAGGAAGGAAGAAAGAGGGAGGGAGGGAGAATGGAGGAAAGAAGGAAGGGGAGAGAGGGAGGGAAAAAGGAAGGAGGGAAAGAAAGGCTTCCTGCTACATGCTGGGAAACCGAGGCCCTGGCTGCTCTGGAGAGCCAGATGCAATCATGAAAAGAGCCACATCTGGCTCCCAAGGCATAGGTTCCTTACCCCTGCTTTAGAGCCACAGAAAATGCCCATATGGTCCATTGGCAACAGATGCATCTCCACCCTCTGGCTGCCTGGGTTTCCACAACAAACCCTTTGGAACGAGGGAGAACATGATAGGATTCCCTAGACAATAAAAGCTGGGAGAGAATGATGAATCTTTATATTTTCCAAATAAATAAATAACAATTGGGATGCTAAGTTCCAAAGGCTGATGCGAGCAGTTTCCACACAGCTATCCAAAGCAATGGGGCCAAAGTGGCTTCTCTAGAGGTTTCACTCGAGCTAATGAAGAAACCCTTCTCTTTTGCTATTATGGAAATTGGGAGTGGAAAGAGGAAGATTGTGCAAACAGGGCCCAAGTTCATCTACAAAGCAACTCTTCTTAACTCTCCTTGGATGGTTTATCCTGAAAGAAGATATTTCCCCACCGGACCAGACAGGAGAAAGGTCAATTGGTCAGAGGGAAAGGAAAATGGACCGATCTCCTGCCCCTTGATAAATGAATTTCTGGAAATGGGTTTGGCGTGCAAGCTGTTGAAATGCCATTTTTTGCACAACTGCTAAAGAGGCAGAAACTCCATCCATCCCTGAGTCAGAACAATACGAAAAGTCCATAATCCAGGTGGCCAAAACTTTACCCGCTGCGTATCTGGCTACTATTTGGGTGTTAAGCGAGGCAGGAGCCTTCCACAGCTCACCTGAACAAATCCTGGTTGTCAGAGGCATTTTGTACATGCTCAGAGGCAAACTCTTTTACAGCTTCCAGAGTTTAAGAGCCTCAGTAGGTTCTACTAGGTGCCAGGATGAGAGCACATATTTTGTGGCAGTTCCATGTTCGGGTTTCAACATTACCGCTGAAAAAGAATGCATTTCAAGACACACGATAAGCAAAATCCACTGACAGTCCAAATAGACAGTTGTTGTAATCTTTCACCACTAGCTGATGGAAGCAGCAGGCTAAAAAGTAACTTTTTCCACTTTCTCATTTATCCGAAACTAAGAGTCATTGTGATATCACAGTTTGGATATCAGATGAAGGTTCGAATTCCCATTCAGCCATGGAAACCCAATGGAGACCTTGGGAGAGTCACACTCTCTCAGCCTCAGAGGAAGGCAAGGGAAAACCTCTTCCGAACACATCTTGCCAAGAAAACCCTGGGATAGGTTTGACTGAAGGTCGCAACAAAAAGAACCACCAAAATGGGATAAAAACAAAACTTGGCACCTTTCTTTTCCTGGCTCTGCTTTAGGCTGGATCTACACTGCCATATGATGTAGTTTGAACTGCATTCTATGATCAGTGCAGACCCAAATGATGCAGTATCAAACTGCATTCTCTGACAGTGTAGATCCAGCCTTACATCTTCTATACACATAATAAAAGTGAAAATATCAATGTGTGTGTGTGTGGCTAGGATGCCCACTTATACAGATAGACACCTGCCTCCACAAACAACTATAGGTCCCACGACTCAGGAGACACCAAAGGCCCTCCCTCCAATAACATTGCAGGTTATAGTGAGCTCCATGAACATATACAACAGCACTGCCAATGTCCATAAACATAATACTGCCCACCACCCAAGTTATGGCTTTCATACGGGGACAATTCCATCCTATATTTTATGTTTTTCCTCCACCACAGCCACCCCAGTGTTCCTTACTCTCTCTCCATTGGTGTGGAATTTGCCCACTGCCTCTCCCTCTCCTATTTTTTCTATGGCACCCAGTAAACAGAGGAACTGATCAGCAACTGAACATACTAGAAAGGTTTGGGTAGAATTCACCATGATTTAGAGGAGTTGCAGGTACTGGAATGTATAGTTCACCTGCAATCGAAGAGCCCCTCAACTCAACCAACAATGGACCTCGAACTAAATTGGCACACAAAACCTCCATGACCAACAAAAAATACTCAAGGTCTTTGGAGGGATTCATGGGAGTTGTAGTTCACCTACATCCAGTGAGCACTGTGAATCCAAGCAATGATTGATCAGGACCAAACTTGGCATGCATACCCAATATGCTCAAATTTAAATACTGGTGGGTTTTAAGGGGAATTCTGGAGTTGTGGGTACTGGGATTTATGGTTCACCTGCAATCAATGAGCACTCTGAACTCCACCAAAGATTCAATTGGACCAAACTTGGCACACAGAACTCCTATGACCAGCAAAAATACTGGAGGTATTGGGGAAAATTCTGGAGGTCTTTGGAGAGTTGTAGTTCACCTACTTCCAGAGACACTGTGAACCCAAACACCAATGGAACTGGACCAAACTTGGCACACATACCTGATATGCCAAAATTTGATTACTGGAGGGGGTTGTGGGGAGCTGACTTTCTTGCTGGGAGTTGTAGTTCACCCACAACCAGAGAAACTGTGGCCTCCACCGATTATGGGCCTGGACCAAACTTGGCACACAGAACTCCCATAACTAACTCAAACTACTGGAGGGGTTTGAGCGGACTGACTCGACATAGTGGGAGTTGTAGTTTACCCTATAGCCAGAGAGCACACTGAACCCCACCAATGATGCATCTAGAGTTAACTTGCCCAACATAACGAACTTATATATGCCGTATATATGCTGTGCAGAATATAGAAGGGCAGAATATAAATGTTTTAAATAAATAAATAAATTTAAGTTCTGGTGGAGTTTTCTGGGGTTAACCTGGCATGGTGTAAGTTGTAGTTCACCCACAACCTTATGCATTTTGTACAATTAAAAATGGATTTTTTTCAAATAACCTGGGCAACGCCGGGAACCCAAGCTAGTCATACAATACAAAGCAGAACTTGCAAAAATCACTTGTTTGGCCAGTTGCAGGATTCTGGGAGTTACCGTCCAAAAAAATAAACACCTTCTGATTTTGAATATGTTAAACCTAAGGAAGGTAAAGGTTTTCTCCTGACATTTAGTCCAGTCGTGTCCAACTCTGGGGGTTAGTACTCATCTCCATTTCTAAGCCAAAGAGCCGGCATTGTCCGTAGACGCCTCCAAGGTTGTGTGGCCAGCATGACTGCATGGAGCGCCGTTACCTTCCCGCTGAAGCGGTAGCTATTGATCTACTCAAATTTGCATGTTTTAGAACTGCTGTGTTAGCAGAAGCTGGGGCTAACAGCAGGAGCTCAAACCTAGAGAATGTGCTGTCAATTGAAAGTCGAGACTGCTGGGCTTAAGATGCCATGATAGCTAAGCATTTATCCAAAGTGTTTGTCTGTTGCTTTCCGCCCACCCGAGATGATGCACAAGAGATACGAACTTCAACGCGCAAATGAAAACATTCAGAAACAAGGAAATCGTATTTTTTCCCATCTAAAATAGTGTGAAACCACCAGAGGTTGAAAGAGGCAAAGCGGGTGCCCCACGCCCCTCTGTGTCTCCAACTCCCTGTTTACAGAATCAACGTGGGGAGTTTCTGTTTTAATTAAGACGCATCGAGACATGTTCCTTGGCGGGGGCCCTTTGGAAAAAGCAGTAGATCAGGTGCGCCTTGCCAATATTTCAAGAGGGAGAGAAAGGAGGAGGAGGAAAAAGAAAGCGAGAGAAGGAGGGAGGGAGACGGAGCCGCACCTTAGAAAGAGATTACATTCTGGAATGTGCCAACGACAACCTCAAACAAACTACAACATATTGCAGAGGAAAATTAAAAGGGTGTTATCTCTCCCGGGACTTATTTCTATGTGAGCGGGATTTGTAAAACAAGAGCTAACTCCACAAACTATTGCATCTACACTTTAGGATCGATGCAACTTGACACTACTTGAACTGCCATAGCTCCATGCTATGGAAACCTGGAATACATAGTTTCATAAGGTCTCTAGGAGCCTGAGATTTATAATTCCATAAACTCTTTCTCTGCCACATAGTGTTGGTGTCTCACCAAATTACAGCTCCCATAGCACTGAGCAACAGCAGTGAAAGTGGTGTCTATCTGCATCAACTCTCCAGTGTAGATGCAGCCAACTCTGGAAAACGAGAAACAGAAGAAACTCCTTTTTCTGGGTGAGCATTTCCATGCTCCAGAAGTAAATTATGAGGCATATAGAAAATGATTTCCACACACCTGTTGGTAAAGTTTTAGGCTGGATCTATACCACCATACAATGCAGTTTGGAACTGCATTATATGGGCAGTGTACCCATATAAGGCAGTTTAACTGCACTGAACTGCATTATATGGGTCTACACAGAGCATACAATGAAGTCTACACTGATCATATAATGCACTGAACTACATAATATGGGTCTATACTGACCATATTATGTACTGCGATTACATTAGCCATATAATGTACTCAGTCTATACTGACCATGTAATGTATTCAATCTACATAATGTTCTGAGTCTATACTGACCATATAATGTACTCAGTCCATACTGACCATACAATGTACTCAGTCAATAGTGGCCATATAATGCACTCAGTCTGTATAATGTTGTGAGTCTATACTGACCACACAATGTACTCAGTCTACACTGACCATATAATATACTCAGTCTATACTGACCATACTGTATAATGTACTCAGTCTATATAATGTTCTGAATCTATACCGACCATATAATGTACTCAGTCTATACTGACCATACAATGTACTCAGTCTACACTGACCATATAATATACTCCGTCTATACTGACCATATAATGTACTCAGTCTATATAATGTTCTGAGTCTATACTGACCATATAATGTACTCAGTCTATACTGACCATACAATGTACTCAGTCTACACTGACCATATAATATATTCAGTCTATACTGACCATGTAATGTATTCAATCTACATAATGTTCTGAGTCTATACTGACCATACAATGTACTCAGTCAATAGTGGCCATATAATGCACTCAGTCTGTATAATGTTGTGAGTCTATACTGACCACACAATGTACTCAGTCTACACTGACCATATAATATACTCAGTCTATACAGACCATACTGTATAATGTACTCAGTCTATATAATGTTCTGAATCTATACCGACCATATAATGTACTCAGTCTATACTGACCATACAATGTACTCAGTCTACACTGACCATATAATATACTCAGTCTATACTGACCATATAATGTACTCAGTCTATATAATGTTCTGAGTCTATACTGACCATATAATATACTCAGTCTATATAATGTTCTAAGTCTATACTGACCACACAATGTACTCAGTCTATACTGACCATGTAATGTATTCAATCTATGTAATGTTCTGAGTCTATACTGACCATATAATGTACTCAGTCCATGCTGACCATACAATGTACTCAGTCTATAGTGGCCATATAATGCACTCAGTCTATATAATGTTCTGAGTTTATACTGACCACACAATGTACTCAGTCTACACTGACCATATAATATACTCAGTCTATACTGATCATATTATGTACTCAGTCTATATTATGTTATGAGTCTATACTGACCATATAATGTACTCAGTCCATACTGACCATGTAATGTATTCAATCTATGTAATGTTCTGAGTCTATACTGACCATATAATGTACTCAGTCCATACTGACCATACAATGTACTCAGTCTACACTGACCATATAATATACTCAGTCTATACTGACCATATAATGTACTCAGTCTATATAATGTTCTGAGTCTATACTGACCATATAATATACTCAGTCTATACTGACCATACAATGTACTCAGTCTACACTGACCATATAATGTACTCAGTCTATATAATGTTCTGAGTCTATACTGACCATACAATGTACTCAGTCTACACTGACCATATAATATACTCAGTCTATACTGACCATATAATGTACTCAGTCTGTATAATGTTCTGAGTCTATACTGACCATACAATGTACTCAGTTTACACTGACCATATAATGTACTCAGTCTATATAATGTTGTCTATACTGACCATATAATGTATTCATTCTATACTAATCATACAATGTACTCAGTCTATACTGATCATATAATGTACTCAGTTTAAACTGACCATATAATGTACTCAGTCTATATAATGTTCTGAGTATACTGAGCATACAATGTACTCAGTCTACACTGACCATATTACTCAGTCTATACTGACCATATAATGTACTCATTCTATACTAATCATACAATGTACTCAGTCTATACTGACCATATAATGTACCCAGTCTACACTGATCATATAATGTACTGGATCTATATTGACCATATAATGTAGTGAGTCTATACTGAGCATATAATGTACTGAATCTATATTGACCATATAATGTACTCAGTACATATAATGTACTAAGGCTATACTGACTATCATGTCTCAATCTCAGTCTGACCGACCTCACAGGGCTGTTGTAAGAATGAAGTAGCATCCATGTGTGTGAAAGAGAGTCCTATATGATACCATTTGCTGGTTGGAATACATTTAACAAGCATACAAAACAGAGTCACAACAAGAACTACTCTTAGCCTTTCTTTCAATGACAGGGTTCAATCCTGGGCCATAAAAACTAAGACAGAGTCAGCTTTCCTTATGCAGGATGCCCAAATCCAAAATGCTCCAAAGTCTAAAATTTCCCATCTGGGAGGCTGAGAGAGTGGCCCCTTGGCTTTCTGGTAGTTCAATGTACACAAACATGGTTTCATGCACAACACTGTTGCAGATCTTGCCTAAAATTATCACCAGGTGAGGTGTATACAGTGTCTATGAAACACAAATGAATTTGGGGTTCAGACTTGAGTCTCATCTCCAAGACACCTCACTATATATATATATATATATATATATATATATATTCCCCTAACAATAACAAGGGTATGCTGTTGACTGTAGTCTATCTAGATCAGGCATGGGCAAACCGGTAGGCTGTTAGGAATTGTGGGAGTTGAACTCCAAAACACCTGGAGGGCCAAAGTTTGCCCATGCCTGATCTAGATAGAAAGAGATACAATTGCCCTGGTCCAAAGGGAAAGGAGCCTTGCCCTGAACTGCTGGACACCTGTGCCAGGTTTTAGAGCTACCTGGGAAAGCCAAAGCTTCAAAACTCCTAGCTATCATTTGAACAGGACCTGAGGCTATTGCAAGGAGAAGACTCACCTCTTCTTTTGGACGGTGGGGCTGTATTTCCCTTTATTTCTCTTCTTGAACAGAGAATGCATTCCGATTCTCTCTGAAGGTGGCTGAAGGTGGAAGTACCTGGCTGCAAGGGGAGTCAAGGGAAGCAGGTGCCAACTCCTCTCCTCCTTGGCAAAGGAATAGTACTCCTCTCCTTCTCTTGCTTTCTGTCTGTCTTCCTTCCTTTCTTTTCCCCCTTCTTTGCTGTTTGCTTGCTAGTCCAGGTGGTCACAGAGTCTCTTTGACAGGAGAGGAGTTGGAGCAGGAAAGTAGGCAGGCAGCAACCCTGCTGGCACAAGGAGGTGTGAGCCTCCTCAAGGACCTGGCTGGCCTTCCTGCAGCCCCCGCCCCACAGGGAGGGAAGGAAGGAGGGACGTGCCATGGTTTCCTCCTCCTTTGCCATTCATTTACTGGGAGCAGCAGAGGTGGCTGGCTCTTGCAGCAGGCTGGGGAAGAGGGCGGTCACTAGGGGGCGCTGGAACTGCCAACTTTTTCAGAGCAGAAATCCATCAGGTGCAGCCTTCCAGGGAATATATTATATTATATTATATTATATTATACTATACTATACTATACTATACTATACTATACTATACTATATTATATTATATTATATTATATTATATTATATTATATTATATTATATTATAAGCCATCCCCTGCCACGCGTTGCTGTGGCTCAGTCTGGTAATTTGGAAAATAAAGTAATGAGAAAGTGTTGTTTTCTAATATATGTAATTTCTTTATGCTTGTGGGTAAACAGTATTTCTTGCTGTTTCTTTGTCAGTGTTGATGTGGAGATTGTCTGGTTTGCCTACTCTGGAACATGCAACATAAAACTGTCCTTCTCTAGGGGTCCCTTTCAAATCTATGATGCTATATCCTGTGTGTATGTGAATCATATCTATCTATCTATATCTATGGCTGGATGGCTCTTTGTCAGGAGGGCTTTGATTACGTTTTCTTGCCCTGGTGAAGGGAGTTGGACGGGATGGCCTAAAGTATTTTCTGTTGCTCATGGGGGTTCTGTGTGGGAAGTTTTTCCCAATTCTGTCATTGGTGGGGGTCATAATGCTCTTTGATTGTAGGTGAACTATAAATCTCAGAAACTACAACTCCCAAATGTCAATGTCTATTTTCCCCAAACTCCATCTGTGTTCATATTTGGGCATATGGAATATTCGTGCCAAGTTTGGTCCAGATCCATCAGTGTTTGAGTCCACAGTGCTCTCTGGATGTAGGTGAACTACAACTCCAAAAATCAAGGTCAATGCCCACCAAACCCGTCTAGTGTTTTTTGTTGGTCATGGGAGTTTTGTGTGGCACATTTGGTTCAATTCCACCGTTTTTTTAGTGATGGTCACTCCTTGGGTTAGTAGGTGTCTTGTGGCAAAATTTGGTGGCAATTTGTCCAGTGATTTTTGAGTTATGTTAATCCCACAAATGAACATTACATTTTTATTTATATAAATATTATATTATATTACACAGTGTTCCATCACGTTTTGTTGTACAGTGTTCCCTCGCTACTTCACAGTTCGCTTATTGCAGGCTCGCTGTTTTGCGGATTTCAAAAAGGATTTCAAAAAGGGTTTCCAAGCCCATGCCTTCCCTCCTGATCTGAATGGCCCTGTTCAGATCCGGGGGGAAGGCATGGGCTTCCGAACCCTTTCCGAAAATGGCGGCACTAGCTTCAAAATGGCAAATTCACTTCCGGGTTGCTTAAAGCTCTTGAAAACCAGTTCAGAAGTGAATTGCATCCGAATTTAATACGACTTTTGGAGCATTCCAACTAACCTAACCAGGCTAGTGTATATATATGCGTACATTTATATGTATATATTTGTGTATATGTATTAATGTGGTTCTGCACATGCATTGTAATGGGGGTTTTTTTTTGGCTTTTTAAGTCCCTTCCCTGTGTTTTTCAGTGTTTTTATGAGTGATGATCACTCGTTGTCCTGATAGGTGTAGTGTGTCCAAATTTGGTGTCAATTTGCCCAGTGGTTTTTGAATTATGTTAATCCCACAAACGAACATTACATTTTTATTTATATAGATTATATTATATTATATTATATTATATTAGCTGTACTCACCACATGTTGCTGTGGCCAACTTTCCCTCCCTCTCTTCCTTTCTTTCTCCTTTCTTTCCTTCTCCCCTTTTCTTTCCCTTCCTCTTTCTCCTCTTTCGTCCTTCTCTGCCTATTCTTGGACTGCAACTCCCAGCAGTCCTCCTGATCGATCGATCTACCTACCTATCTATCTCTATCTAATCTCTCCATCTTATCTATTTGGAGGATTGCTGGGAGCTGTTATCAGGACCTCAAAATCGAACTGCAAAGGCTCTGGCATAAACCAGTACAGGTGGTCCCAGTGGTCATCAGCACACTGGGTGCCGTGCCCAAAGATCTCATCGACATCTAGATACAATAAACACTGACAGAATCGCGATCTCTCAACTGCAAAAGGCCACCTTCCTTAGATCTGTGCGTATCATTCAAAAATATATCACACAGCCCTAAACACTTGGGAAGTGTTTGACTTGTGATTTTGGGATATGAAATCCAGCATATATATCTCGTTTGCTGTGTCACTGTGTTTTTGTGTCAGTAAATTATTATTATTATTATTTGGGTAGTAAATTCATCATCATTGAAATAATAATAGTAATTTGGATAATACATTCATCGTAATCAATTATTATTCAAATACTACATCATCATTGAAATAATAATAATAATTCAGGTAATAAATTCATCATAATTGTTATAATAATAATAACAATAATAATTCAAGTAATAAATTCATTGTTATTATTATTTGGGGAATAAATTCATCATCATAAAGGTAAAGGTTTCCCCTGACATTAAGTCCAGTTGTGTCTGACTCTGAGGGTTGGTGCTCATCTCCATTTATAAGCTGCAGAGTCAGCGTTGTCCATAGATGCCTCCAAGGTCATGTGGCCAGCATGACTGCATGGAGCGCCGTTACCTTCTCCCAGAAGTAGTACCTATTGACCTATTCACACTTGCATGTTTTCGAACTGCTAGGTTAGCAAAAGCTGGGCCTAACAGTGGGAGCTCACTCTACTCACCGGATTCAAACCGCCAACCTTTTGGTTAGCACGTTCAGCAGCTCAGTGGTTTAACCCGCTGTACCACCAGGATCATAGTTACAATATAATAATAATTTGGGTAATAAATTCATCATCAATAATAATAATTTGGGCAATAAATTCATCATCACTAATAATAATAATTTGGATAAAAAATTTATCATCATTATTGCTGCTATTAATATTAATAATAACAATAATAATAATTCTAGTAATACAATCATCATCAATAATAATAATTCTGGTAATAGATTCATAATAAATAATAATGGTAATTTGGATAAAAATTTCATCATAATTGTTATAACAATAATAATAACAATAGCAATAATAATATATTGGGTTGCTATGTGTTTTCCAGGCTGTAGGGCCATGTTCCAGAAGCATTTTCTCCTGACGTTTTGCCCACATCTATGGCAGGCATCTGCAGAGGTTGTGAGGTCTATTGGAAACCAGGCAAGTGGGGTTTATATACCTGTGGAATAATATCCAGGATGGGAGAAAGAAATCTTGTCAGTTTGAGGCAAGTGTGAATGTTGCCATTGACCACCTTGATTAGCATTGAATAGTCCTGCTGCTTCAAAGCTTAGCTACTTCCTTCCTGGGAGAATCCTTTGTTAGAAGGTGTTAGCTGGCCCTGAAAATTCCACACCAATTGAGAGAGTAAGAAACACTGGGATGTCTGTGGTGGAGGAAACACATAAAATCTAGGATGGAATTGTCTCCCTATGAAAGCCTTCACTTGGGTGGTGGGCAGTATGGTGCTTGTGGAGGACATTGGCAGGTACGTGTTTATGGTACTCATTATAACCTGCAATGTCATTGGTGTCTCCTGAGTAGTGGGAGCTATAACTGTTTCTGAAGGCAGGAGCTTGTCTGTGCAAGTGGACACCCCAGCCCCACACACACACATACATATTTTCACTTTATATCTATAGATATAGATATATAGATACAGAATATAGATATATAGATATAGATAGATAATTATTTTTCATATGCTGCTTTTTCTCTCTGGTGCCTAAATTCTCACTCTAATGACTCAATAGGTTTTTCCATTTGTTTTTCAACAGTCAGAAGGTTCGGTCAGAAGGTAACTACTCATGAACTACTTTATAGATGCCACCTTCAAGCAAATATATATTTGGAGAAATATAGTCAGTTTATATGATTTTATATGTCCAGCCCACATTTGTATCTTATGTATGCCTCTCTTTTCCTACTTGGTTTTTGTTTGTTTGTTTGTCTGTTGGTAATCATACAATCAAAATCAAACAAAAATATATCTTTAAAAATTGGGAAAATGTAGAAAAATATCAGATATATTTCAGAGGGAGGAACTGACACCTGAATCTTCCTTGCTTAAGAAAACCTGATGAAATGCATGTTGACAAGTGACTTGAACGCAATATACATGCAAACTTCATTCAGCACTGACATCATTGAATACATAAAGATTCAAGACCAGACTTATTGGAATTTAGCATTCACATCCTTGAGCCTGAATAGACAAATCTATCACTTCCTTTAAAAGAAAGAGGGAAAACAGCAACGCGTGGTGGGTACAGCTAGTATGTTATAAGAATATGCATTTAAATTCATCAGAAAGGTAAATGTCTCTTAGGCTCCTTCTACACTGCCATATAATCCAGATTATCAAATCAGATAATCCACATTCTCTGCTTTGAACAGGATTATATGAGTCCACATTGCCATATAATCCAGTTCAAAGCAGATAATCTGGATTTTACGTGGCAGTGTGGAAGGGACCAGAGTCTACATTGACCACATAATGCAGTTTATAAGGCAGTGTAAATGGGGCCTTTCAAGAGCCTTGGGTTGCATCCACTGCATTGAAGTGCATTTATATGAGTCTACACTAGCATGTAATGCAGTTCAGCTGCATTACAAAATAGCATTATACGGCAGTTTAGTAATCGACAATGCTGCTCAGGCTTGGGAAATTCAGAGCTATGTTTTGTTTCATTTTGAATGGTCTCGGCATGGCTTTGTTGAAGATAAAATACATTTAGAAGAGGATTACCATGGCCTCTATCTGTGTAGTCCTAACTTGAATAAATTGAATAAACCACATAACTTTACATAACTTTCAAGGCGATGATTGAGACATTTGAATTGGTTCAAGATTTTGCATATGTTGACTCAGTTATTCATCAGAAGGCAGTCAAGAAATTAGAAGAAAATGAAGGCTTGGAAAGGCAACTATGAAGGAACTCGGGGAGACCCTAAAAGCGTAATTTCATACTAAGATTAAGATAGTTCAGACCATCGTATTTCCCATTTCTATGAGAGTACACCTCACTAGGAATCTTTAGGTCCTCCTGTGTGATCCTGTGCTCTTACATCTGCCAGATGTTGATTACAGAGCAGGCATGGACAAACTCCGACCCTCCATGTGTTTTTGGACTGCCACTCCCACAATTCCTACCGGCTGTTAGGAATTGTGGGAATTGAAGTCCAGAACACCTAGAGGGCAGAAGTTTGCCCTTACCTGTTATAGAGTCATGCTGCATGACCTGGAGCTTCCTAAAGAGAGCACCTAGGTGCTCCAGAGTAAGTCCATGGTCAACGTCCATAAAGTCATGCTGGAGAACCTAGAAATCCCTAAAGAGGTGTTGTGTCAATACACACACACACACTCACACACAAACATCTCCCCTCCCTTTATGGGGTTCTGTGACTCTAATCCCAAGGAATTAGAGCTGGGCATGTCTAGAGATGGACTCTGAGCCAAAGGATTGGGACCTCCTTCATGGTCATGGCTTCATGGTATGACACCAAATTCTTGAGGCAACGGATACTCTGCTCTCTCTCTCTCTCTCTCTCTCTCTCTCTCTCTCTCTCAAGAGAAGAGAGAGAGAGAGAGAGACATGGCTCATTTCCCTTATTCAGAAGTCAACTCCCGTGAGAGAATTTTGGGAGGGACACCTTGCTCAGGAACAGGAGTTACACCCATCCGATGAAGAGCAACCTCCCCAAACCTGTTGGTTCAGTCTTGGCATTTGTTCGTTCACAGGTGCACCTGTACCGCCACAGAGGCCTCTACAGTAAAGCATCCCTTGGTTGAAAATGCTTGGGACCAGAGTTTGGGTTCTTTTTCACTTTCAAAACACCCATATTTGCATATATATCTATCTATACATAATAAGACATGATATGATAATGAGATACAACAATGAGAAATGCTATCCCATTTCTTATTTATTCCGAGAGCTGGATGGTGGAGAAAGTGAATAAGGAGGAAAGTCAACTCATTTGATATACAGTGCCAGAAGGAGAGTTCTATAAACTGCTTAACAAGGCAAACCAATGGCTTCTAGACACCTAGAGATTTATAGTTTGTCCATAATCAAAAAGCCCTCTGAACCCCACCAACAATGGATCTGGTTCTGGACCACACTTGGAACACAGACTCACTAGATCCCATTGGTGGTTTAATACTATTTCATATCTGAATACCGGCAGGGTTTGTGGGAAATTGATCCACAATGTTAGGAGTTGTAGTTCACCCACATCTTTATGCTTTTTCTAATGATGCCATTCATAAAACATAAGGCAAAATATGACTCTTCCTGATAAACAGCATTACAAAAGACCTAACCTGGGCATTGCCAGGTACCTAAGATAGTATCGTATATACCAGGGCTGTCCAACAGGCGGGCCACGGGTTGTATACAGCCCCCCAGCCTGTTGGACACATCCCCCGCTACCCTCCTGAAATAATTTATTTTTTAAAAAAATTAAAAAAAATTATTTACTTTAAAAAATATATTTTTTAAAAAAAATGGCGGCCGGGGGGGAGGGGAGGAGGAGGCGGGGCAGGGAGGAGGAAAAGAGCCAGCTCCTCCTCCCTGCACCGCCCCCTCCGTCCCTCTCTCCGCCCTGCCGCTGCGATCCAGTTTGCGGCGGGGGGAGGGAGGGGAGGAGGAGGAATCCTCCCTTCCTCCTCCTTCCCGGGCGCTGCTGGTGTCCCGATCGCGCGGCGCCGGGAAGGAGGAGGAGGAATCCTCCCTCCTCCTCCTCCTCCCCGGCGCCGCGACGATCGGGACACCGGCGGCACTGGGAAGGGCGGGAGGGAGCGAGGGGGTAGGCCTTCCAATGAAGCCTTCTGAATGGCTCGCGGGGGAAGCGAGCACCTGGTTCTTGCTTCCCCCGTGAGCCATCCAGGCCTGCGGGAGAGTTTTCGCCTGGCTCTCGTGTCCCTCTGACCAGAGGGACGAGAGCCGGGCAAAACCTCCCGCAAGCCTGGATGGCTCGTGGGGGAAAGCGAGAACCGGGTGAAAAGCTTCCCCCGTGAGCCATCCAGGCCTGCGGGAGGGTTTTCGCCTGGATCGCGTCCCTGGGTGACGTCAGGCTGGGTGACGCCTGACGTCACCCAGCCCCGCCGAAAGGGGCGGGCTGTGCAGGAGGCCGGGCATGCGCGGCCCCACCCCCAGGAGCGGCCCCGCCCCCAGGAGCGGCCCCGCCCCAGGAGCGGCCCCCGGCCCTTGGGCTGGAAGAAGTTGGACAGCCCTGGTAAATACCGCAAAGGCATGTAGCCGGGGGGGGGGGCTTAGGGGGCTTCAGCCCCCCCCCCCGAAATTCTCAGGGTGGTCCGCGAGAAGGCGTTACTGGTACATTATTTAAACTGTTATGTTTATTCATATCATGATCTGATCACCATGCTCATTATATCCCACATTAATGGGGTTATTGGGATGACAATACAAAAGATTTGCTAGGATAGACCCTCTTCCACCCAGTCTCAGCCCCCCCCCCCCCAAACCAAATTCAGACCCCCCAAATCAAAATCCTGGCTACGGCCCTGCAATCCATAACCTTTGATACAATATCTGCATACGCCGAACTATCTGAAAGCATGGGGACAACTGGAGTATATTTTGGAATATTTCGGGTTTCAGAATTGCAGATAAGGGACGTTGAACTGAAACTGTGACATCCTAGGTTTGTAATAGTGACATCTGTAGCAGCCTGAGATTGATACCTTTATGTTGATGTTTATATATATTGTTATTTATATTTATATGCTTTTATTTTGTATGCCGCCTGTCACCCAGAATGGGACCCAAGGTGGTTTCCAAAAAATAGTAACCATAATTGCACAAAACAAATAAAACCTGACACATTCTCAACAGTCTGAGTTGGATACATTTATCTTCCCTTACATTGACGTTTATACATTCTGGATGCCTTTATGGTCCTGTTTAGGTTTGCATTACTTTGTATTTATTTATTTATTTGATACTAGCCATCCCCTGCCATGCGTTGCTGTGGCCCAGTCTGTGTATATGTGTTTTGTGTGTGTGTATATATAGCATTGAGGCCATGCTATTGAGAACACAGCTGCGCTGGACAGGACACGTCTCTAGGATGGAGGACCACCGCCTCCCAAAGATACTACTCTACGGTGAACTCACCACGGGTCAGCGCAAGAGAGGCGCCCCCCAAAAGAGATATAAGGACTCCCTGAAACAACATCTCAGGCTTGGCCAGATTGATCACCAACAATGGTCCACCCTGGCCTCACATCGGGAGGCATGGAGAAGCACTATCCACAATGCTGCGGCCTCTTTCGAGAAGACACGCCGAATGGGTCTCGAAGAGAAACGACAACGCAGAAAGAACCGCAACTTGGAAGAAACATCACACAAGGAGACTTTCTGCTGCGCTTTCTGCAACCGAACTTGCCTATCTCAGATTGGCCTTTTTAGTCATCAACGCGCTTGTAAAAAGCGTGGGATGAGTCCTTCCTGAATCTTCGTTCGCGAAGTAATGCCGAGAGAGAGAGAGAGAGAGAGAGAGAGATATATGTGTGTGTTTGGGTATATATGTGTTTTTGCCCATGCGTTGTAATGCATTTTAAAAATAATAATGGATTTTTAAGTTTCTTCTGTTGTGTTTTTCAGAGTTTTTATGATTGATGGTCACTCTTTGGCCTGATAGGTGTATTGTGTCCAAATTTGGTGTCAATTTGTCCAGTGGTTTTTGAGTTATGTTACTCCCACAAACAAACATTACATTTTTATTTATATAGATGTGTTTATGTTTGTATTTCTATGTTGATATTTATTTTACAGGCTACCTTGCTCCTGGACTGGAACTTACGGCACTTTCCAAAAACATGTAACTCATACAACTAAAACCCTATTGTGATGAGGTGGTTATTTATATGTTAATCACATGTTTATTTATGTATTTAGAAGAGACATTCTTTAAAAGCTGCAGAGAGTGAGCAGTAGAATGTTCGCAGCAGCAAGCTGTAAGCAGAGGCTGTTGCCATGACAACAGAGGCCACTCTGGCTTTAGAATGTTCAGTTTGAATCTGACAGTTGGAGAATGTCAGTTGGCCAGCAGCTGTGACCAGAGTTAGTGGGGAATTAGCAGTTGCTGAAGCTGCAAGCTGTCTGTAGGAACTGCAGTGTGCAGTTCAGTTCTGTGTGTGGGTTTAAGGAACCCAAGTGTGGGACAAGTTAGTCCCAGGGTTGAGAGTAACCCAGTATCAAGTAGTTACTTGTGTGTAACTGTATCAGGAGAAAACCCCAGTGTTATATTGTTTAATATTGCAAGTTTGTACCTCTTCGGAGCCTATTTGAAACCACCTAAGCTTTGAGCCCATTTGTGTAAAATAAACTGTTAAACACTTTCAACACTACATCTGTGGAAGTCGTTTATTCACCAGGACCCTCACATCTAGTGGTCAAGCATTGACAAATGGTGGCAGCAAGATATTAATAAAGGAGGAAAACTTTGAGAATTGGTGGCAGTCTTGCCACACAGTTTTAAAAGTCAAGGAGTGGTCGGTGTGTGTCCAGACTTCTTCACATTTGGCGGCAGCGGTGGGATTAAAGGATAGCCTGCCCTGCCACGTTCCAAAAAAGTAAACGGGGTGAAGTTTCATCTATTACCACATTTTGTGGCAGCGGCGTTTTACGATACTTCGCTTCTTTACACCTATGCTTTTGCATCACCCTGAAATTGATACTTTATGTTTATTTATATTTACATTCCTTTTCCTCCCCACCCCAAATTCTATTTTAATGTTTATAGCCTTTAGATATTAGATTGCATGTTGCATTGCTTTTAGCACCATGAAAAGCTTTGAGTCTCTGTTAAGGGAAAGAGTGGCATACAAATTATTATTATTATTATTATTATTATTAAAATTATTACCTGAATTGGTATTATTATTGTTGTTGATGATTATAATGATGAATTAATTACCTGAATTATTATTATTGTGTTGTCAAAAGCTTTCATGGCTGCTTCTCCCTTAACCTTTTCCTATTCTTTTCTATGGTACACAGCAAACAGAGCAGCATTGATCAGCAACTGAACGTATTGGATAGGTTTGGGGGAGAATTCACCATGATTTAGAGTAGTTGTAGGTTCTGGGGTGTATAGTTCTCCTGCAATCTAAGAGCCCTCTGAACTCCACCAATGATGGATCTGGAACTAACTTGGCACACAGAACCCCCATGGCCAACAAAAAATTCTAGAGGGATTTGGAGGGATTTATATGAGTTGTAGCTCACCTACATCCAGAGCGCACTATGAATCCAAACAATGATGGTTCTGGATCAAAATTGGCATGCATACCTGATATGCCCAAATTTTAATACTGGTGGGTTTTGAGGGGAATTGGCCTGGACATTATGGAGTTGTAGGTACTGGGATTTATAGTTCACCAACAATCAATGAAGTACTCTGTACTCCACCAAAGATAGAATTAGGCCAAACTTGGCACACAGAGTCCTCATGACCAGCAAAAAATACTGCAGGTCTTGGGGGAAATTCACCTTGATTTGGGAGAGTTGTAGTTCACCTACATTCAGGTTTCAGGTGAACACAAACACTGATGGATCTGGACCAAAATTGGCATACATATCTGATATGCTGAAATTTGATTGGGGGAGGGGGCGTTTGAGGGGAACTGACCTTCCTTTCTAGGAGTTATAGTTCACCCACAACCAGGGGCGGTCTTTCCCATTACGCGGACTATGCAACCGCGTAGAGCGCCATCTTGGACGCGGCGGGGTGGGGCGCCATCGTGGGGCGCCGTGGCGCCGTATCTGTGCTGCTGCGCTGCGTCGCCCTCCGTGCTGCTGTCACGCTGCATCGCGCCTGCACGACCTTCTGGGCATGCGCGGAGATTTCGCGTGCATGCGTAGTGCCTACGGAGCTCTCTTGACTTCTGTAGGTGCTGCGCATGCGCGTGGAGATTTTCGCGCGTATGTGTTGTGTCTACGGAGCTCAAAAAAGCTCCGTAGGCACTGCGCATGCACGCGAAAATCTCTGCGTGCATGCGCTGTCTCTACGGAGCTCAAGAGAGCTCTGTAGGCACTGCGCATGTCCGCGAAAATCTCTGCGCGCATGCGTTGTGTCTACGGAGCTCAAGAGAGCTCTGTAGGCACTGCGCATGTCCGCGAAAATCTCCGCACGCATGTGTTGTGTCTACGGAGCTCAAGACAGCTCTGTAGGTACTGCGCATGTCCGCGAAAATCTCCGCACGCATGCGTTGTGTCTACGAAGCTCAAAAGAGCTCTGTAGGCACTGCACATGTCCACAAAAATCTCCGCGCGCATGCGTTGTGTCTACGGAGCTCAAGAGAGCTCTGTAGGCACTGCGCATGTCCGCTAAAATCTCCGCGTGCATGCGTTGTGTCTACGGAGCTCAAGAGAGCTCTGTAGGCACTGCACATGTCCACAAAAATCTCTGCGCGCATGCGTTGTGTCTACGGAGCTCAAGAGAGCTCTGTAGGCACTGCGCATGTCCGCGAAAATCTCTGCGCGCATGCGTTGTGTCTACGGAGCTCAAGAGAGCTCTGTAGGCACTGCGCATGTCCGCGAAAATCTCCGCACGCATGCGTTGTGTCTACGGAGCTCAAAAGAGCGCTGAAGGCACAGCGCATGTCCGCTAAAATCTCCGCGCGCATGCGTTGTGTCTACGGAGCTCAAGAGAGCTCTGTAGGCACTGCGCATGTCCACGAAAATCTCCGCACGCATGCGTTGTGTCTACGGAGCTCAAGAGAGCTCCGTAGGCACTGGGTATGCGCGCGAAAACCCCCGGTACTCAGGAAAGGCGAGAGGGGCGGTGGAGAAGAGGGGGAGCCGAGTGAAAGGAGCCGGAGGGGGGGAGGCGCAAAAATAATGTTTTGGGGGGGGCAAAATAGTGTTTGCTTACAACTTAGAACTACCTTAGATCGCCCCTGCCCACAACCAGGGAAATTGCGACCTCCACCGATGATGGACCTGGACCAAACTCGGCACACAGAACCCTCATGACTAACTCAACCTACTGTAGGGGTTTGAAGGTACTGACCCACCATAGTGGGAGTTGTAGTTTGCTCTACAGCTGAATCCTACCAATGATGCATCTAGAAACCTGCCCAAAATTCTTCAACCACTGATGGAGTTTCTCGGGGTTAACCTGGCATGATGTGAGTTGTAGTTCACCCACAACCTTATGCATTTTGTACAATTAAAATTGACCTTTTCAAATAACTTGGGCAATGTCGGATACTCAAGCTAGTTATGAATAACAACAACAACAACAACAGGAGCTTGCAAGCAGATTGATCCTTAGCTAATTCAGTGTCTCAGGGATATAATTTATATTAAAAGTATAGATGTGCCTATAAATATTAAAGCAAAATATTCAAATTTAGGAAAACATGGAACTGCAGGTGCATCTACACTGTAGAATTAATGCAGTTTGACACTGCTATAACTGCCATGGCTCACTGCAATGGAATCCTGGGACTTGTATTTTGGGGAGGCACCAGCACTCTTTGGCAGAGAAGGCTCAAGATGTTGCAAAGATGTTGATCCTATAGCATTGAGCTATGGCTGGAAAGTGGTGTCAAAATGTGTTAATCCTACAGTGTAGATACAGCCTTCCTCGGAGCTCTGTGGTGTGGCTGAGTTAGGTTAGGGAATTTCGGGAGCTGTAGTTCCCAAAAAATAATCCTTCAAAGCTCTCAGCTTTTCACCCAGACCGCTGCTATTTATGTTTATTTTTTAAAAGTGGTCCAAAGCACACACAGCCTGCATCACCATGAATCATAGTCAAACAACAAGTTATTTTCGGTTAAAGGGAAAAAAACATCAGAATACATAAAGCCTTTTAAGGATATATATTCGATTTCTTCCTGCAATAAAAAGGAGTAGGTTAAAATGGAAATGATTTTGAACATATGCCTTTTGAGAAGTCTCTTTATTCTTCATGCACTGGAATACAAATAAATATTAGGTTCATGTGTAAAGTGCAGCATATTATCATACCCCGATAGAAATAGCAGTGTATTGTGGAGTATAAAGCCCCATCTACACTGCCATATAAAATTTATTTATTTATTTATTTATTTATTGGGGCTTCTTCGCCGCCGACTCCCAGGGGCTCGCGGCGGCTCACAGAGCCAGTGGCACAACGCCACAGGTTAAAACATAAAAACAGTTAAAAACAGTTAAAACAATTAAACAGCAAAATGCAATATAACAATTGAGCAGCAGGAGATATCACAGCCCAGAGAGTATAGACGAGGCCTACTCGCGAAGGCCTGCCTAAACAAATGAGTTTTGCAGGCCCGTCTAAATGGCAGCAGATCTCTCAGGGCTCTGGCTTCGGCCGGGAGGCGTTCCATAGTGTGGGAGCTATAATAGAGAACGCCCTCCAGCGGGTCGATGTTAGATGTGCCGACTTTACAGATGGTACTACCAACAGGTTGGCCTCTTCGGACCGAAGTGATCTCGCTGGGCAATATGGGGTGAGACGGTCCCTCAGATACGCTGGCCCCAGGCCGTGTATGGCCTTGAAGGTAAGAACCAGCACTTTGAAGGCGACCCGGTGCTCAATAGGCAGCCAGTGCAGATCCTGCAAAATTGGTGTTATACGGCATCCTGCTGGTGCCCCAGACAGGAGCCGGGCGGCAGTGTTCTGCACCAGCTTGAGCTTCCGGATCGACGACATAGGCAGGCCAACGTACAGCGCGTTACAGTAGTCTAGCCTTGAGATGACCGTGGCTTGGATCACCGTGGCAAGGTCGCTCCGGGAGAGGTAGGGGGCCAGCCTCCTTGCCTGGCGGAGGTGGAAAAAAGCAGCCTTGCTGGCCATGGAGACCTGGGCCTCCATGGTCAGCTGGGAGTCCAACTGGACACCCAGGCTCTTCACAGACGGGCGCTGGATGCAGCGCCGCACCGTCCAGGGGTCGGAAGCCGGGCACCCACCCCGCCCGGGCCGCCCAGCCACAAGATCTCCGTCTTCGCGGATTCACCATCAACCTACTGGCTCGCAGCCATCCAGTAACGGCTTCGAGGCAATGTTGGAAATTATCGGGGACGGATTCGGCCTGCCCTCCATCCTCAGAATGAGCTGGGTGTCATCGGCGTACTGATGGCAGACCAGCCCATAACTCCGCACCAGCTGTGCAAGCGGCTGCATGTAGATGTTAAATAATAGAGGGGAGAGAATGGCCCCCTGAGGGACTCCACACACTAATGGGGAGCCCTCGGAGACCTCCCCGCCCCTCCTCACACGCTGAGACCGCTGGCGGAGGAAGGAGGACAGCCATTTAAGGACAGTCCCCTCACTCCAGCCATGGCCAGGCGGTGGATCAAAAGATTGTGGTCGACCGTGTCAAACGCTGCCGTGAGGTCCAATAACACGAGCAGCGCAGACCCGCCTTGGTCGAGCTGGCAGCGGAGTTGGTCTGTGATGGAGACCAGGACCGTCTCCGTCCCATGCCCCGAACGGAAGCCGGACTGGAAGGGGTCAAGCCATGTTGCATCATCTAAGAAGGACTGCAGCTGCTCCATTACTGCCCTCTCAACTACCTTGCCCAGGTATGGAAGATTCGACACTGGGCGGTAGTTGGAGGAACCGCAGGGTCCAATGATGGTTTCTTCAGTAATGGAGCCACCACCGCCTCTTTTAAGCACTCTGGAAAGACTCCTTGCTCAAGGGAGCTGTTTATGACATTCAACAGAGGCCCCGTAACCCCTCAGGCAAGATCTAACAAGCCAGGAGGGGGCACGGGTCGAGGAGCAGGTGGTGGGGCGAGCCGCAGCCACTATCTTATCAACAGCATCTGCGTCCAGTGGCCGAAACCGGTCGATGGTGGGCCCGGCGGAGGGCCACGGAGTCTCAAGCTCTCTCACTGTATCAATTGTGGCCGGGAGGTCCGGCGGAGGCTCAGTATCTTGTCTGCAAAAAAGCTCTGGAAAACACCGGCGGTAAGGGCCTGATCGCTGTTTTTGGGGACGGTAGGGACCGTCGTCAGAGATCGAATTACCTTAAAGTGTTGAGCCGGGCGTGAGCTAGCAGACGCTATCAAGGCAGAGAAGTATACTTTTTGGCTGCCTTGACAGCTTGCTCATAAGTTTCTTTGAATAACTTATAAGCCGATATTGAGGCTCCGTCACGGAGTTTCCGCCACTCGCGCTCTAACCGTCTCTTCTCCCGCTTCATAACCCTGAGGTCCCTTGTATACCAAGGGGACCGATGATTGCGGGGTCGGAGAGGGCGCCTAGGGGCAATCTCGTCAAGAGCTCTAGCTAGTGAGGCATTCCAAGCCTGCACCAGCTCATCGACTGAGACGCTGGTAGACTCCAGATCCCTCAGAGCATTCAGGAACCTCTCGGGTTCCATAAGTCTCTTTGGGCGAACAAAAATCCGTTCGGCGCCCATGCATGGGGGAGGCGGTTGCTCAACCCGGATACTTAGAGCACAGTGGTCCGACCATGGAACCTCGATTACCGAGGCTAGGTCCACTTGAACCCCTGCACTGAACACCAGGTCGAGGGTGTGCCCAGCCGAGTGCGTGGGTCCCGAGTTACATAAGGAGAGGCCCAATGTCGCCATGGTCGAAATTAGGTCCGCGGCTGCAGATGGAATGGGGGCTGCGTCGGCGTGGACATTGAAGTCACCCAGGACAATGAGTCTGGGAAACCTCAATGCCCACTCCGACACAGTCTCCAGCAGCCGCGCCTGGCTCTCTGCCGGTGCGCTAGGCGCACGGTACACCAGCAGAATCGCCAGGCTCTCCGGGGACTCCCACACTAGGCCGACACTCTCCAATCCTGGGGTGACAAGTGCAGGGGTCGCTCTAAGGTGTAATCCATCACGGGAGAGTATTGCCACCCCACCCCCCCGTCCCTCCTTCCTATTCTGGTGCGTGGCAACGTAATCAGGGGGAACCACTTCATGGAGGCAGATGGAATCGCTCTCTTGAAGCCAGGTCTCTGTGATACAGAACAGGTCCGCTTTGAGATCTTCACAAAATTCCCTGACCGTGGCAGTCTTATTCCGAATGGAGCGTGCGTTAACCAGCACCAGAGTGGAAGGGGAGAAGCTGGATGTCTACCAACAGCGTGTCTGGGGATAGGACGCAGGTCAGAACTGGGTCGAGACCGCCTTTGGCTCGAACCAGTTCTCGCAGTCAGGTTAGCATTTGGCCTGCACCTACCGTACTCACCCCGCCCGAGATCACTGGAATACTCAGCGAACCTGATCGGCAGGAGTTGGCCGAGGGTTCAGCTTTCGGCACCCCCCGTGAAAAGGGGAGGCCTGTGGAGAAACCCATTTAGTCACCGCCGGCTCAGACCGACGCCCCTTGCTCCCGGTCTCCCCAAGCGTCAATGTGCTCCCGGGAGGGAGGGCAGAGCCCGTTCACCGACCACATCCCTGCGGCCCTGGTGGCACTCTGCAGGTGGCTTGTCCAACTGGGGCCGAGCTGGGTGGCTGTCCTTCCGGCTATAGCCGGCCCTCCAGAAGGTCCGAGGTCGATAAGGTCGCTCTTTGGGCCTGTCGACCCTCCTTCCCCTCCGAAGGCGCCGTCCTGGTCCGCCAGCGGGGTCCTGAGTGGCCGGCACATTCAGTACTGGCGGCAAGGGAGCCATCTCAGGTGGGTCCATAGGGTGGATTGGCCCGGTGCTGGTCTGGTCAGCGGAGGGAGGGGGGGAGGAGCCAGCTGTTGAGGCTCCAAGTCGGGGCCGGGCCTCCAGAGCTGACAGATCCCGTATGCTTTGGACTGCTGTTGGCCGCAGGGAGACTTGGCTGGATGGTCGTGGATGAAGGTGGTTGAGTGACCACCGGTCCGCTCGTCCGCGTCTCTCTCTCACTCGCCTCCGTCTTGCCTGGCCTAGCCGATTTTTCCTTGGCTTCCTCTGGCTGCTTTCCGGCAGTGTAGAGTGTTGGGGGTTGATTAAGGCCGGTAGGTCGGCAGGAAGCCGGCCGGCACGTCGTCCAGGTCGTCCCCCAGGGGCCTTCGCTAACACCTGGGAGATATTCCACGTTGTCAGTGTTGGGCTGGAAAGCCTCAGCAACTCTGATTGATGTTTTTGGTCAGCAGGATGATGTTCGGTGGTGGGCGTGGCTATGGCCGGTGACGTCGGCAGAGGGAGGGCTAAGGACGCCGAGCCAGCCGGGCTCGGCGCCATGTTGGCGCTTGCTGCCTACGCCCCTGCAGCCTGGGGTGGGGAAACCGGGAGCCCAAGGCCCTCCATGGGCTCCACCACGGGAGGTCCGCCACTCCCGCTGGCTCCTTGGCAGCCTCATCATCCGAGGGGGCCCTCTTCCAGCCCTGTAGGACCCTCCCCGCCCTGCACCTCCGGGGGGTCAATCAGCCGCTGCTCGGCCAAGGCACCGATCCGCTGCCGCGTGGGTAAGTCACTGGGGGTCTCTAGGTCCAAGCGGTTTGGGGGGAGCCCAATTGATTCGCTCACCCCCTCTTCCTCTCCACTCAGCTCACTCTCCACCCCTCTCCAGTCTCGGGGCTTGCGGGTGCCCGGGCCCGGCCTCCCTAGCATGCTGGGCCGTCGGCGTGGCGGCTGTCGGGGCGCGGGCTGGGACAAACCCCCTTCGCCACCGCAATGGGACCGAGGGGGTGGTCTTGGATCAAGGCCCCAGGCCTCCCCCAGTCTGGTGGTCAGCTGCCCAACTAACCGGCGGAGGACGAGGAGGGAGGAGGTGAGTTCACCGATGGCGTCCTGCAGCTCCCGCAAGTTGTCCTGGGCTTCAGCTCCTCCATCGGCTCGTCTGCGAGGGGGGGCGGTGGCCTCCCATTCGATGGCAAGCAAGGGGGTCGGAGGCTCCGTCACAAGTCCTCTCCGTTCGAGGTTGGCACCCAGGCCCGGCCAGGGAACCGGGGGACTGTGGCAGGGAAGAACTGCAGATGGTTCTCTCCAGCGTCTTTGCGGCTCCGGAGGCCCGAATCCTGGCCGCTACGGCCGATTCCAGGCCCACCTCCAGAACAGCCTCTGCTCCCAGCTGGAGGGCTTCCAGGGGGCAGGGTGCCCGTCGCCAGCTTCCTTGGGGGCCAGATGTTGACCCTCGAGTGCAGGGGGGCATCCTCTCTATCTGGGGTGGTCAGCCAGGTCAGTGGGGATGCTGGGAGGTCAAAATCCACAAAGTCGAGACGGAGCTCAGCGTTTTTGCTGCTGCTCCCGGCGGCCATCTTGACTTACTCACGAGGAGCCCCAAGCCAGGAGCAGGAGAGCTTGCTGGGGATGTTCTAGTCTCCTATAGCTATGTCTTTTTCCTCGGAAACTGCTGGGTGTCTTCAATTTCCAACAGCAGTGAGCTCGAGCTAACCACTGGCCTGCCGCCAGGATTCAGTCTTAGAGTCTGTGATAAGGAGTTTCCTCCTGCAATGTTTCTCGCCAGGAGCAGATAGCAGAATAATATTCGAATCAACTCCAGTGCTGCAGACTGTTATTATTTTGCCAGGAGCACAAGTCATTAACAAAATCCAGATTATCTGTGTTGAACTGGATTATATGGCAGTGCAGACTCATATAATCCAGTTCAGTCAGATAATCTGGATTATATGGCAGTGTAGACTCATATAATCTAGTTCAATCAGATAATCTGGATTATATGACAATGTAGATTTATATAATCCAGTTCAATCAGATAAAATTGATTATATGGCAGTGTAGACACATATAATCCAGTTCAATCAGGCAGTATAGACTCATGTAATCCAGTTCAAGCAGATAAACTGGATTATATAGCAGGGTAGACTCATGTAATCCAGTTCCATCAGATAATCTAGATTATATGGTGGTATAGACTCATATAATCCAGGTCAAGAAGATAATCTGGATTGTATGGCAGTGTAGACTCATATAATCCAGTTCAATCAAATAATCTGGATTATATGGCAGTGTAGAAGGGGCCTAAGAAAGCTCTAGGTAAGAATGAGTATTCTTGCATGGAAAGCCAAGCTTGTTCCACCCAAAAAGTCAAGCACCGAAAAGCAAAGAGCAGAACGGTAGTGAAATGCAATGAACAAGCAAACTAACAATTCTGATATTGTGATATATATTTCCAGACCTGACTCTGACAAATCCTAGTGTCAGTTCATTAGAATGAAATCCAGTTTCCCCAGAATGGGGAAATCCACTTGACAGGCAGAATACGTCCCTTCTCCTTTGGTACAAGATGTTTACCCTTTGGCTTGGGACATTACATTGACCAGACGAAAGGTCCCCCTATGGCCAAAAGCAATAGATTTGTTGGCACAGTGTAATGTTGGTTCAATTACTTTGTGTTTCTAATGGCTGTCAGCTCATGAATTATCCAAAGCAATGGGATTTCAGGGCCAAACCTCTAGAATGATTTACTTTTGGGACCTTCTAATGCGCAAAAACTATGGTCAGAGCTGTCGTTATTATCTAGGAATCTCTAGAGCCATATAAAATTCAGATTATCAGCTTTGAACTGGATTATATGGCAGTGTAGACTAATATAATCTAATTCAAAGCAAATAATCTGGATTTTATATGGCTGTGGAAAAAGGTGTTTCAAAAAGGGCACTTGTCTTCTCTAGAGTAAGAGCAATGCCTTGTCTGTTGTCAAAGGTTTTCATGGCCGGAAGCATTGGGTTGCTGTGAGTTTTTCCGGCTGTGTGGCCATGTTCCAGTTGCATTCACTCTTGACGTTTTGTCTGCATCTGTGACTGACATCTTCACAGATCTGTTGGAGGTGAGGCAAGTGGAGTGTATATATCTGTGAAATGGCCAGGGTGGGAGAAAGAACCTTTGACTGTCTGAAGCAAGTGTAAATGTTGCAATTAGCAAGCTTGAATAGCATTGAGTAGCCATGAAGCTGCAAAGTCAATCAGTGAGGGTATCTGCATAGAGGTAGCAAGTGGAGCATCTATCTATCTATCTATCTATACACACACACACACACGCGCGCGCGCGCGCGCCTGTGTGAATGTTGCAATTAGCAAGCTTGATTAACATTGAGTAGCCTTGCAGTTTCAAAGTCAATCAGTGAGGATATCGGCATAGAGGTAGCCTGACTGTTGTTGTCTGAAGGCATCCTCTGTTTGGGAGGTGTAAACTGGCACTTGATTGTTGTTTGGAGATTTTGTTCATTTTCATGGTTTCCTCTCCTTGCTGTCGAAATTGTCCACATGCTTGTGGATTACAGTGGCTCCTCTGTGTAGTCTGGCATGGTGGTTGTCAGAGTGGTCCAGCATTTCTGTGTCCTCAAATAATATGCAGAGTCCAGAATATTATCTGAGGTTGGTTCATCAAAAGCTCTGCTTTAGCTGACTTCTCAGGTTGAATTAGTCTGCAGTGCCTTTCATATTCCTTGATTCATGTCTGGGCAATGCTACTGTGTTTGGTGGTCCCTATGTAGACTTGTCCACAGCTGCATGGTATACGGTAAACTTCTGCAGTGGTTGGAGGATCCCTCTTATCCTTTGCTGAATGGAGCATTTGTTGGATTTTCATAGTGGGTCTGTACATTGTTTGTAAGTTGTGTTTCTTCATCAGCTTCCCTATGTGGTCAGTGATTCCCTTGATGTATGGTAAGAACACTTTTCCTCAAGGTGGATCTTTACTCACGTGGCTTTTTCTTGGTCTTGCAGCTCTTCTGATGTTGAAGTTATGTAGGCTTATTGACAAGTCTATTGCAGGTGTTGCTGAGATGTCAGTGGGAGGTGGACATACTCCCATGGCTATTAAAAGGCCTTGCCGAGAGTCATGCAGGAAATCGGAGGAAGAGCTGGGAATGCGGGCGGGCAAGGGAGGGCACCGAGAACACACTGCGCCTTGTTCCTTTTTCGTTCCTCTGCCGGAGCAAGAAACAAAGGAAGAGTAAATAAGAAACAAGAAGGTCCAGGATGATGCTTAGTAATAAACAGCCTGGTGAGAGTTTGCAAAGCAAATCTGCACATTCGCCTCATTTCCATGGTAAGGAAATAACATTTGATATAGCCTAGATTCAATTGATACATAGTCCAAAGAGGAATAGGCCCATTGAATCAACTGATGAACAGTTAACCAATGGATTGCTGTTAGTTTTCCGGGCTGTATGGCTATGTTCCAGAAGCATTCTCTCCTGACATTCTGCCCACATCTATGGCAGGCATTCTCAGAGGGTGTGAGGTCTTTGAACTGGATTATATGAGTCTACACTTCCAAATAATCTGGGATGGGATCCTCGGATATAGGACCATATAGATCCAACCTACACTGCCTTATAAAATAGAGATAATTTGCTTTAAACTGGATTATATCACAGTATGGACTCATATTATCCAAAGCAGATAATGTAGATGGCAGTGTAGATTCAGCCTTATAATCCTATAATTTATCAGATAGTGGATGATTGTATGCCTTGATGTGAAATCCCATTGATACCACCCACCTGTTTTAGTTGGATGCGAATATTGGACTTCTGTCCAACTCTGGGCACCACAATTGACTAAAGATATTGACAAGCTGGAATGTGTCCAGAGGGGGGTGACTAAAATGATCAAGAGTCTGGAGAACAAGCCCTATGAGGAGCGGCTTAAAGAGCTGGGCATGTTTAGTCTGAAGAAGAGAAGGCTGAGAGGAGACATGATGGCCATGTATAAGTATGTGAGGGGAAGTCATAGGGAGGAGGGAACAAGCTTGTTTTCTGCTGCCCTGGAGACTAGGACGCGGAACAATGGCTTCAAACTACAAGAAAGGAGATTCCACCTGAACATTAGGAAGAACTTCCTGACTCTGAGAGCTGTTCAGCAGTGGAACTCTCTGCCCCGGAGTGTGGTGGAGGTTCATTCTTTGGAGGCTTTTAAACAGAGGCTGGATGGCCATCTGTCGGGGATACTTTGAATGCAATTTTCCTGCTTCTTGGCAGGGGGTTGGACTGGATGGGTCATGAGGTCTCTTCCAACTCTATGATTCTATATTTTATGACTTCAGCCACAAATTCTATTCCATCCCTCCTCTATAGAGCGTCCTTCAATGAAATAATATTTACATTGGTCATTTTGTTCACTTGTCATCAAGTTATTGGATAGTCTTATTCACTTTGGTAATTTCATTCCATCTGGTATTAATTTGTTTCCCTTTTGAATATTGATAAGCAGCCATATGCCTTGTCACACCTAGATTTATTAATAATTGGATAGTGGATGGTGTTCCGCTTTAATGTTTTTAATATACTGTACATTCTTTCCCACAGTGGTTGAAACCACTACCTCTACTTTCTCCCTTCTGCAGCTCTGAAAAGGCCTACCTCACCATGTCTCCATAGCAACACCCTGACAATGGTGACAGGCTCTGTTGGTGGCTCTTTCTTTCTCCTTCCTTCCTTCCTTCCTTTTCCTTATGCACTTCCTCCCTCATTTCTTTCCTTCCTTGTTTGTTTTTCCTTATACAATTTCTCCTTCCTTCCTTCTTTTTCCTTATACACTTTCTCCCTCCTTTCTTTCTTTCCTTCCTTGCTTTTCGTTATACACTTTCTCCCTTCCTCCTTTCCTTGTTTCCTTCCTTCCTTTTCCTTATACATTTTCTCCCTCCTTTCTTTCTTTCCTTGTTTCCTTCCTTGCTTTTCCTTATACAATTTCTCCTTCCTTCCTTCCTTCTTATTCCTTATACACTTTCTCCCTCCTTTCTTTCTTTCCTTCCTTGCTTTTCGTTATACACTTTCTCCCTTCCTCCTTTCCTTGTTTCCTTCCTTCCTTTTCCTTATACATTTTCTCCCTCCTTTCTTTCTTTCCTTGTTTCCTTCCTTGCTTTTCCTTATACAATTTCTCCTTCCTTCCTTCCTTCCTTGTATACTTTCTCCCTCCTTTCTTTCTTTCCTTCCCTTTTCGTTATACACTTTCTCCCTTCCTCCTTTCCTTGTTTCCTTCCTTCCTTTTCCTTATACATTTTCTCCCTCCTTTCTTTCTTTCCTTGTTTCCTTCCTGGCTTTTCCTTATACAATTTCTCCTCCCTCCCTCCCTTTTCCTTATACACGTTCTACCTCCCTCCCTCCTTTCTTCCTTCCTTCCTTGCTTTTCCTTAAACACTTTCTCCTCCCTTCCTTCCTTATTTCCGTTTCCTTATACACTTTCTCCCTCCTTTCTTACTTTTCTTCCTTCCCTCTCCTCATACACTTTCTCCTTCCTTCCTTTTTCTTATCTATTTTCTCCTTCCTTCCCTTTCCTTATACACTTTTGCCCTTCCTTCCTTCCTTCCTTCCTTCCTTCCTTCCTTTTCTTTGTACAATTTCTCCTTCTTTCCTTCCTTTTCCTTGTACACTTTCTCCTTCCTATCTTCCTTTCTTCTTTTCTTCCTTTTCCTCACACACTTTCTCCTTCCTTCCTTCCTTTTCCTTATACACTTTCTCCCTCCATCCTTTCTTTCTTTTATTTTTTGCTTGCCCCTCATACTCATGTCACCTTTCTTTTCTAGTGACATTGCAAAGAGCCACTTTATCTCAACAGCCAATCCTTCACCTAGCAATAGTCAATCCAGTCACATCACAGAGGGCCACTTCACCTAGCAACAGTCTTTGTGGTACAAGCAGACAGAAAATTGTACATATTTTGACTCATATATACATAGAAGATATTATGTCATTCCATTAGAAAACTAAAAAGGAAAAAATATGAAAAGTATTCTTGGGCTGGGATGGGCAGTATAAACTAGATGAAGCTGAGCCGGATCACAAAGAACGGGTCTGTTGAATCTGAAATGCCCGTCCCATTGCAGTTGGCCAGTGGGCCACAGGCGGAGAGGACAGGCAAAAAGGCATCCTCTCCCCATTCCATGCATTCACGCCAGCTGGGAGTGCCACTAAATAAATCTATTTTTCCCAACACTGTTCACACCAGAATCAACAGGGCGGTTTATGGAATCAAAACAAAACTTGATTTTGGACAACCACTTCCAGAATCCCATATCCGGACGTAGCAATTGGCCATGGTGAACGAAGGAAGGAATGAACAAGTATTTGTGCAATCACCATATCTTTGGGGAGCTTACTGTAAAACCAGAAACCCTATTGAAAGAAATGGCATTTGCTGGAAATTTCCTTAGAGTCTTCCTGAAGTGGACATATTTTGTTGGATGCAGGTGCTTGAAACCACAGGTATCAGGTCAATGGTTCTGCGGGGAGTCCTATTATGATTTTTCTGCATTTCGGTTCCCACTTCCACTTGTAAATTAAGACCTTCAGAAGATGTCTTTCTTGATGTGACTGCACCATCTGAAGTGGTGAAGATATAAGAGATGGTCCTTCAAAGGGGTGACACTAATAATGGGATGATCTGCTCCATATGTCTTTACAGTGATAGGGAAATCAACTGTTTTTCCCTCTAAAATGCACACTTGACACCAATTTTCCTGCTGCATTTTGCATTAGCTGCTGTTTCCAGACACATTTCAAGGGCAGCCTCACATAGAGAACTTTTTATAGTCTTCGAATCGAGATGCAACTGACCTACATTGCATGATCCCTAAGAAAGGGCACAGCTGGCACGTAGGTGCTCTTGGACATTATTGCAACTTAGCTTTCCAGGAGCAGAATATTCAAGAATATCCCCAAGGTAGACACCTGATCTTTAAGAGCAATTGCCTTGTGTTCTTGCTGCAATTCACCCTGGTATCCACAAATGAATTGTGGTGGATGATACCTATTATTGCAGAAATAAATTACATACCTGGGACTGTGGGTGCATCAACATTGAAGAATGAATGCAGTTTGACACCACTTTAACAGCTGTAGCTCAATTCTAGGAAACACTGGGAGTTGTAGTTTGGAGGGGTACCAGTACTCTTTGGCAGAGAAGGCTAAAAACATAAAACTGCAACTCACGTAATTCCATAGCATTGAGTTATGGCAGTTCAAGTGGTGTCAAACTGCATTTATTCTACAACGTAGATACATCCTTAGCAGACTTTCCCTTAATAGGAGGGATACAATGTACCATTCTGTAGTCCATAAACCCTTAAATTACTGACATAGGGCCCTTCCACACAGCCCTATATCACACAATATCAAGGCAGAAAATCCCACAATATCTGCTTTGAACTGGGTTATCTGAGTCCACACTCAGATAATGTGGGATTTTCTGCCTTGATATTCTGGGATATAGGGCTGTGTGGAAGGGCCCAGAGACTGGCATCTTCTCTCCTTTGCCAAAAGGATTGCAGTTAGGATGGCAACCAGAACCTTCCTATAGCTGACCAGTATTTCTGAGTTATGGTCCACAAAAGTAACTTTTCCAAACTCTGCTCAGGAGAACAGAACCACCACCCCGGGGACCTATCTGGAGAGCTTAGAGATAGGCCCCTTCTACATTGCCATATAAAATCCAAATTATCTGCTTTGTACTGGATTATATGATGGTGTAGACTTATGCAAAGCCCTATACGGTTCCGGCCCAGCTTACTTGTCTGAAGATATCTCCCTCCACGTCCTGCCTTGGACTTTAAGATCGTCCGGGAAGGCCCTGCTCTTGGTCTTGCCTTCTTCGCAAACGCATTTGGCGAGGACAAGAGGACAAGACTTCTCGGTGGTGGCCCCCCGCCTCTGGAACACGCTCCCCAGCGAGATTAGGTCAGCTCCATCCCTCCTCTCCTTCAGCAAGAAGCTTAGATCATGGTTCTGGGACCAGGCATTTGGGGAGTGGACTTGATAGCGATTGCAATGTTTATGTGAACTGACAATGGACAGGCTCTGACAAAGTCATGGGATGCTGAATTGGATTGGTTTGGCTACATGGTTGTTAAGAATGTTTCAAAACAGATTTTAACTTAATTGTTTTATTTAATGTGTAATGTTGTGATATATTGTGTATGCATTCTGTATGTGTTGGCATCAAATTGTTGCTGTTGTAATCCGCCCTGAGCTCCCCTTTGGGGGTTGGAAATAATATGTAGTCCAGTTCAAAGCAGATAACGTGGATTATCTGCTTAGATAATCTATATATTGCTGTGGAAAAGGGGCTTTAGTCTTCCTCATGCCTTCTCCATTGCAGCCAATTGTTGACTCCTCCATGGCTATCAACTCCAACAGACCCCGCTGTGTTTGCATTCCCTGTCATGGTGATGTTTCACAGATGGACGGTGGAAGTGAGGGAAGTTTTGCCCATGAAGAACAAATGAAGGAGCCAGCTACATCCCAAACACTGCTATTTGGAGAGAAACAAAACAGACGAGGGCACTGCAAATGGCTATGGAAGGATTCCTATTGGTAAGAAACCATGTAGTGTTAATGCTTCACCAGGAAGTCTTAGGAAAGGCTGGAAAACATAGGAAATTGGTCAGCCGGACTTTTTATGAGGCAGACGTCGCTATTGTCAATGAAGTACCATAGATTTTAGTATTTCACAGATGAAATCTGGGAAATGGGTGGAGGAATGGCAGCTGCTTTGTTCCTGTCATGACATTCCTCTCTGATGGAGGAAAATAGGTTTAAAACAAAAGCAGGCTATCTGGGTTCACTTTCTTCTACAGTACTGGAGGAGTCTTTGCCAAAATCTCATTGCTTTCAAATGCAGATATGTGCAATATTGAAATATGTTAATTGGATAGCTTGGAGACATTCCTTTTTTGCACAGTTTTTGGAATCACCACCCAGCATGCCGATTGGGGGATTCTGGGCACAATAGTCCAATTTGGCTTATTCCTGTAGTGGGGATCACTTCAAATTTAGATATGTCTTTAAGTGGGCCATACAAGGCATCTGGCATATATTTATGTCCAAATCTCCTCCACTTTTCCTATTTTTTTCCTTTTATTACAGCCCATTTGAATAGCTGATGATAGTGTCAGGGATAGCCTTGAAAGAGTGGTCCTTCAAGAGTCCTGGTGGCATCTCCCATATGTAAGTACCATTATGCGCCTAAAACGCTTCTCTGCATAAGCCTATGGAGTTCTTAAGAGGCTGAAAAGCATAGTGTACCTCAAACACAATAATAGTAAGGAGTTGGGGGAAATAGAAACAAGATGGAACAAGCCTAAAGTGCAAGAAGAAGAAAGCTACAAGGCAGAGATCTAAGATTCCCAGAGCTCTCCAGTTAATCGCTTGAGTTGTCCAGACTTGTCAGCTCTCACACCTTACTTCTGTTAGGCAAATTGCTCTGCCAGGCTAAGCAACCTAGCAGCCATAAAGCTGTCTTTACGCTCCTGAATATTAGGTCCATCCAGCACTGATTGTGATCACGCAAAACCCAACAGATGAAAACAGAGGCATGTGCCCATGCAACATCACTGTGGATCATTGAAATAGAGCAATTTAAAATGGCCACAGATAGCGAGAGCCGAGCCGCGGATAGCAAAACCTGAAGTACGGATACCAAGACCCAATAGGTAGTTACCGGTACCAGGAACAGGCTGCCCTGTAGGTCCATAAGCCTGGTGAGATGAAGAAGCCCAATATTCCCGAATAAATCTCACCAAGTTGAAAAAGAAGCCACCGAGGTAGTTTATTAAGTCAGCTGAAGTGATGCCAGCCTGCGGTTTGCCAAAGTAAACTCAGATACAATTGCATTGAAAAACTGAAACTCTTTGAAATTCCCGCTCCCATCCAGCTGGGCCTAGCTTTGCTGTGATTGGCCAAGCTCCAATGACGTCAGAACAGCTGAAGGAGGATTCCCTGCAGAGGCGGGACCATGGTGCCCGCCAGCCAATAAGAAAGCGTTCCTTGCTCTCAATGCAGATTCCTGCTCTCCAATGGCTGACAAGGGGCAGGAGAATTTGAGAAACAAAGGATGATGGGTCTTGAGTGGATTATCAGGTTCCAGCTAAGGATCAAAGGAGGCCATCAGGTCCCAAGCATTTTATTAAAAAGATAATAGCAATATGAGTCCCCAGCTAATGGGTCCAGATCTTCTGGCGCTGCTGTCTAGTGAGTCCACAAACAGGAATATTGTCCATACTGATAAGATTAAGTAGTTGATTCCTGGGGAAGGGGAAATATCATTGTTGGAGATGGAGTGTAACCCTCTGGTGTACTGGATAGTCATGCCAAGTGAGGAATGGTATTGTTATGTCCAGGTGACTGAGACAAAGGATAGGTGGATGAGCAGATATATCCTTTCATCCTCATTCCAGTAGTGGAGCCCCCGGTGGCGCAGTGGGTTAAACCCCGTACCGACAGGACTGAAGACTGACAGGTCGCAGGTTCGAATCCGGGGAGAGCGCGGATGAGCTCCCTCGAGTCTATCAGCTCCAGCTCTCTATGCAGGGACATGAGAGAAGCCTCCCACAAGGGTGGTAAAACATCAAAACAACAACACTAAGGCATCCCCTGGGCAATGTCCTTGCAGATGGCCAATTCTCTCACACCAGAAGCGACTTGCAGTTTCTCAAGTTGCTCCTGACATGGCCAAAAAATTCCTCAGTCCAGTCAGGAGTCTGGGACCAGTAGCGATGGAATGGTCCAAAGATAATGGATGATTGAGTCCTTTTTCATTTAGATTTTTTTCCATGTCAGGGGCAACTTGAGAAACTGCAAGTCACTTCTGGTGTGAGAGGATTGGCCATCTGCAAGGACTTGCCCAGGGGACGCCCGGATGTTTTGATGAGTTACCATCCTTGTGGGAGGAAGCCCAGGAAGACAGCTAGTTGGACTTCCTGGGTCAGGAAGTGAGGATGAAAGGTGATCACAAAGACTTGGTCGGTGGCAAGCTTCTTCAAAAAGTATTTCATATTGAAACATAAAATATAATATAGTAAATGCACACACACACATGTTACGGAACAATAGAAATAGGGGGCCCTTCCCATAAGGGGACAGAGCCCTGACCGCCCCTAGATAGCGAGGATTTCGGCCGGAGTCTAGGTGATCCCTTGAAACTACAAATCCCACCGTAACCCAGATCAAGCTCACCCAGACCGGAAGAACGCCAATACCGAGAGAAGAATCTTATTCAGCTGAAAAAGGATGATAGCAGGACACGCTGGTTCCAAAAAGCTAACATGTCTTTAATGGGTTGTACACACAAATATATAGAAAACCAGTCATTTACATTTGAATTGTGCGCCCTCCCTGCTTACGTGCGGCTCCAGCTGATAGGCTCAGATGTCAAAGTCAGCTGGGCCAGAAGCCGGCCGGCGCGCCTGAGCCAATCAGCGAATAGCAAGTTCTTTTGAATTTAGCCAATCCTGGCCGGGCTGCGCAAGGCGGGAAAGGACACAAAGGAACGGATGGGTGAAAGAGGAAGTTACCTTTGTGGGAATGTTGCCTTGGGGTGGGCGAGCGTCCGTTGGAGCTACGAGCCCACCTTAGCTATTGTGAATTTGAATTCCTTAATGGTTTTCTTTGTCCATGCCGAAACTTCCTTTGTCTGGGAGTTACTGGCTGAGCGGGAAAGATGGTTTCTTAGTTTAAAGTGATCAAAAATGCCTTATTTCGGCTGGTTTGCAAGGGTCCGAATCTCGCAATGGAGCAGCCATGTTTCTGGATTATGACTAAATGTCCAGGCACAGGTTCCATTAAATGGGCAAGCTCCGACGTAAAACAGACACATGTGCAAGAAGATCTAAGTATAGGTTACAGGACAGCCCCTGTTGAAAGAACTTAGCATCTTCTAAAATATTTTTTTGTGCAAGGGAAAATGGATGGGAAGGAAGGTTATTGCGTTCTGTTAATCTTTGGAACTCTCTGGTTGAGGGCGTTATCTTAAACGTTACAGTGACATAAAAAGGGGGAACACATAAGGATACAATTTAGACAAGACAAACCAGAGATCCCCAGCAATCATCCCATAACATTCCCATGCAACCTCCTTCCCAGAGAAAATGATCTTTAAAACATCAGTAGAATGCAGGTTTCCTCTGGGAGTTGTAGTTCCTCGGATGTAAACAGTAACTTATGGGGTGCAATAGGGCGCCATAGTCTTGGGGAGAATCACAATGTCCAGGAAGAGAGAAAGGGGCAAAAACCGGGAACAGTCAGCTGGTGAGGGTCCTTGGGGAAACTAGGTATTTCCAGAGTAAGGGAGAGATCTTGCATGCCTCAGCCCTAAGCAAAGCCCGCTTGTACGGGGCAAACCCAATGTAGAGAAACAGCAGTAAATAAGTCCATGATCAGTGTCCTTAGCGAACTTTCCATCCCAGCCACGGGGACCCGGGTGGCGGGTTCGAAGCCTCCCTACTCGCATGGATCCCAGCGCGCTTCCTTCTGCGCGATCTACCGAGGCAGCGGCATCTTCCCATCCCCCCAAAGTCCATAGATGTATTTTAGGGCTCTCTGACTGTTTCCAGCCAGGGAAAGGGATCTCTAGTCCGTTCAGGAAAGAAATGGTTGAAAATGGAGGAAAATGAGTCCTGGTCTTTGCAAACTAAGTCTCCCAATGCTGGGGACCCGCTCCCCCCTTTGAGCCCAAATCGCCAACTTGCTGCTGGTTTTGGGCACGGATTTGCTGTAGAGAGAGTGGGACTTTAATGCGAAAAAGGTGGGGGCCGATTATCCTCAGATGAACTGAGAGCGCAAGAGCCGCTGAATGCGAGCGGCCGCTTTTCCGGGCTTCCCCCAGGCCGGAGAGAGTTAGAGAGAGAAGAGGAAGGAAGAAGAGAAGATGGGAGAATCGTCAGAGTGCTTTGGGGCAAAAACGACGTGAATCGGTGAAACTTTCAAAGCGTGGATACTGAATACATTGATTCCTATGGAGATCCCTTTAACCGCGGATCGCTCCCCCCCCCCCTCCTGGGGAGCGCTCCCCCCCCACCTTTCCAAAATGGCGGAGCGCAGGGAGCGAGGCGGGCGCGATGTGCGTCCGTCTTCGCGGGGGCCCCCTAGTGGCCTGAAGAATCGGACCAGTCAAGGAAGGATGAAAGAAAAGGCAAGGGGGTAGTGGGTTAATTTTGGGGGGTTTGTTTATTATTTTGTAGGGTGTTTTGTTTCCTTAAGTTTTGGGAGCAGGGAGGCGTTTGGCTTAGTGGCGGGCGGAGGTACTGCAGCGGCCTAGCAGGGGCCTAGGTGGGGTCGCCTGGCTGTTGTTGCTTGGGGGCACAGAGGAAAGTATTTGCTTCTGTCTTGATGTGATTTGCTTATGGGGTTGAGTATGTTCTTGCAATGTGTGGGGCTGAGTGGACGCTGGGAGAAATGTTCTTGCCTATTGTTATGTGAAGTATAAAGTTGCTTAGAGATGTTTTGGTGCCTGGGCTCTGGGGAAGGGAAGGGAGGGAAATGTATTTGGCTTTTGTCGTGCTGTGGTCTGCTTGTGGGGTTCAATGTGTTGTTGCCATGTGTAAGGTTTTGGTGGATGCTGGGGGAAAATGTCCTGATTTATTGTTATGTGCTGTTTGATGTTTGCTGTGTAAATGTGGTGCAGATGGGGTAATGGTAGGCAATGGTGGCTGGGCTTGTTGGGAGGGATGAAGTTGATGTAGTAGTGTGTGGCACAGAAGTGGGGCAGAAGGAAAAAAAAAGGTCTAGCGGTGGTGTGACTTGGGTCATGGGCCAAAAGGGATGCTGGGAACTCTCTGCTGCTTGATCTTTTGGAATTGGGACTGCCTGGTTCGGCCTCGCACACACACACACACACACACACACACACACACAAGGGACTGTGGATATCGAGGGAATACTGTGAATGGGTACTTTAGATGGATATCCACAGGAAAGGAGAAAAGAGACACAAAAGGTCTGCAGATACTGGGGGAAACCCAGCAAATGGACAGGTCTTGGTATCCATAGAGAGGTTAGAGTTGACAAGGAGTTATTGGGACAAAGGTTAGGCAAATGCAGGGCAAGCAGGGTATGAAATATGCAGATTAAAAGGAAACAGATCAGTGGATACCGAGGCCCCTGCCATGGGAATCGGGACACCCACAGGGGTGAGAGGTTGGCAAAGGGGTTCAGGGAGTTGAGAGGGTGGTTTAGCTTTGGAAGAGAAAGAAAATGAGCCCTGTTTGGAGAGCTATGGAAGGCCATGGGCCATGTGGCCCAAGTGGCCAACAGGCTGGCTGTGGGCTGGCTGCAGAAGGCAGAAATAGGAATAAAAAGGGCTCAAAAGGCAAAAGGAGCAAAAGCAAAAGTTTTATCAATGGTTCGAGACAACATAACGAATGATATGGGGAAAGAGTATGGAGCCCCAGGTGGCGGAGTGGGTTAAACCGCTGAGCTGCTGAACTTGCTTACCGAAAGGTCACAGGTTTGAATTCGGGGAGTGGCCTGAGCTCCCTCTGTTAGCCCCAGCTTCTGCCAACCTAGCAGTTCAAAAACATGCAAATGTGAGTAGATCAATAGGTACCGCTCCGGCTGGAGGGTAATGGTGCTCCATGCAGTCATGACCTTGGAGGTGTCTACAGACAACGCCGACTCTTCAGCTTAGAAATGGAGAATAGCACAAACCCCAGAGTTCGGGGGTGGGAGGTGGGTGGGTCTGTCCTTGACAACATCATGATGCCAGAAGGCATGGATGAAGATAAAGAGACAAGCTGGGATACGTTGTAGCAGTTTCCTTTACTCCATTTGGAAAGGCAAGATTCCGCCCTCTCCTGTCCTCTCCCACTTCTGAGTTAAGTGCAAAGTACTATTTTTGTATTTTCAATTCAGTTCGCAAGTTAGAGAAGCTGAAAATAATGGGGGAAGTTGAAGGAAGGGGGAGATTGTTGGACATTTTGAAAGTAACTGCAGATCTCGGCTGGCAGAGGATTAATTGGAATTGCCTTTGTCACACAATTCTATGGCAGTTAAAGTGGTTCCAAATTGCATTAATTCTACAGTGTAGATGCACCTGTTGATGCATCCAGGTTTCGGGTGAACGAGGAACTGCCGCAGACACACTCCCACATTAGCTGGTTTTGATAGCTGTGTTGTGGTTAGTTGCCATGCCTTATGGATGGCTTTTCCGGATTTCAACCCTTTGACGAGGCAAAAGCTTACTAGTCGGACCGGTCCAACATTGGCAAATGTGCTGATATGCCACATGCCTGTGGGTACCTCTGTGAGTGGATTGTTGGTCGGTGACTGGTTTGGCAATGCAACTGACCATGTTGCTCTAACCTGGGTGAAACTGTTTTGTTGCAGAAGGGAGGGGGCAAATTATGCAACCATTGCTGTTTCTGGCATGTTTCCTTTTTCTCTGTCTCTCTAAATCCATCTGAGATCCACCTTCTGCCACCCCACCCAGCATCCAATGCTCTCTGCTATCTGCAAACGTTGCTATGTCCCAGGACAAAAACTTTGTTGTACAAGGCTGATAAAGTATAATTACGACAAGATAAAATCTCCCGCTGTTGGGGCTTATTGCATGACGTCACGTCTCTCCCATAATTGCATTGCATTTGAATCATGATTGGATCCTCTCGTTTCATTGGCAGGAAATAGTCTTCAATGAATCCAATATCATCGTTATTCCGCCTCTCCTTCTTGTGCAATAGTTTCCTTCCATTGTAGAACTGATATTGCAAAGCGAATGGTGGTCTCTCAAGAATGCTGCAACTGTGTGATTGTGGCAACATAGAAAAAAGCAATGTGCATGTGCTGAGTTGGGTGAAAACAGTTAGAAAGCGAGACAATGATCATGAGAATGTGCATCACCAAAGTGTCAGCACAGCTCAATTGCAGCAAGGTCCAATGTAGCTGCTTAAAAAGCCAATATGGTTCTAACTGCATCAATGGGACTATAGCAGTGCTTCCCAACCTTTTTTGAGCCGAGGCACACTTTTTACATTTGCAAAATCCTGGATCACACCACCAACCAAAATGACACTCTAACACAGTAATACATATAGTTAATATGTCTTTAAATGTATTTATACACTCAGTGTGAAACCTGGGCCTGTTTCGATGAACACAACATAAATATCCTAGCAGGAATGGCAGACACAAACTTCCCACTGTAGCACAGCAGTTCTCGTTCGCGCCTGGAGGGCAGGGAATAGGTCCTGGGGTTCCATTAGCTTTAGGGCCTGCAGCAGCAGAAGTGGATTCAGAGGATGAGCTAGATGACTGGGGTGAAGCACAGGGCCCTTCGGATGGGCCTCGCTCGCCTGCAGAGAGCTTGGCATGGGATGAAATGATGTTTGGGCCCAGCATAGATTCCGATCACCAGGTGGAGATGGGAAGCAGCGAAGGGAGTTATGAACACCCCGGGGGGAGGAATTCCCAGGAGTTTGAAAGTGTAAACATGGACGAAGCCGAATGGGAAAGTGCCAGGGAGGAAAGTTCTCAGGAAGATAGCGACACAGCTGCTGAGAGGCAAGGTCGCTCCTTCGATAGCGATATTGAATCTACCAGGAGGGCTTGGTCTAGGGTCCTAGACCGGCCGAGGTCCGTGAGCAGAGATTGGAGACGGAGAAGCCTAGAGCGTCGCGGACCTCAGCCGAAGGATTAAGTATAGGGTCCGTGGGAACGCATCCCCAGTTCTCCGGCCACGTCTTTCCTGGATAGGCGTGAAGCGGAGTGGGACCACAAGTTAAGCCGTGGTCATCAAGCCTTGCCTTGCCTTTGTTCCTGATCCACATAGATTTGTGGAGCCTTGCTTTTGTTCCTGATCCACATAGCCTTGTGGAGCCTTGCCAAGCTTCAAGCCTCTTTGCTACGTTCCTTTGGACTATACTGCTTACTACCTTTTGGACAATCTTGCTTACTATTATTGGACTATTGCTTATTATTGGACTATATACTCTTTGGAACTGTTTTTATACTCAATAAAGTAGTTAGCCTTCAGTACGTCTCTGTGTGTGTGATTAAGGGGCCCGCTACGTCCGTGATCGTGACACCCACACAGAACTCCCATAACCAAGAGAAAATGCTATAAGAGTTTGGTGGGCATTGACCTTGAGTTTTGGAGTTGTAGTTCACCTATATCCAGAGAGCACTGTGGACTCAAACAATGTTGGATCAGGACCAAAATTGGCATGAATACTCAATATGCCCAAATATGAACGCAGATGGAGTTCAGAGGAAATAGACCTTGACATTTGGGAGTTGTAGTTGTTGGGATTTATAGTTCCCCTACAATCAAAGAGCATTCTGAACCCCACCAATGATAGAACTGGGCCAGACTTCCCACACAGAACCCCCAGGAGGCAAGAGGAGGTCTCTACTTGGGGAAAGGGAGGCGGGCCTTCCCAATGCATGGAGAGGGAGAGACCAAGTAGAGAACGGGTGGGGAGGGGGTTTTTTTGTAATTTTGTGCCTTTATCGAGGTAGGTTTCTTAGGGTTTTTATACTTCAACACACTAGACCACCCCCCCCCCCTTCCTGGAGGTTCCAGTTTCCCACGGCACACCTGATGATCGCTCACGGCACACTAGTGTGCCCCGGCGCAATGGTTGGGAAACACTGGACTATAGTATCCAGATCGATAGATGTCTTAGTCCAACTTTATTCTGCTATGGTCAGACCTTCTAATCTATCTATATCTATCTATATACATAATAAAAGTGAAAATATATATTTTGGAGGGGGTGTCCACTTACACAGACAAGCCCCTGCCTCTACAATCAGCTATAGCTCCCACTACTCAGGAGACACCAAAGGCCCTCCCTCCAAAGACATTGCAGGTGCCATGAACATGTCCAAGAGCCCTGCCAATGTTTTCCACAAACCCCAAACTGCCCATCACCCAAGTGAAGGCTTTCATACAGGGACAATTTTATCCTAGATTTGGGGGCGCTGACCCACCTGTGTGGGAGTTATAATTCCCCTGCATCCAGAGCATTCTGAACCACACCAATGACAAACCTGGACCAAACATGGCACACACAGAACCCTGGTGATCAATAGAACATACTGGAGTGATTTGGGGAACTGACCCACCCACATTGGAGTTGTAGTTCAGCTTGCATCAGAGAGTACTGTGAACCAAAACACCGATGGATCTGGACCACACTTGGCTCACATACCTGATATGATTAAATTTGATTGCTGGAGGGGTTTGGGGGGGACTGACCTTCCTTTCTGGGAGTTGTAGTTCACCCACAACCAGCGAAACTGTGACCCCCCCCCCCCAATCTGAACCAAATTTGGCACATAAAACCCCCATGACTAATTCAACCTAATGGAGGGGTTTGAGCAGACTAACTCACCATGGTGGGAGTTGTAGTTTACCCTACAACCAGAGAGCACACAGAACCCCAGAAACGATGCATCTAAAGCAAACTTGTCTAACATAACAAATTTTAAACACTGATGGAGTTTCTGGGGGTTAACCGAGCATTGTGCATTTTGTACAATTTTGAAAAATGACTTTTTCAAATAACCCGGGCAATGCCAGGTACCCAAGCTAAGCTGGAATAAATACTGTGTCCAGTTCTGGTCAAAGCAATTCAAGAAGGGGATGGACAAGATGGAAGGTGTCCAGAGAAGGGATACCAAGATAGTCAAAAGTCTGGAAACTTGTTTTCTGCTGCTTTTGAGACTGGAACACAATGTGGCCATGGATTCAAATTGCAAGAAAGAAGGTTCCACTTAAACATTCGGAAGATAATTTTTTGACAGTAGAATGTGATGCTTTAGAGTCTGGTGGAATCTCCTTCTCTAGAAGTTTTAAAGCAGAAGCTTGGCCATCTGTTTGGATTGTACTTTCTTGCCTGGCAGAATGGGATTGTACTGGATAGCCCTTGTGGCCTCTCCCAGTTCTATGATTCTATGATTCTAGAGATTGTTCCAATAGCAGTACATTTCTATCTGCTCTAAACAACATGATTGTTAACAGACTGTAGGCTCTAGCGATGAAGTCCAAAGAGGCACGCATGGCTTGTTCCGAAAGCAAGGAGTCACCCTCCCAAGAGGTTCTTGGTTTGCAGGGTTTTTAATCCTTGCCCTGCCGCACATTCCAAGGCAGCCTCTCCTTTCGCCTAGTCTTCAAGTGCACGGATCCAGCCTCTGGCAAGAATAAAGTGGTGGATCAACATAACAGGCTGCCAATGCCTGCTGTGACTCAAGGAGAGGGCGGCCCTTTGCTCACATGTAGCCTTCCCTTCCTCTCATTCTGCATTCACTCCCCACTCTTCTTCGGAGAGGTCAAAAGCAAATTTGTTAAGTGTGGTCAAATTTCCAAATAGCGAGGGCGTCTCTTTCTTCTGCCTTCCATCATTGCAAGGTTAGAAAGCAGGCATCTAAAACAAAATATAAACTGAAGAATTGAGCAATGGCAGTTGAAGTGGTCTCACACTGTATTAATGCTAGGAAGTAAAAAAAAAACCATCCTGAAGTTATATTATCTATCAGATTGGATATAAAATGCAACTCCAAAACAGAAAATGCAGATTTAATCACTGGAAAGTATAGTGTGATGGCACACCTGAGCCTATCGGAAAACTATAATGTCTGGCTTTATTCGGGGGCTATCTGTATAACTTCTGTTAAGATTAAGACCCTTAGCAGACAGAGGCACTTTACGCAAGGGGAAAAGATAAACAAAATGAGTTTATTGCAAACAAGACGAAAAAGGGTTAACTCCACCTGGGACCATCATATGGTAACTTAAAACAATACATTACAAAAGGAGATTCTGCTGGTTGCAGTCATCTCTCTGGCGTCTTTGATAGTCTCTTTTGCCTCTGGTGCAAAGTGATAGTTATAAACTGTCTTAATTGTCTTTCTTGTGAAGCATAAGCTGGTCATACGCTTCTGTTGTCCTTTGGGCTGATGGTATAAAAATACTGCAGAATGTGGGTGCTAAGGATGCCTGTTTAAAGTGCTTGGGCCTAGGATTCCAGACAATCCCAAGCCTAAATCACAGTAGCTCTGCTGTAGAAAGAGGAGGACTGCAGCAAGAGAGCTCTATACAGGGAAATGGAATAGATCAACTAAGGCTGGCCTCTGCGGGGATTTTAAGCTTCACCCAAAAACGAATATACAGGGAAATGGAATAGACCAACTAAGGCTGGCCTCTGCGGGGATTTTAAGCTTCACCCAAAAACGAATATACAGGGAAATGGAATAGACCAACTAAGGCTGGCCTCTGTGGGGATTTTAAGCTTCACCCAAAAACGAATACAAAGGAAGGTATTTACACTATTGGGAAAACCTCTAAACAGGGGGAATTAAAGCAGAGGAGAAGAAAAGGCAGAGCCACAGAGCTAAGACTTCACATATAGGCTTATCAGACCCACCTGGCTATTTTGTGCTGAACTGGAGAAGAAGCTGGTGGTTCTTTATGTCTGAAACTGTAAGGCTGGTCCCAACTCAAAGGTTTGATATGTGATGGCAATGAGGAATGTTTAATGCGGTAATAGACGGTAACACTATGAGCCTAACTTTGCAATTTCTGCCCAGTATGAGTCCTGTTTATCTACAAGAGTGACAAAACAAACCTTTATGCTGCGTCGTGTGCATTGAATATACACCCTTTGTGCATGTGTAGAATCATCTTCTCTATTACAGGCCAGGACTGTTCACAAACCTATGAATGTGCCTTGGGCTATTTGGATCTTGGAGCTGACGGTGACCCTTGTCTCCATGAAGACAGGAGGCACTGCAAGTTTTTGCAATGAAAGGAACAAGACAAAAAAAAAACCCTGTGATGTATGCGTCCTTACAATCATGGCTTACTGTTATAGTAACCATGTCCTTCATGTTAATGAGAGGGGTTTGAATCTGGTGCCGCTTTCCTGGAGGCTTGGGAGGGAAATTAGGGCATTGCAGCCCAGGAGTCTGAAATTAACCATTTTGGGTAGCCAAATTATTGAGGCCATAATGCAAAGATAATTAGCTAAGCAGGGAGAAGAGGGACTGGGGGTGAGAGCCTTACCTTTCCATGTGGGCTCAGGCAACAGCAAAAGGCTGCTGTTCTCCTTCATTCATGACATTTGTCATCTTGACCACACTCTGATGTTGTTTGGCTACACCCAGTTTTCACCAAAATATATGTATCTGCCACTGGATAAGGCGCTCTGGTCCTTTGTTTGCCACCAATGGCCCAGCTTTTCAGATATTAAATGAGGTAGAAAGCAGGTTTCTACTCACACTTACTTGGACGCCACTATTCCAGAAAATCAAGTTGTTGGCCTAAATCATATTCTTAGTCCCAACTAGAGTAATCCCATTGAACCAGTGGGATTTAGCTGCATGTTGACTCCACCAATTGACTCTGTCCACTCTAGTTTGGATATCACCAACAGGATTTCTGTTAATGGCTTAGCTTGAGGGTGTTATTTTTGGCACTATAAGGTAAAAGTTTTCCCCTGACATTAAGTGTCCGACACAGGGGGTTGGTGCTCATCTCCATTTCTAAGCCAAAGAGCCGGCGTTGTCCGCAGACACCTCCAAGGTCATGTGGATGGCATGACTGCATAGAGCGCTATTACCTTCCTGCTGGAGCGGTACCTATTGATCTACTAATGTTTGCATGTTTTCGAGCTGCTAGATTTTGCAGTATAATTTTCATTATAAGAATCCCCTCATGGCCATGGTGGCTATAGCATTCTGGAAGCTATAGTACAATAAGTACCATTTCCAGTTGCTTCCTCCATGCCAACAGGCTCAGAGGTTCTCCTCCAATGCTATCTACCACCCATCCTGCCTTTTTCCTCTGCCTTCTTTCTCTTTTAGTGAGTTTGATAGCCATGGGCCTCCAGATATTGTTGGGTTGCAATTTCCATCAGCTCTAACCAGCAGAGCCAGTGATGTGAGCTGCAGGTCAACAACATGATCACTTGTCGCGCCACAAACTGGCGCCCCCCTTTTTTCTGACCTTTCATGTTGTATTTTACTGTTAGGAATATTCTAATGTTGCTAAGATGTTTTAATGATGTTTTAATGATGTTGGGATGCTGTGCGATTGTGCGTATTTATCTATGTAAACCGCTACGAGCTTCGAGATGCGGCCTATTAAATTTGAATTATAAATAAATAAATAAATAACATCTGGAGGGCCACCAGTTGCCCAGCTCAATTCCCTTGCACAACGTTTCCACATTCTTATCCAAGAGATATATGTACACAACTGAGAAGTATGCCCCATCCTCTTGGCATTTCAGGCTAGCACCACTGTCTCTAAACCCGGACCTTGAGTTTCCTCTTTCAGCAGGAAACAATGCATAATCCAACCTGGTGGCACTTACTGGGTATTTTGGCCCCTTGAGTCAAACTGGAGGGTGTTGAAAATTCAAGTGTTTTTCCAGTACCTTTCCACTTATGGACATGGAGGCATTTGCTATGTAGAGACAGAGTCCTAGAACCATAACCTCCTGCTCAAAGCAGGATCTCCAGCTAAAACCTTCCTGGCAGAAAACTGTCCAATCTCTTCTTCATCAAAAAGGTTAAGAATAAAGCGATTCCCTTTTACCCATTCCTTTCAAAAGTTAATTTGGATGTAGGCTAAACGTCGTAAACTTTTTCGAAATTTGCAACATAAAACCAATTGCCTTGTTTTTTAAAAATAAGTTTCAGTCCAGCAAAGAACTGGAATTGAGCGTGCTTTAGATGTTACTCTGCTAAAAAAAAAGGCTCTTTCCTAACAGTTTTCCCAAAAGGGTCAACACTGGCAAACTCTAACTCCCCAAAATGAATATATCCTCTCTCCCAGCACATTGCACTTGCAGTGGATGAGTGCTCAAACACGGATATACATCCATTCAGAAAGGCCACACACATACTTATTGCTATGTTCAAAAGCTTTAACTCTAAACAATCTTAGGGCCTCATCACATGAGACTTGAGCTCCGTTCTAAAACATTTCCAGTACAGAGCTCGCTGGAGTCTATCACATGTTGCAGGGCTACTTCTGGTGGGCCTCCATCCTGGCTCCGTCCTGGAAGCGTTCTAGTTTGGATCCCTGAGAACCCAGGTGGCTACACATGTTCCCATTAGGTAAGCTAGAGACGGCACTGAAGTAGCGATGTATGATGGGGAAGGCGTCAATCTAGATGATGTGGGGCACGGGACAATGGTTTCCTCCACTGCCCGTCGGATTTGACCCGTTGCCCCATGGATGCCCAAGCTGGCCCCCAGCTTGAGAACCTCAATGTGTTGAGGTCTTTAAGTGGTCCCCTTTCACTGGGAAGTCATTGCAGAGTGAGGAGATCCACTGACCCACACATTAGCCAACTGCAGTCTCAGAAAGTCAGAGAGTTCAAGAAGCATATTCAGAGTTGAAGAGGAGTCCTGTAGAGGGCTCAAGTTTGACCAAGCTGCTCAAATAATCTGGAACCGAATGGCACCTCCATTGTTTGCCAGCACCAGATCCAGGAAGAGGAAATTGGACTCCACAGGGCAAGTGCCCAGAGTGACAGAACAATTGCCTGATGTAGATTCCACATTTGAGCACTCACCAATAGACTACACTGCCTTCCATGCCCCACTGAACACTACTAGGGTTGCACACCCATGTCTCCTTGTGCCTGACCCCATAAGCTTGTGAAGCTAGAAAGGGCAACCCACAATTAACTCCTCAAGGTGTGATCTCTTTCTTCGAAACATTAAAAGAAAGGGGAATATTGCTTTGGTGTGTTCCTTCTAATCCTTTCTGATCTATAAAGGGCCACATGTTGCATAATGGGTTAAACCCTTGTGCTGCTGAACTGCTGAACTGAAGATTGGCAGTTCGAATCTGTGGGATGGGGTAAGCTCCCCGTGTTAGCCCTAGCTCCTGCCAACCTAGCAGTTCGAAAATATGCAAATATGAGATCAATAGGTACCGTCTCGACGGAAAAGGCAAAAAGACGCTTTGTGTAGTCATGCTGGCCACACGAACAGGAGGTGTCTACAGACAATGCAGCCTTTTCCGCTTTGAAATGGAAATGAGCATCTCCCCCAGAGCCGGAGATGAGCACTGCCTTCAAAGCCAGAAATGAAAGGAGAAGCCTTTGTCTGCGTATTTGTGTCATTGTATGTCATTCTACCTCTGTTCGCATCCAGTATTATTTATTTTTAAATTTATAATATGTCACATCTGGCCTGGCCATAATGTTTTTAAACTGTGTTGTTTTTGCTTATTTGTAAGTTATATTGATTGTATTATTTTTATTTGCTGTTGTGTTGTCTTATTATGTGTTATCAGGCTTGGCCTCATGTAAGCCGCCCCGAGTCCCCTTGGGGAGATGGTGGTGGGATATAAATAATAATAATAATTATTATTATTATTATTGTAACAAGGCACTGTGTCTGTTTATATATATTGTAATCCACCCTGAGTCTCCTCGAGGAAAAAGGTTGAATGTAAATTAAGTGTTGTTGTTGTTGTTATTATTATTACAACAACTCTATCCTAGGGGTTTCTTGTCAAGATTGGTTCGGAGAGGGGGTTTCCCTTGTCTTTCTCATTAAGTTGCATTACAAATAAAAATGTAAAACTCCAACAATGTAAAGCGCAAATGGGGACGAGGTCTAGCAATGTTAGTAGCCCTTTCTCACTAATGTTGCCAGATCCCTACTCTTCTATGCCCTGGACAGAGTGGCACTGGTTCTGCCCACATGCCAGCAACATGATTCATTGTGATGCTGCCAAGGGATGGGTGAGTCGAGGATGCTGTGCATACCTGCGTCATATGAGGAGGGAACACCTTGATTTACCCAGAAGTAAGGGGGAGGCCAGGGAAGGAGGCTTTTTCTGTTACCACAATGACTTTTCTATTTTGGGAAGAAGCATCGCTAATAATAGATTAATAGCAAGCCATACGTTTTATTTGCCTGTGACACAATGCCCATGACAAAACATTCAGATAATACAGTGTATCTCGTAGAATGAATCGTATACTTTTGAAATGCTTACATTAGACAAATGGAAAAACAAACCAAGAAGTTACTGTATATAATGTCGGACCAACAATAACAATGGTAGCAACAATGACAGATCCCCTTTGCAATCCACTGCTCTGGAAATCTGCAGTGGGTCTGTTGGACTGAGAAGGTAATGGATTTAGGGTGATCTACCAATAGGGGTTGTGGTAGTGCAGCAGATTAAACTGCTGACCAGAAGGTTGGCAGTGTGAATCTGTAGGATGGGGTGAGCTTCCGTTGTTAGCCCCAGCTTCTGCCAACCTAGCAGTTCGAAGTCATACAAATGTGGGTAGATCAATAGGTACCGCTTCAGTGGGAAGGTAACGGCACTACATGCAGTCATGCCGGCCACATAACCCATGGACAACACCAATATTCGACTTAGAAATGGAGATGAGCACCACCCTCCAAAGTCGGACACAACTAGACTTAATGTCAAGGGGAAACCTTTATCTTTATTTACCAATAGGACACAAATAATATCAGGCAACATCCAACTCACCATCACTCTCAAGAACCCTCCCAATAAATGCATCCCAGGGTCACTATATCATAAGGTGATGAAAAAGAGGGGGAAAGGCAAGCAAGTGGGAAAGGGCCTCTTTTGGAGAAGAGGGGCACAGATGGGGGCATTCAAAGCACCAACAAACTTCCATTTGGGTCCAGAAATACTCCTGTAATATTAGCTATTTTGACAGTGTCCGTGAAGGACCTTTGAAACAGATACGCCAGTCTGTAAAAACCAGTTCTCCAAACTAACAGTCATTGAGTCAAGCAGGAATAATGTCCTTACACTTACAGCATGTGTGTATTTAATTTATATTAAAATGCATGACATAGTGGTTTGACTATAACTTTGGAGGCCAGGGTTCAAATCCTGAATCAATCGTCAAAGCCCACTGGGTGTCCTTAGGGGAGTTGCAAACTCCTTACCCAGAAACCCCATGATAGGGGTTGCTCTAGGGTTGTCACAAGCCTTACGGTGGGGCTTCTCATTGTGAGGGTTGCATCAGGAGAGATGGGGCTGGATTTATTTATTTATTTGTAATACTTTTACCCCGCCTGTTGGGAGTGCTTCGAATGTGCTTTTCCTGTTTGGCAGAAGGGGGTTGGACTGGGTGGTCCTTGTGGGGTCTCATCTCTGCTAGGTTTATATGCTCTCAAAAGGACAGGAAAGTCCAGTGACTCATGGCACAGCGATGCTGCTCTGTGAAGGGCTTTTTTCTGTGGGTTTCCATGCAGGGAGCAGGTGAGGCCGTGCCATGGACCAGCTCATTGTGTCCGTGGGCCTGGAAGCCTGGAAGCACCGCTGACCGCAGAGAGGGGGTTCTACCTGAGCCTCCATGCTCCCAGCCGGCCCTCATTCTTGGCAGGGCCTCTCCCTTGCCAAACCAGCTCCAGCGGTGCCAGGAACAGGTTTGGCTAGCCCTGCCGTGCCTCATTCCATCCCTCGAGAAAATCGAATGCGCTCCACCCTTGCCGTGCATGTCTTCAGTGTCTCTCACAAGTCAGTGCATTGGCATCCCCAGCCCAGCCCTGTCAGCAGTGTGTGCCTTTGTATGTATTTATGGAGAGGAAGGCGAGGGGTGATGTTTCTTTCTCTCTTTTTGTATATTTTTAAATTATGACATATGAGAGAGAGAAAAACAACAACATATAGTCTTCAAGATTCAAAAATCACAATACAAGTATTATTTCCCCTGTTCTGCTATCTCCCCATTCCCCCACTCTCCTGGTGAACCACAACCCATGACTTCCGACACCATACCAAAAGGATCTAATAGAGTCTGTCCTTCTCATTACACTAATAAATCTCTCGTTCAGCTATTTCAGAATCTATTTTTGTCTTCTTTCCCCCCTAAATATATCCTGTAATTCAGTAGTTCACAACCTTCCAAATGCCGTGACCCCTTAATACAGTTCCTCATGTTGTGGTGAACCCCCAACCATAAAATTATTTTTGTTGCTACTTCATAACTGTAAGTTTACTACTGTTATGAATCGTAATGTAAATATCTGATATGCAGGATGCATTTTCATTCACTGGACCAAATTTGGCACAAATACCTGATGCACCCAAATATGAATACTGGTGGGGCTTGGGGGCGGATTGATTTTGTCATTTGGGAGTTGTAGTTGCTGGGATTTATAGTTAACCTACAATCAAAGAGCAATCTGAACTCCACCAACGATGGAATTGAACCAAACTTGGCACACAGAATCTCATGACCAAGAGAAAATACTGGAAGGGTTTGGTGGGCATTGACCTTGAATTTTGGAGTTGTAGTTCACCTCCATCCAGAGAGCACTGTGCACTCAAATAATGTTCGATCTGGACCAAACTTGGCACAAATACTCAATATGCCCAAATGTGAACACTGGTGGAGTTAGGGGAAAATAGACCTTGATATTTGGAAGTTGTAGTTGCTAGGATTTATAGATCACCTACAATCAAAGAGCATTCTGTGAGGTCGAATCTGGAGGTTCTGACCTCGAAGGTCTCCCAGCCCACTTGGCCCATGGCCTAAGTTGCACCAGTACCAGGTTTTTTTCCTTCCCCTCCTTTCTGCCCAACTCAGTTCCATGCATCACAACACCAACTTCGTCCCTCCCCCTAAGCCTAGCCACCATTGCTTCCCCTCACCCCATCTGCACAACATTTACACAGCAAATAGTACATGAAATAACATCAAACAGCATAACAATAAAACCAGGACATTTCCCCCAGCACCACCAAAACCCCACACATGGCAACAACACATTGAACCCCATAAACAGACCACAGCAAGACAAAGGCCAAATACATTTTCCCTCCCATTCAGTCCCCAGAGCACCAAAGCATACATTAGGAATACTTCACATAACATTGCAAAACAATAGAAAAGAACATTTCTCCCAGCGCCCACACAGCCCCACACATTGCCATAACCCTCACAACCCCACAAGCAAATCACATCTAGTCAAAAACCAAAACTCTCCTCCATACCGCCAAGCCACAACAGCCTGGCTAACCTCCACCCAGGCCTGTGCAAGGCCGCTGCAGTACCACCACCCACCACTAGGGCCGAAACGCCCGTCCCTCCCTCAACCGCTAAAAAGAAAAACCCAAAACAAACAAAACACCTTAGAAAACAATAAACAAACCCCCCAAAGTCAACCCACTGCCCCCTACCGTATCTTCCATCCTTCTATGACCGGTCCGACTCTTCAGGCCGCTAGGGGGGCCGCGCGGGCGAGACGCACCTCTGCAGACTCGCCCGCCCCGTCGCCATCTTGGAAAGGTGGGGGGAAGAGCGCCCCCAAAGGGAGAGGGAAGGAGCGATCCGCAGATAAGTGAGATCTCCATAGGAACCAATGTATTCAGTATCCACATTTTGAAAGTTTCCCCGATTTGCCCTGTTGTTGTCCCAAAGCACTCTGCCTCTTCCTCCTATCTTGTCTCCACTCTTTCTTCCCCCTGTTTTCCCTCCCATGCCTGGGGGAAGCCCGGGAAAGCAGCCGCTCACAATCAGCGGCTTGACTCTACCGCTGGCGCGCTCAGTTCATCTGAGGACAATCGGCCCCCACCTTTTCTCGCATTAAGTTCCATCAACTCTGCAGCAATGGTGAGTCCAAAACCGGCAGCAAGTCAACGATTTTGGACTATAAGGACCCTGAAGGGGGGAACGGGACCCCAAGCCTTCTGCCAACAAGGGGGGCTTGGAGCTCAAGTACCAGAACTCATTTTTCTCTGCTTTTGGCCACCTCTTTCCTGAACGAACTCAAGGTCCCTTTCCCTGGCTGGAAACTGTCAGAGGGGCCCAAAAGAACACCCATGGACTTTGGGGGGAGGGAAGATGCCTTTGCCTCGGTGGATCGCCTTCAGGAGGTTTCTGGGAAGGGATCTGTGCGAGTAGGGGGGCCTCGACCTCACAACCCGGGTCTGTGCGAGCTGGGACCTGAAGTTCGCCCAAGGACACTGATCATGGACTCTTCTTGCTGCTATTCTCACTGCTTTGAGCTCAGCCCCATACAAGCGGGCACACCCAGGATCACTACCCTCAGACTCTCTCCCCTGATCACGAACTTTATAGTTTCCCCAAGGACGTTTCTTCAGCTGGACATTTCCTGTTTTTCCCCTTTACACCATGGACCCTCAATGACTTTGCTACTCCTTTGCACCCCAAGCCCCAAAGGCTCTGCAGTTCCCAAGGACAGTGGAGGACTACAACTCCCAGGAGGAAAGCAGCATTGTGTTGCCTGTTTTGAAGATCATTCCTCTGGGAGCAAGAGCTGTATGGGAATGTATTTGGGATAATTGCTGGGGATCTCTGTATTGTCTGGTTGAACCCCTATGTGTTTCCTTTTGTGTCCCTGTAACGTTAAGTATAACGCCCTCAGCAGAGAGTTCCAGAGTTTAACAGAGCACAATAACCCATTTTTCTATCCATTTTGCCTTGCACAAATAATAACTCTGGGAGGGACGTTGGGTTTCTTCGTGGGGTGAGGCCCACACTCTTTATGCCCAGGACTCCCCACATATGTCTCTGTCATTTTCGGAGCTTGGCCAATGATAAGGGAATATGTATGGTCATATAATCCAAACCCAAAACATGGTTGTTTCATGCGAGCTTCGGACCCTCGCAGCCAGCCCCAATAGCTACCTTTCCGGACCATTTTAACTAAGCAACCATGCTTCCAAGCTCAGCCAGGGCTCCCTTTGCGGAGAGTTCCCCTGGTAAACAAAGGATACATTTTCTGGCCATATGATGCTTTGCACCAATAATTGGGTGGAGGCTAGGTGTTCTGTGGAACATAGATTCCGCCACTATGGGCCTGGGTCCACCCGCTCGTGTCTTCCCTTGGCTTCGGAGCTAGACCCCCAAGGGACCCATGGGCTCTGGCAACCCCAAGTCACTCAGCCACACCATAGCTGGATCAAAGTGGGCTTTGGACCCCCGCTTACCGGCTGCAATAAGCTATGATTTTGCCATTTTAAAACTGAGAAACCATGCTTCCCGCTCAGCCAGAAACTCCAAACAAAGGAGTTTCGGCCAGGACAAAGACTGCCATTAAAGTATTCAAAGACAAACAATAAACAGGAAGGTGAGCCCCACATCGGAAGCTCACCGGCCGCAGGGCATTCTTCAGCCACAGGTTACTTCCTTCACCCAGCCGTTTTCCTTTGTGTCCTTTCCCGCCTTGCATAGCCGGCCAGGATAGGCTCGTTCGAATCTTGGCACGTCTTTTCCCATTGGTTAAAGCGCGCCGGCCGCCTCCTGGCCCAGCTGACTTTGACAGCTCGGCCAATCAGCTGGAGCGACACGTGGGAGGGAGGCGCCCGATTCAAATGTAAATGACTGCTTTTCTATATATTTGACTGCATTCCCATTAAAGACTATGTTTTGCCTTTGGAATCCTGGTGTGGCATCTCATCCTATTCAGCTGAATTAGTCTCTTCTCTCGGTTTGTGGCGTTCTTCCAATCTGGGTGAGCATTTGATGTGGGTTATCTTGGGATTTGTAGTTCTGGGAAGATCATCCAGATTTGGGCCTTGATCCTCGCAATTTAGGGGTGGCCTGGGCCAGTCCCCCTTTGGGAAGGGTCCCTTAAATTTAGCCGTTCGACAACATCTGAACCCCACCAATGATAGAATTGGGCCATACTTGCCACACAGAACCCCCATGACCAACAGAAAATGCTGTGTTTTCTGACGGTCTTTGGCGACACCTCTGACCCCCCCTTGTGACCCCACTTGGGGTCCCGACCCCCAGGTTGAGAAACACAGCTGTAATTTATCATAATGAAACCAGTTGTATATCCCCAACTCTTCTCTCCCTTTTAGTTTCCATTGTCCTTTTTCTTCAGTTATATATTCCTTATATGTTACCAGTTCCTGGTTGTATGTTGGTTTTAACGCTGCTTCCAAAGGGCACAGCCATAAAAGCATTTTCTGCTCCATCCCTTCCTTGTATCTTTTCCACATCGCTAGAAGGCTCGCTCTTATGGGATGCCTACTAAAATCTTTGTTAGCTTTCTCTTTTCCATGCCATAGGTAAGCATGCTAACCAAATCTCAGATTATGCCCCTCTAGACCAGGCATGGGCACACTTGGGCTCTCCAGGTGTTTTCCAACAATTCCTAAAAGTCTTAAGCCCCTTCCTTTCCCCCCTCGGCTGCTTAAGTAAGTGATACCTCTTGGGGCCCTTCCACACAGCCATATGACAGAATATCAAGATATTGGGAAATTTAACATTTTTTGAGCAAAGTTGCCTAATCACTTCAAAGTCCTTCCTGATACCAACAAAGGAGAAGACTAGGAACCTAATCTCTTTCTCTAGATGCCGAATTGATTCTCCCGCCCATTTTCTTCCTTTTTTTTTTTGGGCAAATTATACACCTGCCTTACCTTCTCCCATATTTATTGGGTTTACTAGTTGAATCCATTTCTCATATAAAATGCTTGGCTGAAAAATGACAAAAGGTGAGAGCCAAGCAGGAAGGGAAGGCATGCGTCATACCGGGAGCATCAGTAATGCCCTAAATCTCAGCAAACGAGAGGTCTGTATACTACTTGAACCCCAAAGCATCATCCCAAACCCAGTCTGATCTGGATAATGGGCAGCATTTAGTTAAAGCTCTTCTATTTTAAAGGTATCCACTGCCAACCATTGAGCATGGATTTCATACAGTCATACAACCATAAGAAATGGGGCCACAAAGTGGAATCTACAATATACGAGTGTGGAGAAGAGCAAACCACAGGACCACCTGCTACAATGCAACCTGAGCCCTGCCACATACACAATGGAGGACCTTCTTTTAGCAACACCAGAGGCGCTCCAATTGGCCAGCTACTGGTCAAATGAAATTTGATATAATGCCAAGTTTTTAAACTTTGTTTGTGTTTTTAAATACAACTGTATCCTCAATTCACTTCTGATATCTATCTATTTATATAATAAAAGTGAATGTTTGTATGTTTGTGTGTGTGTGTATGCGGATATGTGCCGGCTTTCTGATTGGCTCCAAGCTTCTACATTCCAACATAATGATTGGGTGCCACAGAGGGTGAATCTGCATATGGTCTCTGATTGGCCAGCCTCTACATTCTAACATTCCTAGGCGGCAGACAGAGAGGATTGGTTGCCACTGAGGTAAGATTTGCATATGGCTTCTGATTGGCCATCCTCACCATTCTAACACTGTTAGATGGTAGAGAGGGGGAAAGAAAGGGCATGAGGCAGCCAGGAATGGTGGGAGTTTAAGTCCAAAACACCTTGCAGCCCCCAACAATGACAGATCAAGACCAAATTTGGCACACAAGACCCCCAAGACCCACTCTACATCCTGGTGCAGTTTGAGGGAGGATGGAACATGAATGACGGGACTTGCAGTACTTTAACTCACTTCCTTACAGCACTGTGGCCCACACCAATGACGGATCAGGACCAAACGTGCTACACAGATGCCCAATGGCCCACTTTACAACCAATTGTGGTTTAGGGCAGGATAGGACATGAATGATGGGATTTGCAGTACCTTCACCCGATTTACTTTCCACAGAACACTGTAGCCCCTACAAATCACAGACCAGGCCCGAACTTGGCACACAGAGTATTCATGACCCACTCTACATCCTGATGCAGTTCTAAGGGGGATGCTCCATGGATGATGGGATTTGCAGTACCTTCACTCACTTACTGAAACCACTGCTATCCTCATCCAATGACTGATAAAGACTAAACTTGGTACACCGTGCCCCCATGACCCACTCTCCATCCTACTGCAGTTTAGAGGAAGGCGGACCATGGATGATGGGACTTCAAGTACCTCTACTCATTCCCCAAGTCCGCTGCGGCCCCCAACAAAGACCGATAAAGACCATACTTGGCACATAATAATAATAATAATAATACTTTAATATTTGTGAGTCGCCCTCCACCAGAGGTGCTCCGGGCGACTTACATCATTTAAAAACCCTAAAACAACAGTGTACAGCAGTTTAAAACAGATACAAGTCTGAGGAAGGCTCAGACATTCAGAGGTACCGATCAGGCCCCAAACGCTAGGCGGAAGAGCCAGGTCTTTAGGTCTGACCGGAATCTAGTTAGGGTCAGAGTGGCTCTGAGGGCAGGTGGCAATGAGTTCCAGATCCTGGGGGCCGCCACGGAAAAGGCTCTCCGCTGGGTTTCCATCAGCCGAGCCTCTCGCACCCCGGGGATGGTCATGCAATCGCCATTTATGGCACGTGCTGGCCTCACGCTGCGTTGGGCCGTCAGCCGGTCACTCAAGTAGGCTGGCCCAATATTGTGCCGAGCTTTAAAAGTGAGCACCAGGAGTTTGTAGAGCCCCCATGATGCATACTACATTCTACTGCTGTTTGGAGGAGGGTGGACCATGGGTGATGGGACTCGAAGTACCCAAGACCAACCTTGGCACACAATGCCTTTCTCAAATAACCCGGGCACCGCCGGGTCCCCAAGCTAGTGATAAATAAATATACAGTGTTCCCTCACTTATTGCGGCTGTTCCAATTCAGGATCACCCGCAATAAGTGAAACTCCACAAAGTAGGAATGCTATATCAATTTTAATATTTATACATTATTTTAGCATAATGTATAAATATTAAAATTAATATAGCATCCCTACTTTGCGGATTTTCTTACCCACACTTCCTTACCCACCTCCGGAGCCATGCAGGCAGTAGCAGGCCAGGGAGGCAGGTCTTCCCCACTGCTCTTCAGGCCACCGCACTTCCGGTGTCCGCAGAGGCCAGGGAGGCAGGCCTTTCCCGCCATGCCTCAGGACCTTGGAAGTGCGGCGGCCTGAGGCACGGCAGGAAAGGCCTGCCTCCCTGGCCTGCTGCTGCCTATGTGGCTCTGGAGGCTCTGCCGGGGTCTGCAGAGGCCAACGAGGCAGGCAGGCATCCTCAGGATAGGCCAGGAGAAGGAGCGGCCACACAAGTGCTCCAAGTCGCGGGAGGCCAAGCGGAGCCAGTGGAGGGAGTTCTGGCCCACACACCAGCCTCTTTTACTGAGGACATAAATATTTTATATTAATATTACAAAAATTACAAAAACCCGCGAAACAGCGAGTCCGCGTAAAGTGAACTGCAAAGTAGTGAGGGAACACTGTACAACCATAGAATCATAGTTAGAAGAGACTCCAAAGGCCATCCAATCCAACCCTCTTCTGCCAGGCAGGTGAACACAATCCAAGCCCTCTCAACAGATAGCTATCCAGCCTCTGTTTAAAAACCTCCGAAGAAGGAGACTTAGCATTTTACATTGCTGAACAGCTCTGACCATCAGGAAGTTCTTCCTAATATTTCAGTGGAATCTTTTTTTCTGTAATTTGGATCCATTGCTCAATGACTCCCTTTGTCTTCCAAGGACTTCCCATGGTTGTTTTTTTTTTTGCAAATTAGACTGGGGACAGAGTTACTTTGCAAAAGGAAAAAAAGAAGTGCACTATGGCTCAATGGTGACATCACAAGACCCATCCCTGCAAATAAATGCTTAAAGATTGGGTGGAGGGGCACTAGTTTGGCAAATGTTACTCCATTCACATCCACTTATGTGCTGAAGAGGGTTCTGGGTTTCATCTCTCTGTATCAATAGGGAGGAATGGCTTTGGTTGGGCGTTCCTCAAATCTATGGTGAGGAAAGGGCTCCCTCTGGAGGCAGTGCGCTTTTAGATATAGGTTTGCGCATCCACTTGACACCCCAGCTAATATGGAAATCATGTTATATTATGAACTGTCTTGGGTCTCACATTGGAAGAAAGGTGGCACTGAAGTGAAATGAAATACTGATTAATGAAATAAACCTCAGCAGCTGTCAGGTTCGTGAAAGCCAAGGAAACGGGCACACTATGCATTTGCAACATTCTTTAAATACACGAAATAGGTGTTGTTTTCAGGAAGCATTGCAGGGAAAAATACATTGTCTTTGGTTAAGGCAAGATGAAGGTTGCCAATTGAGAACCGTCCCAAGCCCTGAAATTTCCAGACCAATACTTGAGACCATAGGCTATGTCTAAGGTAAAGGTTTTCTCCTGACATTAAGTCTAGTCTTGTCTGACTCTGGGGGGTTGGTGCTCATCTCCATTTCTAAGCCAAAGAGCTGGCGTTGTCAAGGTCATGTGGCCAGTATGACTGCATGGAGCGCCGTTACCTTCCCGCAGGAGCGGTACCTTATTGATCTACTCACATTTGCATGTTTTCGAACTGCTAGGTTGGCAAAAGCTGAGGCTAACATTGGGAGCTCACTTCGCTCTCCGCATTCGAACCTGAGACCTTTCGATCAGCAAGTTCAGCAGCACAGCGCTTTAACTCACTGCACCACCAGGGGCTCCAGGCTACGTCTACATAGTAGAATTAATGCAGTTTGGCCTCACTTAGCTCAATGCCTATGGAATCCTGGGAGTTGTAGTTTGGTGAGGCACCAGCACTCTTGGGTTAGAGAAGGCTAAAGATCCAGTACAACAGCAACTCCCATGTTTCCATAGCATAGTCTAAAATAGATACACCTCTGGATAAAGCCCCCAGCTATTGTGCATTAAGTGCTAACTGTGATGGTGCAGTGAGCGCCACCTGCATAGAAAATCTTGAGTTCTTAAAGGTTTGTATTGTTAAAGTGTGTTTTTGTAGCCTGCACAGTTTGCAAGAGATTTAGTTGCACTGATTGGTCCTTAGCACCTGCCAATCATCCATAGCAGAGCCCAGTTGAGTTTGTTCCACCCCTTTTTCCAGGGACCTGGAGAACAAGCTGCTTTTACATTTCAGAGATTAGATGGTTTGCCAGACCAGGCCCTTGGTCAGGCCATCTGTCAATACCAGTCTGATTTCCTTGGAATTCAAGCAGAAGGCTCAGCATATCGGAAGGCTGAGTAACCCTGGGGAGTTCCAGTTGTCTGGCCTCCAGAGGAAGAGTTTGTGACTTCAAGTTCGGCCATCTGATTGGGACTGCGAGTGTTCCTACCTCAAAGCCATTGGAAGAGAAAAGACTCAGAGAGCTTTTCCGCTATGACTTCTTGGACCAATACAGCAAGGGAACTTTACAGTAAGAACTTTTCAACCTTATTTTGGAAACTATATCATCAGTTGTTATTTTGGGGGAATTAAGCAAAGTGCCTGAGTGAAGTTAACTCATGTAATGGACAATAAAGTGCTTGAGTTAACTAAAGTGTCCAGTTTGGTCCTTGTAGCCCTGAGCGTTTAAAGGGAGGCAAAAAAGCAATCCCCCCAGGATAGAGAGACCATGTCCTTGCCCTTTCACAAGGCATTGATAGCCCGGGAGCGATGGCACACTAACAAATAATAATAATAATAATAATACATTTTATTTAAATTCCGGCCTTCTCCCCTTCAGAGAAGATAACAGCATTTACATACATAAACAAACATTTAATGCCTTTACAATCACATACAATGAGATACACAAACACAGACAAAGGCGGAGGCTTCTCCTTTTATTTCCAGCTCCTTTCTGACTCTGGAGAGGTGCTTTTCTCCATTTTCAAGCCTGCATTGTCACCTCCTGGTTGTGTGGCCGGCAAGATCACTTGGAGAGCCTCTTTGCCTTTTCCCACCAAAGCAGTACTTATTTATCTACTTACATTTGCATGTTTTCAGACTGCACATTTGCATGTTTTCGGATAATGAATTGACCTGGATTTGGATATTAGGCTAATTGGCATGTTTTAATAGATTGTTTTAGTTGACTGTTTTTAACTAACTGTTTTAATTAATTGTTTAATGTTTTTAATTGTATTGTTGAATGTTTATAATTGTGACAGCACTGGATGGTGCTTGCTGTGAGGCCACCCTGAGTCCCCCCTCGGGGGTGAGAAGGACGGGTTACAAATGCAGAAAATAAAATAAATAAGTTGGCTGGAGCTGACAGATGGGAGCTCACTCCATCTCGTAGATTCGTATGGCCAACCTTCAGGTCAGCAGTTCAGCAACACAAGGGTTTAACTGCCATTGCTCAAAACAAGCACAGAGAGAACACATTTTCCAGTTTGGTAAATTAAGGTGTTTTAGCTAAAGGAGGTGTTCCGGAAACAAGGTGAAATGAAGATTCCTCTTTCCTTCTAGCTAGAAAGTGGGTGCAGAGCAGAGTGGATGGTGAGCCCTGGCTCTAGCACTGGGAGGGGAGGTGCAAGCTCATTAAGGAAATATACCATATCCCTTCCTGAAACACTGCAAGTTGTAGCAAGAAATCAAAGAAGTGTTGGATATTGGGGGGAACTGGTGTTCCCCCAGCTGAGCTTAACAAAACTGGAAAATCTCTGAACAAATGAGAACCTGCGAGCAGGCCCTGAGATGTGGCAACCCTAGCTGTCACCAGCAAAACTGATCATCTCAAATTTGCAGGTGACAGCAACAAATCAATTAAGGCTTGCAAACATTAAGGTGCTCCATCTGCTGCCAAGGGCTTGGCACGTCCATTTTGGCCAGAACTGAGCCAAAAAGTCCTGAAGAATTTGCACCATCTGGGGATGACCTATGCGAACTGGAGACTCAGAAATAAGGGGTTGACTCTCAAAGGGGTTGATCCAATGTTACCCAGAAGTAAGTGAAATGGGCGTCCCTTCGGAAATGCCGTGTCTTGCTTCTGTCACAGGAGGGAGCCCCAAGGTTACATTCAGTCAACAAATAATTCTTTAAAAGTCACTAAAAGCTTCAGACTTAAAATATATATTGGTGGATTATCAGAAAACCATGGTGAATCTATACTGGAGAATTAATGCACCTTGACACTGCTTGAACTGCTATGGCTCAATGGCTATAGATTCATGGGATGTGTAGTTTGGTGAGGCACCAGCACTCTTTGGCATTGAAGGCTCAGGACCTTGCAAAAAACTAATAGAAATCATTTATTTTTCTCAGTTAACATTCTCACTTTCAACCAACCGAAGAAGGGACTTGAGACAATCCAATAAAGAATTACAGAGGTAGTGTTGCATTGCATTGCATTGAGTTTAGAAATTAAAAAGAAATAACCTCACTCTATTATCATTGCAACTTTATAGTTGCAGACGGCCTTTAGTATTTGCCATGGTTTGGTTCCAGGATCTCCAAGGATATCAAAACGTATTGATGCTGAGTTTGAATCTGCACTATACGATTGGTGTAGACTCATATACAGTGTTTCCTCAATTATTGTGAAAGTTACATTCCAGGACCGCCCGCAATAAGTGAAAAACCGCAATGTAGGGATGTTATATTTATTTTAATATTTATACATTATTTTAGTAGTTATACACTATTTTAAGTCTTTATAAACTTAAAATAAAGTGAAGGAAAGGAAGGAAGGAAAGGCCCTTCAAGGCTGGAGGGAGGGAGGGAGGGAATACTGAGATCGGAGAGCGGCGGCAGCAAAACCCTGCAAAACAGCAAAAATACCGTGATATATATTTTAAATTAATTTTTTTGAAAACCGCAAAACAGCGAGTCTGCTAAAAGCGAACCTCGAAGTAGCGAGGGAACACTGTAATGCCATTCAGTTTAGTTTTCCCCCCCATTCCAGGAGCGACTTGAGAAACTGCAAATTGCTTCTGGTGTGAGTGAATTGGTCGTCTGCAAGGATATTGCCCAGGGGATGCCCAGATGTTTTGATGGCTTACCATACTTATGGAAGGCTTCTCTCATGTCACCGCATGGGGAGCTGAAGCTGACACAGGGAGCTCATCCGTGCTCTCCCCAGATTCGAACCTGCGACCTGTCGGTTTTCAGTCCTGCCGGCACAAGGTATTGAGCCACCAGGCGGCTCCATTCAGTTTAGTTAAACCGCATTATATGAATCTGTGCTGACCATAATAATAATAATGTCATTTCAAACTTGGGAGTAGATGTGATCGATGTCACATTATGTGCAAGGGCATCATAGAAAATGGCAATATCAAGGCTTCTTTTTGGGAGATTGAAAAGCCCTGGATGGTTGAATCTGTGCTTGCAGAAATGTTAGATACGGAGATCCAATGGAGGAAGAACTTATCATCATCAGCTTATGCGGCTGAGGAGGAAAAGGAAAGGGCCTGAGGCTGTCGGGAATTGTGGAAGTTGAAGTCCAAAATACCTGGAGGGACCAAGTTAGCCCAAGTCTGGTTTAGATGCTGGCTGTTGTTTTGTCATGCAAAGGGAGGTGAGAGTTGTAGTTCAGTAAGATTCAGAAGCCCATGAGAGTTGTAGTCCAGCATGATCCAGAAGGCCACAAGTGTCCTGTTAAAGGGACCACTCGCACCTCCCTTTGAGAGTGGCTCATCTTGAAGGGTTTCATCTCGAGAGCACCCATGGAAGGGCAGGAAGCCAGGCGACGATGGCCTGGTGCCACTAATGCCTTTGCTTGCCCTCAGCCCTTGGCTGAGGTGTGACACCTCCCAGCAGTCGCTGAACCTCTTAATGGCAGTGACACCCTTGATCCAATAGATTTCTGCAACTTGGCAGCCGGTGGAGATCTTCACGGCTCACCTGCAGCGTCTGCCAAGAAGGAGCTATTTCGGGTGGAGACGGAGTGGCTATTCTGCCGTAGACCAGCGATTTGCAGAAAAAGCGATGGAGGAAAGGAGAGGAAGGCAATGGGGACAGAATAAGACAAAAGAGGATCAAAGTCGAACTATGTATGTATATTTGTTGGTTAATTGATTTGCACCCCCAAAGACTCCCTCATGGCTTCATGGATCAGGACCACATTTGGCACACAGACCCTTCATAGTCCAACTTAAAATAATAGAGTGCTTAATAGTAAAAATGCCAATGTCTTTTTGGGCCCAGAGCAGAGGGAAAGAAAAGGAACAAAGGAGACTGGCTGTGGCTAAGTGAAGGATTGGCTGCTGCCAAGTGAAGTGGCCCTGTGCCACGTGACTGGGAAAGAAATGGAGTAAAGTGGATTGGCTCCTGCGAGGTGAAGTGGCCCTGTGTCACACGACTGGGAAAGAAAGAGAGTAAAGTGGATTGGCTCCTGCGAGGTGAAGTGGCCCTGTGTCACATGACTGGGAAAGAAAGAGAGTAAAGTGGATTGGCTGTTGCTAGGTGAAGTGGCCCTGTCTCACGTGCCTGGGAAAGAAAGGGAGTAAAGTAGATTGGCTGCTCCTAGGTGAAGTGGCCCTGTGCCAAGTGACTGAGAAAGAAAGGGAGTAAACCGGTTTGGCGGCTGCTAGGTGAAGTGGCCCTGTGTCACGCCCCTGAGAAAGAAGGGGAGTAAAGTGCATTGGCTGCTGCTAGGTGAAGTGGCCCTGTGTCATGTGACTGGGAAAGAAAGGGCGTAAAGTGCATTGGCTGCTGCCAAGTGAAGTCGCTCTGTGGCATGTGACTGGGAAAGAAAGGGAACAAAGTGGATTGGCTCCTGCTAGGTGAAGTGGCCCTGTGCCACGTGACTGGGAAAGAAAGGGAGCAAAGTGAATTGGCTGCTGCTAGGTGAAGTGGCCCTGTGCCACGTGACTGAGAAAGAAAGGGAGTAAACTGGTTTGGTGGCTGCTAGGTGAAGTGGCCCTGTGTCATGTGACTGGGAAAGAAAGGGTGTAAAGTGGATTGGCTGCTGCTAGGTGACGTGTATGAAGGGAAGGGAGAGAGGAAAGAAAGAGAAAGTGAAAATGGGAAAAAGAGGGAGGGACGGGGAAGAAAAAAGAAGGATGAAGGATAAAAGAGGGGAAATGAGGGAAAGAAAGTAAAAGAAAGAGAAAGGAAAGGGGAAATGAATGAAAAAAGACGAGAAAGGGAAAAAGAGAGAGAGAGAGAGAGAGAGAGAGAGAGAGAGAGGAGGGAAAGCAAGAGAAGAAGGAAGGAAAGAAAGGGAAACACGGGGCAAAAGAAGAAGAAAAGAAAGAGCCACTAACAAAATGCAAACCTGGGCTACATCAGATATAGGCGCCAATAGGTGGAAACAGAAGGCAAAAGAAGACAAATATAGTTAGCAGAAATAAGGGGAGAAAGACAGCAAAGACATAAGGGAAAGAGGGGATTGCAGAAGAAAAGTGCAAGTAGGAGACTGGGTTGGGAGGAGAAAAAAGACAGAAAGGAAGGAAGGGGTGGTGGGGAGAAGACATTTAGGGAGGAGAAAAACGATGGTGGGTGGATGGGACATTTAACCAGGTGATGTCGTAGGAGAGGAGAAAGATGGCAGAGAAAGAGAGGATTTTGAGAATGAATGAGAAGATTAGTGTAAGCAGTAGTTGTGAGAGAACAAGGAGAAAGAGGATAAGAGAGAGAGAAAGATTGAGAGGAGAAAAAGATACTTAGCCTCAAGCTGTGGGGGAGTGGATAAAAAGAAGAGACAAGCCAGTGGGAGGAAAGGAATGGAGCGCCAAGGCATTTGAGAGAATCGAGATAGTGGTAGGATGCTTTTGACTCAAAAGGGTTGCCATGCAGTTGTGTGTTTCAGATCAGGAAGGACCTTCGAAGGTACCTTCAGGCTTTGAAGGTTGGGGAAGTTCATAGGTGGGTAGGAAAAGCCCCAAAGGCATCCAATGCTAAGGCACTGTAGTGTTTTCTTATGCTGACTACTCTCTACAGCTGAGTTGTGGCCTAATAATTTGGGCATCATCACACTAGAGGGGGAAAAAACCCATTTAAAATCCGGTTTCTGCCTCCTGCAGAATTCTGGGGTTTGTCGTTTACGGCGGAGCCTTTAAGAGCCTCTCTAAACTACAAAGCCCAGAATTAAGTGAATTTTTTCTCTAGTGTGATGAAGTAGTAAGAAACATTAAAGACGAGGGGGTGGGAGGAAGGAAGGAAGGAAGGAAGGAAGGAAGGAAGGAAGGAAGGAAGGAAGGAAGGAAGGAGCTTCCACAGCAAACAGGAGGGTGGCCAGACATCATTCCCTGTAAACACGGAAGCAATCACTCCAAAAGCCAAAAATCATGAGATTTGCAGGTGTGGGAATATGCAGATCTTCACATGTCTGTATGTCCCTGCAATCGGAAATCATGGGATTTTTAAAATCTAGGTTTGTTCCTGGTTTTGGATGTTTGTTCCTGATTGGTCAGTTCCTAAAAAGAAGGTGACACTTAAGTAGTCTTTAAAAAATAAATATTTTATTATTTTCCAAAATTTTTACCATCCATACAAACATATACATAAAAACACAGTGCCCTGTGCATGTGACCCTCCCCCCACACAAACATCCACACCCCTCCACCCCTGCTGAGGATTGCATCTTCTTTTTCTTCTTTTCTCTTCTGCAAGCTTTCCGGACATTTACATTTCATTACATCTTAAACAACAACTCCAACTTATTTCTAATGGTTTGATCCTGGGTTCTCCAAACAATATATCCTCTCACCCGATCCCATCGTCCCAACAGCTCTCGCACTTTATCCTCCTGTAATTGATTAACCCTCATTTCCATAATTTCAAATTGAATGTGTTCCACCAAGTACCGCAGCCAGTTCTCAATTGTCCATTTCGTGGAGTCCTTCCAGCCTAGAACCACCACCGCCTGGGCGCTTTCTATCATCGCTACCTTCATTTCCGGATGTTCCCCCATCTTGTTCTTTTTTACCAACACCGCCGTCTCTTTTGTGATGGTCCAATTTATATTCAATACTCTATTGATCTCCCCTTCTACCTCTTTCCAAAATTTTTGGACCACCTCGCATTCCCATAATAGGTGCATATACACTCCTTTGTCTCGGCATCCGTGCCAACACCGTGTACCCATATTTTGGGAAAGATAGGTCAATTGGGCCGGGGTGCGGTGCCACTTGTGCAATATTTTCCTCCTTGTCTCCCTGACTCTTGTGTTTTTAGTCTTAGCAATCTGGGGTTCATGATCTCCAGGGAGGCTACTTTTGAGACTCCCGGCGCTATCTTCCTTTGCCAAGATCTCCACACTTCCACCGTGGCCCTCATTGGTCCCATCAATTTCTCCACCTCCCTTTTTTCCCATCTCCTAAATATCAATTCCTCTCTTCCCAATGCGTTCGCTTCTTTTTCCAGTGCTACCCATCTCTTGTCGTCCTCCTGCAGCTCCATCAGTCTCTCAATTTGAAAGGCATCTCTGTATAGTTCTAGGCTAGGGATTCCCCATCCTCCTTCTGTTTCGTTTGCTATCCTCCATTTTTTCCTTATCCTTGGTTTCTTTCCTCCCTCCACCCAATAATTCAATTTCCTATCCCATTCTTTTATCTTTTTCCCGGGAGGACCCTGGCAAGGCCTGGGCTAGGTATAAAAATTTTGGCAAGATCATCATTTTAATTGCTCTTATTTTTGCCATTCTCCTCAAACTTTTCTGTTTCCAGCCTTTCATCTGTTTCAACACTTTTTCCAGATCTTTCCATAGTTTGCTTCTGTTATTCTCTCTATGTTTTTGTATATCCACACTCCCAGATATTTCATTCTTTTTACCCCTAATTTTAACCCTGACGCTTTCCTTACCTCTATCTGTTCCCTCGGACCTGTATTTATAAACATCATCTCAGACTTCTCCATATTCACCTTAAGCCCTGATTGTTCCTCAAACTCTCGCAGAGTTTCCTTCATTGCTTTTACCATTTTCAATGGCGTCTGGGTTAATAATATTGCGTCGTCCGCAAACAAATTCACCTTCACCTCTATCTCCCCTATCCTGTACCCTTCCCACGTGCTGGCTGCCCTGATCTTGTTCGCTAGTGTTTCTATCGCCATTACGAAAAGCATTGGAGATAAGGGGCATCCCTGCTTAGTCCCATTCCGTATTCTGATATTCTCCGTCCTATTCCCATTCACTCGTAAATAATGCCTGGCTCCCCATATATATACTCCTAATCACTTCACAAAACCTCTCTCCTAGATTTAATGCCTTACACACCTCATACAGGTAGCTATGGTTTACTTTATCAAATGCCTTATAGACATCTAGTTTTAATATTCCCAACTTCCTCTTGGCCGCAGTAGCATGGTGTAGCACATTCATTACATTCCTAATCGGTTCACTGATCCGTCTTCCTTTCACAAAGCCAAATTGATCCCCCATTATAATTTTTGGAATTATCCCCTCCAGCCTATTCGCCAATACCTTTACAAATATCTTATAATCTTGGTTTGCTAAGCTTATGGGACGGTAGGACTCCGGGTTCGTCTCATCTCGATCTACTTTCGGTATAGTTACAATTTCCGATAACTTCCATGTCTGTGGGATGACCTGCTCCATCAAGACCTCATTAAATAGCTCTGTCAGAAATGGTAGCAAATCCTGTGCATATGTTTTGTAAAATTCTCCTGAGTACCCATCTGGGCCCGGCGCCTTTGCCATCTTCAGTTGCTTAATAACCCTCTCCACCTCTTCTTGCCTGATCTCTGAGTTTAGATAGTTTTTATCCTCTTCGTTTACCTTTTGCCCGGCCTCTATTGGGATCCCGCTCACCTCTTCCTGTTTGTATAGTTTCTCATAAAATTCTTTCATGATCCTTTCTATTTCCTCCTTACCTTCCTTCAGCTCTCCCTTTGTATCCCTCAGCGCCCGAATATATGATTTCTCCTTTCTCTTTTTTAAATATCTTGCCAGTTGTTTCACTGACTTTGTCCCCCAAGAACTAATTTTTGCCTAGTTGCCATTCTCATTTTATTCCAATGCAGCTCATCATATTGTTCCAATTCTTTCTTTCTCTGTTTTAATAACCTATACCATTCTCTAGCCTTGGTCAGCTTCAATTGATCCTGAATCCTTTCAATTTCCTTGATTTTATTCTCTCTTTCCCTTCTCCATCTCCTATTCACCTCTACCTCCAGACTTATGAGATGGCCTCTCCAGACCGCTTTGCCGCAGTCCCACAATACTGCTTTGGACATGTTCCCTCTATCGTTTAACCTATAATACTCTTTTATTTCCTCCTGTATTCTCTTTTTATCCTGCTCCCTGGCTACTACGGCCATATTATATCTCCATATTCTTGGGTTCCTCCGTTGTGTCATTCTCAACTTCACTGATATTGGCGCATGATCGGAGAGCCACATGGGCCTCACCTCTGCACTTCTCACCTGAGCATTTGCTGACCTATCCATCAGTATATAATCAATACAACTAAAGACATTATGCCTTGCGGAATAGTAGGTGCTTCTATTTCCTATTCCACTATGCAGATCCACCATATTCAATTTATTCAAATTTAGAGATCTTCTATTATTCCCTCCTACCGATGACATTTGGATATTGAAATCTCCCGCAAAGATTGTCGTCCCCTCTTTAAAGTTATCCAATTTACTCTTAACATTCACAATATACTGTTTCTGTTGCACATTGGGGGCATATATGGCTGCCACTGTCAGCTTTTGCCCATGTACCACCCCTTTCATAAACACCCACCTCCCTTCCTTATCCTTTTTCCACTCCACCCTTTCCAGGGGAACTCTTTCGTGCACCAAAATTGCCGTCCCCCTTGCGCTCCGTGTCCCACGGGACTCATAAACCCATTTCCAACTCTTATCATTAGTTAGTTGCTGGCTATCCCTGCCTTTATGCGTTTCCGTCAATACCAGTATATCCACCTTATTTTCCCTTGTCAATTTAGCTAACCGAAATCTCTTAAAATCCGTAGATAAACCATTCGAGTTCAAAGCTAAAATTGTAAGATCAGTCATTGTTACTCCTTATTCTTGTTCTTATTGCCTGTATTTGTCCTAACTTGCTTGCCAATTGCTTTCCCCTCAAACCCTCCAACCCCCAGCCACCCCCGTGCCTCCTCCGTGTCTCCACCCCAAGCCAGGGTGGAGAGGCCAGCCACACGCTCGGCCATTTGTGGAGGCCATCCTGGTGAGCGCGGTCCCACTGCTTGGCTCCCGTTTCCCCTTTTCCCTCAGGTTTCCCCTTCTTCTCCCCCCCTCCCCCCTCTCCCACTTGAGTAATCTTACCATATTCCCATAAAAGGGACTAATTATCTATAAAGAAAAGAGGAAAGAAGGTACCCCCCTCCCATAATCCCAAACCTACAGTCGACAAAAGAAAAAGAAAAAGAAAAGATAGAGAAGGAAAGAAAGATTAGCCTGCGGTTCCTCTCCCTGCTTTAACATGCAGGTAACAAAGCTGTTCAGTTCCCTTCAGTTCAGTTCCTCCGTTCTCCTCCTTCACTTCTTTTTGGCGTCCCGGGCCTGTCGTTTCCTTTCTCGCCTCATGGCGGTCAGCTCGTCTTGCAGTTGCTGCATTCTGTGGTCACGTTCAATTTCCTCTTGCAGAGCGAGCTCTTCCGGCGTCACACTCCTGCTGGGGGGCCTCGGCTCTCCGCCACCTGCTGCTCCTTCCGGTTGCTGCGATCCTTCTTCACTTATTCCAAGCCGGGCGAGGAGTTTCTGCCCCTCCTCCAAACTCCTCGCTCTCAAAGTCTCTCCATCCTTGAATACCAAAATTGCAGCCGGAAACACCCACATGAATCTCACTCCATTCTTGTTTAAACAAGATGTTATCGGCCTCAGAGCAGCGCGATCGTCCAAAGTTTGTTTGGATAAATCACGGAGACAAATGATCTTGTTCACACCAAACTTAAGATCAGGGATTTTTCTCAGGCTTCTGAACACAGTCTCTGCCAGGCTCTCCGATGCGAACGCCACAATGATGTCCTTTTGTCTCGGCAAGGCTCTCCCACCTGGGAAAATCCAATGTGCTCTCTCCATTTGTGCCTCCTGGATGTCCACACCATTCTGTGCCAGCCACCTCCTTAAAGCTTCTTTCAGCCCGCCTGCTTGGCCAAAATCGGGAGCGAAACCTCTCAGACGCACATTCCGTCTCCTCTGGCGATCCTCCAGATTGGCCATTCTCAGACTATGCTTCTGTAGCGACTCCTCCATCGCTTTAAACTGAGATTGCATTCCTTTTTCATTTTTTTCTACTTTCTCTTCCAACTGTTTAGATGCTTTCTTGACCTCATTCACTTCTTTACTGAGTTCGCCCACGCATCTTTCCACTCCCTCCAGTTTCTTATCCACCTCATCAAATTTACATTTCAAGAAGTCCAGAATGTTATCCATTTTCCCTTCCAGGCTGTCCATTTTTGCCCCGAGAGCATTTGCCGAGTCCGCCATCTTTATCTCCTTCCTGACTTTCTCAGTCTAATTTTAAATCCGCTCCCATCCACTCCTCTTTTCTTTCAAAGATACCAATCTTTACCTCTTTTTGATCAGCACTAATTCCTCCATCAGATAGTCCCAGTCTCAAGAGGGGGGGTGGGGGATTGAAGGTTTCACCGGCACTTTTTCAAAAGTTTCATCTGGAGCCCTCTCGTGGAACGTCTATTCAAAGTTCCAGCACATGCCACGCCCCTGGATAACAGAGGCGGAAATTTTTGGGACCAACAGGTCTGTATGTGGACCTCTCCTGAAGTCCCAGGATTTTTTGCCCTTGTTTAAAACCCATGATTTAGAGTTGGCTGGAAGCAAAGGCAAGGATTGGGTCACTCCTTGAGATCTGTCATATCCAGATATCCTTTGCACACATGATTGATGTAGAAAGTGTGAAGGACGCTCTCAAATCTCTCTTTTTCAATTGCTGGGGGATATTGCTGTATATTAATCTTTCTTTCTTAGCTATTGAAATTGGATTTTAAGGGTGTTCTAGTAGGATTTTTTTTTGTGTGTCGTTAATCTCTTATGTTCCAGTCTGAAATTTTTGCAGAAGGATGGAGGAGGCAATTTGATTTTTGAAACATGGCCTTTAACCTCTTATTTTTTGAGGCTGAATTTTCTTCGGTCATGTTGAAATGAATATCAAATGAAACAACCGCACGCATCTGATTTCATTTCTGAAAGGGGTTGTGGGCACCTTTAACATCCCATAGCTTCAGGGGAAATCTTTTCTTCTTCTTCCATATGCTTTTCCCCTCCCTTCCCTCCCCAAATGGGCAAGCAGGATCTTTGTACTGTTTACAGGCTAAATAAAACCCTAAAATCTTCTTTTCCTTGATCTGCGCTCTTGAGCAAGGGATCTTTTATCAACTGAGTGGGAGGAAGGGCAAGCTTCATCGGCGGCATCTGTAATGCTGAAAACATGGCTGGGGATGCCAAGATTGGGCACCCGTTTGGGCCATTTAATTGTATCCGGCAAGCTTTCCAAAAGGCCTCCTCTTAAAGAGCTTTGGCCCAGTTCTTGAAGCCCAAGGCATATATGTGGAAAGCTCCTTGGAGCACTGGATCTTTGGTTTTCTGGGAACATCTCCCCCGCTTGAGCAAAAACAAAAGGATGCTGGGGATGCCTAGGATCCGTCTGGGTGGTTTTGCCCCCCTCCATCCTCCTGTCTGGAGACTGAGCTAAAACCCTGGAAGCCCTTGGGCATAACTCTGCCCTTGACAGACCTGCCACTTAGGATTAACCAAGAGTTGCAACATCTGTTCCTAGCACGCTGTGTTCAGAAAGCTTGCCAGAGCGAAGCAGGCCGGCCGAGGCAGCGACACCCGGCAACCTTGGCCAGCAGTTGTGCGGAGACTGAAGGGCATCGTCTCCCTCAAAAAAGGACAGAAGAATTGCAAAGCGTGGCAGCTCATCCCTAGCCAAGTGTGCCCACAATTATTCCATCGGGGGTCTGGATCTTCCCAAGAGAAGGGCACTTGTGATTCAGTGAGGACACATGGCTTTGTGGCCCAGTGACGGGATTCTGCTCCATCACCGCGAAGAATAATATTTCTTTTGAAAAGGAGTTGGGAAGAGAATGTCCTATCTCAAGTCGACTGGCAGGGAACTGGAACGCTTTGACGGACTCTCTCTCATTTATTGGTAAGAGGGGATGATGAGGGGCCCAGGTCTGGAGCTAGAGGATGGTGGTTTGGGGATATTTGGCAATGAAAGGGATGGGGTGGAAGAGTGTTCTCTAAAGCATGTGCAGAAATAGCATTTGTCTGTGTGTGTGGTTTACATTGGTGAGATGATGTATTCTTCAGAAGGTTTTTACTAAGTTAGGAGTTCTTAGTACCGTCGTAAAATTAGAGAAGGCAAGGGGACCTGTGATATACACACCCCAAAGGGTCAGATTAGTGAAGATCTGAACTTGTTCCAGGGTTGTGTTTCCAAGATGGTGAGAAAAAGCCCCTTGGTTGCTGCAGAGGCAGGGCAAATGCTCAAGTGAGAATCCTCACATTGTCGAAGGCTTTCATGGCCGGAATCATTAGATGCTGGGAGTTTTCCAGGCTGTATGGCCATGTTCCAGAAGCACTCCCTTCTGACGTTTTGCCCACATCTATGGCAGATCATCATACCTCAACAACCTCTAAGGATGCCTGCCATAGATCTGGGTGAAACGTCAGAAGAGAATGCTTCTGGAATATGGCCATACAGTCCGGAAAACCCATAGCAACCCATTGGTTAACAGTTAATCAGTTGATTCAATGGGTCTATTCATTGTGTTGTCGAAGTCTTTCATGGCTGGAATCACTGGATTGCTGTGGGTTTTCCGGGCTGTATGGCCAGTTCCAGAAGCATTATCTCCTGACATTTCATCCACACCTATGGCAGGCATCCTCAGAGGTTGCCTAGTTTCCAACAGACCTTATAACATCTGGGTCTGCCTGCCATAGATGTGGATGAAACGTCAGAAGAGAATGCTTCTGGAACCGGAAAACTCACAGCAACTCAGAGAATCCAAGTGTTGGAAGAGCCCCCAAGGCCAGGCCAGTAAAGCCCCCTTCTGCCAGGATGATAGACTCAATCCAAGCCTTCCTGGCAGGTGACAATCCAGCCTATGTTTAGCTCCCCCACAGAGAAGGAGACCCCTGCACATCTTTGGAAAAGTGAAGCAAAGCATTGCCTCCTAAGTAAAAGAAGGTCCATATGGCTATCACAAAACTGCCACCCTAGAAAAGCAGGAGTTGATTCAGAGCTTCTTGCCAGAACATCTCTTCTCTGGACTTTTTTTTTGCCATGATTGTTTTTAGAAGACCTCTCAGCTGCCTTCTTCTGAGATTCTTCTAATGCGAATTTTGGATCCATAAACTCAGTCCAAAGTTCATAGCAGCCCATGCTGCTGTGAATGGCATGCATGCATATATGGTACTTGAGCATTCACATTGTACTGAACCCATAACTCCTGGTGGATTGGATCACTAAGGATCACTAAGGACAAGCAGTCTATTTGAGGACTGCCTCCTTTTTAAAAACTCCAGAGAATAGTGTCTAAGGCAGGGTTGGGCAATTACCGGCCCTCCAGGTGTTTTGGCCTTCAACTCCCAGAAATCCTAACAGCTGGTAAACTGGCTAGGAATTCTGGGAGTTGAGGTCCAAAACACCTGGAGGGCCGGTAATTGCCCAACCCTGGTCTAAGGGAAAGTGGGAAAGTGGATTTGTGTTTGGAGTACAATGCCTGAATCTGTTTGGAAAGAAACACAGGTTCAAGACAATCTTTTGAAAGGTGGAAGCTAGTTGCCTGAGAAGATGAGAACCTACAGGGATCATATATCTAGTAGTCTATGGTTCTGACAATCATGTGCAGGCAAAGGTGCTGTGGGTGCCATGAATTTTACACAGTACCCTTTCCCCCTTTGGTGCATGTCCCCATGTTGTGCCTCTGCGTACCCTTCATCTAACATAGGGTTTCTGCAAATAAACCCCAACTATGATGGGGCTTATTTTTTGGAATTTGGGTGCGAACAACCCAACTGCTGGTGAAAGCCTACAGTATATTGTTTTCATACAGAATTGATTTTCCAACATGCATGAAAGTGACAAAATTGGGCGAAAGGTTTACAACTTCAATAGAGGGACTTGCATTTAAGCCTTGCCCCTTATTTAACCTGGGAAACCTTCGCTACCTAATGGTGATAGCAGATCAATGTATGCATTGTTCTGGTGACCGAATTGATGCTTGTTGAATCAATTAGCATTAAATGGTACTGTTGATGATGGGACCTTGTGAAAAAACTTGAGGTCCTTCAATGTTTGGAAATACCTTTCTGACCTTTGGAAAGGAGAGCTTATCATGAACCAGAGATGGATTTCTGAAGCTTTGTTAGACAAACGGGAGCATCAAAGTCTAACTTTTCAACAGAACTGCATGAAGACTTTGCCAACAGTTAGGCAACCAATTAATGTCCAATGTGTTTTCGAAGGCTTTCATGGCCAGAATCATTGAGTTGTTATGAGTTTTCTGGGCTGTATGGCTATGTTTCAGAAGCATTCTCTCTTGACGTTTCACCCACATCTATGGCATCATCATCATTGGTTGTGAGGTCTGGTAGAAACTAGGCAAGTGAGGTTTATATATCTGTGGAATGATGTCCAGGGTGGTAGAAAGAACTCTTGTCTGTTTCAGGCAAGTGTGAATGTTGCAATTGGCCCCCAGGCAGCAAGCAGCCAGGCTTTGAAGCTGCAAGACCATTATTTGCTAATCAAGATGGCAAATTCACCTGACTTTCTGACTCTGTGAGAATTGGATTTTGAAAAATTTGGCTTGTTGTGGAAACAAGGATTGGAGATAACGCTTCAGTTGAGATCCCTTTTCCCCCATGATAATAACTCTTCCAGGAGTGAATTTCCCTTCCGAGGAAGAGGTGTCTCTTACTTCCCTGTTTGTAACTATGAGTCATTTGTAAGTCAGATATTTGTAAGTTGGGGACTGCCTGTTTATACAAAAGGCCTAGAGCATTCCTGGATTTGGGGTAGATTTCCTCCCTTTTAATCTTGACTTGATCATTGATGTGGCAGTGAATTCGACCAATACAATCTGATGGCAATAGATTTCGAGTGGATTCAAGCAGGACAAAATGCGCTAGAAAGAAAGGAAATGAGAGGGCACATGGCTGCATAAAATCTGCATATGTTAATGTGCACCATTTTACTCAGCATGATGCCGTAGTGGTTTGCGTGCTTGACTCCAGAAGACCAAGTTTCAAATCCCTGTTCAGCTATGGAAGCCCAACAGGTGGCCTTAGTCAGTTTCAAAGGAAAGCAATGGTAAACCTCATCTCTAGGCAAATAAACTTACCAGGAAAACAATACGATAGATTTGACCTAAATGTTAAAGTACTTAACAACAACAAATGACGTACAGATTTAATATATGTATCTTGTCTTTTTCCTTGCTGATATGAAATAGTTTATAACAAGATCTAAACTTTGAGAAAACCCCCAAATAAAACAAACCATGTATTTGTTTCATTGCTTCATGATTATGGTTCCATATAGAGAAACTTAACATAGAATCTTCTTTCTTTTATGACTTCAAATTTGCTCTCCTTTCTATCAAATAGGCACACACCACCTTAGAGGGAAAGACTGTGAACAGCTGGCTTGTTTACAACCTGGCAACACCAGAATGCCCCTACACTCTAGATTTAATGCAGTTTGACACCACTTTAACTGCCATGGCTCGATGCTGTGGAATCCTGGGAGCTGAAGTTTTGCAGCCCTCTTTGACAGAGAAGGCTGAAGACCTTGCAAAACTGTAACTAGCCATGGAAGTTATACTGCTTTGATTCTACAGTGTAGATCAGGCATGGGCAAACTTGGGCCCTCCAGGTGTTTTGGACTTCAACTCTCACAATTCCTAAAAGCCTCAGGCCCTTTCCTGAGGCTGTTAGGAATTGTGGGAGTTGAAGTCCAAATTGTGGGAGTTGAAGTCCAAACTTTGCCCAGGCCTACTGTAGATGCACCTACGGAGATCCTTTTTCTCTGGCCCCATCTGCCCTGCCATATAATACAATTTCTTAATGCAGTTCAACTGCACTGGGCTACATTATATGGCAAAGTGGACTCATATAATGCAGTTAAGTGTGGATAATAATAATAATAAGTGCAGACTCTGCAAGGAAGCAGATGAAACAATGGATCACATCCTCAGCTGCTGCAAAGAGATTGCACAAACAGACTACAAGCAGAGGCATAACACCGTTGCTCAGATGATTCATTGGAACTTGTGCCACAAATACCATCAGCCTGTGGTTAAAAAACCAAGTATGGATCGTCGATGTTGCAATCCCAGGTGACAGCAAGATTGAAGAGAAACAACTGGAAAAGCTGACACAATATGAGGATTTAAAGATTGAACTGCAAAGACTGGTACAAGCCAGTCAAGGTGGTCCCAGTGGTGATCCAGATTGGCACACTGGGTGCAGTGACTAAAGACCTTGGCCTGCACTTAAACACAATCGGCGCTGAAAAAGTTACCATCTGTCAGCTGCAAAAGGCCGCCCTACTGGGATCTGCATGCATTATTTGCCGATACATCACACAGTCCTAGACACTTGGGAAGTGTCCGACATGTGATCCAATACAACAGCCAGCAGAGTGACCTTGTTTGCTGTGGACTAATCTTGTTGTGTTTCAAGTCTGCAAACTTTGTGTTTTGTTTGTTTCTTTGTTTGCTATGCAATACAACTGTTTGGTTCGCTCCTGTAAATAATAATAATAATAATAATAATGATGATGTTTTTCTCTCCAAGTGGCTATATGGCAGTATAGATGGGTCCTCCATGGCACTTTGTTGTTCAGCCATACATGAATCAAAGCAAGGATGCCTTCCAATAAGGCCACTCTTCCCTTCTTTTGATAGCTGTTTCAAAAGAGAGGGCTGTCACAAATGAAAGAAGGCGCATGGGCCTGCTAGTGGTGGGCTCTCTGCCAGAGCCGCATGCCTCCTGCTGTCCTCTTTGGATGCTGTGTACTCTACGGCCAAGATGGAAAACTAGAGGACTAGAAGCGGATATGGCAGGCCTCCCGGGGAAGGATGCTCTGTTTGTGCTTCAATATGGGGGCGATTAGTTCTGGTGACACAGCCGCAGGGAGCACTCCTTCCACCCGTCCGGGGCGAAAGCCAGCCTCCACGGCCCAAGCGGGCCCTGCGTGTGAAAAAGGGCCAGCTGTGCGGCCCGATGTTCAGCTGTCCTTACACTTTTTTTATTAGGATTTGGTCCAGCAAGGCAGCTTTGGAAGGGGAAGCCAACAGATGGCGGGCCAGATAATGCGGCCCCCATCACTTTGATAAATATGGCCCAAGTCAGGGACTGATTAAAAGATTAATTTGTTAGAGAGTTTGGGGAAGGGATGGGAGGGGGTGGGGAGGAGGAAGAGGGAGGAGACTCTTGGCCAGAACCGGTCCCATTCCTTTTGCTGCCTGAGGCATTGGAGCTGCAGCCCACGCCTTCCAACTATGCAATGAGGCATTACAATGGGAGAATACAAAGAAACAGCCATGTTGTTTTATAAGAAAAAAATTAAAAAATGTTGTCTGCACCTCTTCCCATCTTTGGCTGTATTTATTTTATTTATCATGTCAGAAGTGAATTAAGAATACATATAATGTATAGAAAAACCACAAAGTTAAAAACTTGGCATTATAATAAATGTCCTTTGACCAGAAGCTGGCCACTTGGATTTCCTCTGGTATCACTGTGAAAAGGTCCTCCATTGTGCATGTGGCAGGGCTCGGACTGCATTGTAGTTGGTGGTCTGTTGTTTGCTCTCCTCCATACTCACATGTTGTGGACTCTACTTTGGGGCCCCATGACTTAAGGTTGGCTCTGCATCTCGTGGTGCCAGAGCACAATCTGTTCACCGCCTTCTTTCCAAGTCGCCCAGTCTTCTGTGTGCCCAGGAGGCAGTTTCTCATCAGGTATCAGCCATTGATTGAAGTTTTGGATTTTAGCCTGCCACTTTTGGACTTTTGCTTGCTGAGGCGTTAAAGGAAGTTTCAGGGGTCATTCCTGTTATTTTAGCTACTAAAATGAAGGAAAGCTTGCCCTCTTGTCCTTTTGCATTGGGCAACAAAATGGCTTTGACCAGTATTGATTTGGTCCATTCACTTCTTCCATATTGAGGAAAATGAGTATAATACATATTCAAATGCTTCAAGGAACTATGTTATCTCAAGCATCTGCCAAAGCTTCTCTTTTTATGTATAAAGTTGCTCTATGACTATATCAATTATAACATAAGTTTGCACAGTGCATGTGATATGCACAATTGAATTATTTGTTTCAATATCATGGGCGAAGTACATATAAACATAAATTAATCAGTTATGAAAACATACATAATCAACATTAAACAATAAGTTCACATTCACAAAATGTTTTCAAATGGTTCGCATTTGATAAACCTGCAGACACGCAGCTATTGAAAGTCCTTGAGCACAGCCATTTACTCCTCAGGAGAAATCTATAAATTCCTTTGAAGATTCCAACTAAATTGATGGAGTAGACACCTGAGGAAGGGGAATTTTCCTGAAACAAGGTTAACAATACTGGTAACCCATGTAGTTGCTATCGCCACGTACTTCAAAAGGGTTTTTACAAGTGCTATCATCACGTACTTGACAAGAAGTCCTACAACCACTTAAATCCACATGGTAACGAACTTTAATTGGAAAACATTTACTTGAATCCACATGAGAATGAAATGTAATTGGATAACATTTCATAGAAAAAAAAGAGTTTGAACTTTAATATTTTATTATTATTATTTATTTATTTACCGTATTTATATACCGTCTTTCTCAGCCTGAAGGCGACTCAAGGCAGTTTACAATTGGCACAATTGGATGCCCCCAACAACATAAAATACAATTTAAAAACATTTAGCAAATAATATAAAAAACATACAAAACTGATACAAAATCCTCAGTGTCTCCTTATTAAAATCATTTTCCAATTCACGCCGTTCATTCCTAAGAAGAAATTACAAGGATTTGTAGAAAACTTACATTTTGTGAATGTGAACTTATTGTTTAATGTTGATTTATGTATGTTTTCATAACTGATTAATTTATGTTTATATGTACTTTGCCCATGATGTTGAAACAAATAATAATTGAATTGTGTATATCACATGCACTTGCAAACCTATGTTATAATTTATATAGTCATAGAACAACTTTATACAAATACATGTTGTTTTATATATCAAGCTTCTCTTTTGTCAAGGAAGGACTTTATCTCCAAATTGGACAGACTGGAGTATGAAAAGGATATCTGAAAATATTCAAAAACTGGTGTAAAAACTTGGAAAATCAGGAGAAGAAAGGAGAAGGAAAAGGAAAAGGAAAGAAGGAGAAGAATCCTAGATAGGTGAGAATTTTTCCAGTTTGAGACTTATCCCATGTGGGAAATACACATGATTTCCCTCAGAAGAAAACAATAATGAAAAATCAACCACAATGAAAAAACACAAGATTTTCTCCTGAAAGAAAATGGCATTTTCTGTGTAGAAAATGAGTTTTCTGGTTCCTAGTATTTCTGTACACGTAAGGCTGTTTGCTTTGGCAGAAACTAGCTTCCGTGCAAAAATGTACTGCTTTCTAAGCAAGAGGCTGCTTTCTAAGCAGGAAACTTTGTTGTCAGTGGCTTTGCCATCAGTGGAAGCGTGCTTTGTGAATACAAAATCGTCAATGGTTCTCCAGGTTTTTAAACAGGATTCCTCCTATAAGTCTTCCTTCTTGAGATCCCTGGTATTCTTTGGTGGTCTCCCACCCAAACCCCTCTGTCTTTAGCTATCAAAACCAGATGAAAACTTACGATTTCGGAGTGGCACTTTTTATTCTTGGAAGGATCCGAAATCTTTGAATGTTGCAACGTTCAGAACGTGATGAGATCTGTTTTCTGTCACCCCAAAAACTAACAAAATCAAGTTCAACAGGGACAAATGCAAGACACTCCACTTAGGCAGAAAAAATGAAGTGCAAAGATACAGAATGGGGGACGCCTGGCTCAAAAGATCTTGGGAGTTCTCGTGGAGAGGAAGGTGAACATGAGCCAACAATGTGATGCGTCTGCTAAAAAACCTAATGGGATTTTGGCCTCTAGATCCAGGGAAGTCATGCTACCCCTCTATTCTGCCTTGGTCGGACCACACCTGGAATCACACTGTGCCCAGTTCTGGGTACCACAATTTAAGGGAGATGTTGACAAGCTGGAATGTGACCAAAGGAGAGCCACTAAATTGATCAAGGGTTTGGAGAACAAGCCCTATGAGGAGCGGCTTCAAGAGTTGTGCATGTTTAGCCAGCAGAAGAGAAGGCTGAAAGGAGATATGATGAGGGCCATGGATCAAGATGTGAGGGGAAGTCATAGGGAGGAAAGAGCAGGCTTTTTTTTCTGCTGCCCTGGAGACTAGGACACAAAGGCTTCAAACTACAGGAAAGGAGATTCCACCTGAACATTAGGAAGAACTTCCTAACTGTAAGCGAGAGCTGTTCAGCAGTGGGACTCTCTGCCCCAGAGTAGTAGTAAATTCTATTGATTAGCCCATTGGCAGTATCAAAACTCTTCCCCAGACTCTGGTGGAAGCTCCTTCTTTGGAGGCTGTTAAGCAGAGGTTGGATGGCCATCTGTCGGGCTGCTTTGAATGCTATTTTCCTGCTTCTTGGCAAGTTGTTGGACTGGATGGCCCACAAGGTCTCCTATCCCAATATTCTAGCCCAATATTTTAAATTATATCCCAAAGGGATCCTACTCCATCCACACCTGGAAATACCATTGAAATATAAGGATGGTGTTATTGTCTGGTCGAGGAAAGCAGCCGATTTTGCATCTCTCTCTCTCTCTCTCTCTCTCTCTCTCTCTCTCTCTCTCTCCCTCCCTCCCTCCCTCCCTCCGCTTTGCTCTCTTCTCCTCCAAGCCTTAGAGAGAGAAAGCGTCTAATTTTGACAGGCGCTTAAAATCTCATTTGCTTGATCCTCATCCCGCTAGAAGCTGGCACAACAAACCCTGCAGTTCCATGACAATTTTGCAAAGCTGATTTCATTGATGCTGCAAAAGGAAGAATGATGCATCAAGGAGTTTGGGAGCAGGATGATGACAAAGGATGTTGCATTCAGTGTGCACTATCTTTCCACTCATACAAAAGCCTTTTCCTTTATTTTCAACCTATTCCTCAGCCTTGATTTCTAAAGCAAATGACAGAATTAAATGGGTGATTCCAGATGCAACAGAGAGGTGACTCTTCGGACTGCAAGTGTAAGGGAGATAATTTTACTTCCCTGGCACGAGTAATAGCATCTCAGGTTGGATATACGTACACTCCCAAACAATGTGGTTCCAATGTGTTGTCGAAGGCTTTAATGGCCAGAATCACTGGCTTGCTGTGAGTTTTCCAGGCTGTATGCCATGTTCCAGAAGCATTCTCTCCTGACATTTCACCCACATCTATGGCAAGCATGCTCAGAGGTTGTGTGAACCTAGGAGACATTCCTTACACAAATGAAAAGATGAGGATAGTGAATGTTTGCAAGGAAAATAAACCAGCACATCTGTCAAATACTTACTATGTTAGTTTTATATATGGCACACACTTTTCCCATTTGGCTAGTGGGGTTGTTGTTGTTGCCCTGCTTTTTCCGCCAAAGTGGATTTTCCACTAACAGCTTGATAGTAAAATGTTGATTACGGAGGAGAAGTTACACAGTCATCCCCCACTTTCGATGCATTTAGGGGCCCAGGACCCCCTGCAATAGTGAAAAACTGCAATTTGCTATTTTTTATTTTGAGAAACCATGGCTTTTGGGTCAACAATGGATTGTATGGGAGTTCCCTAGCAATTCCTAGACAGGTATTCTATCTAGGAATCTCCAGATCCTGCAGATGGACTCAAATCAGGCAGAAGCTGACTATGGAGTTCCACCTCCAATTACAAGTCACTTCTGGTGTGGTGATGTGAGAGAATAGGCCATCTAAAAGGACGTTACTCAGGGGACGCCCGGATGATTGATGTTTTACCATTCTGTGGGAGGCTTTTCTCATGTCCCCGCATGAGAAACTAGAACTCAACACTCTCACCCTGGATTTGAACCGCTGACCTGTTGGTCACCAGTCCTGCCGGCACAAGGGTTTAACCCATTGCACCACCAGGGGCTCCTCACCTGCAAATTTGGAATGCCGACTGTAGAAGGCAAATGGGTTCTGGACCATATTGGGAAGTGTAATGTTTTAAGCTACTGCAGTCCCAAGAATGCGGTGATTAACTTGCTGGCCGAGACTGATGTGTGGGTAAAGATAACAGCACTGTGGTTTTGCATTTCTGTTTGGTAGAAATTAGACTGGACTAGATGGTCCACTGGGGTCCCTTTTGGGATTTATTTATCATTTCAGAAGCAAATTGAGAATACAGTAATAATGTATGAAAACCACAAACAAAGTTTAAAACTTGGCATGATGCTAAACATCCTTTGACCAGAAGCTGATCACTTGGAGTGCTTCTGGTGTTGCTGTGAGAAGGTCCTCCATTGTGCATGTGGCAGGGCTCAGACTGCATTGTAGTAAGTTGTCTGTGGTTTGCTCTTCTCCACATTCGCATGTCGTGGACTCCACTTTGTAGCCCCATTTATTAAGATTGGCTTTGCATCATGTGGTATCAGAGCGCAGCCTGTTCAGTGCCTTCCAAGTTGCCCAGTCTTCTGTGTCCCAGGAGGGAGTCTCTCATCTGGTATTAGCCATGGATTGAGGTTCCAGTTTTTACCTGCCACTTTGGGAATCTCGCTTGCTGAGGTGTTCCTGCGAGTATCTCTGTAGATCTTAGGAAGCTGTTTCTTGATTTAAAGTGTTGACATCCTGGCTGATATCCAAACAGAGGATGGGCCAGAGATGTCAACACCTTGATCCTTTCACTGCTGGCTGCTACTTCCCGCTGGCTGTCGGGTGGTGCAATACCGGCTAAACAGTGTGATTTCTCCAGTGGTGTGGAGCGTAGACATCCTGTGATAATGCAGCATGTCTCATTAAGAGCCACATCCACTGTTTTTACGTGGTGAGATGTATTCCACACTGGGCATGCATATTCAGCAGCAGAGTAGCAAAGCGCAAGGGCAGATGTCTTCACTGTATCAGGTTGTGCCAGTCAGTTTTCATATGATATTATTTCTAGCACCCACGTTTTGCTTGATAGTCAAGCAGTGCTTCTTGTAAGTCAGAGTATGGTCCAGAGTGACTCCCAGGTGTTTTGGCATTCCCAAAATATCCTCTTTGGGAGATTTTAGAGAATAGAAAGCATGTATAAAGCAGGGGTGAGAGGCATGTTTCTGGAATGGGCTCAGGAGCAAGTAAACACTCATAAAAGTGTTCATGTTTAAATGCTCTGGGCCAACTTGGGCCCTCCGTGTGTTTTGGACTTCAACTCCCACAATTCCTAAAAATTCCTAACAGCCTCAGGCCTTTTCCTTTCTCCCCTCAGCTGCTTAAGCTGTTAGGAATTGTGGGAGCTGAAGTCCAAAACACCTGGACGGTCCAAGTTTGCCCACCACTGCTCTAGGCCAAGCTGGACTTTGGTGATCTATTCCCCGTTCTGCTGAATGCCTGAATTAAATGTTGTGATTGAATTCCAATATTTGCAGAATTTTGTATTCCACGGAGGTAACAAAGAAGTGTCTGGTTATGTCTCTTTAAGTTGACACTCGGGAAGCGCATTGCCCACTGGGACTTCTAGCTGACCCCAAAGATGTCCTGGAGGATGCCTATCACTATAGGGCCAAAGCCGGATGCTTCTCTCATTGCTTGGTTGGGATTTGGGAGATGAAGATACTAAAAGGTGCTTTGGAGAGAGAGGGGACTGATGGGATATTTCTCTTTGTACAGAACTATACGATAGGGAAGATGCGCTTCCAAAGAGAGGATCATTCTCTGTAAAGCAGGAAACAACCCCAGTCTAGATAGTCATATGAGGGGCAAGCGTTTACTTCTTCGGACAACCTGCTTCACTTAATAAGTGTATAACTGGTAAAAATCCTAGAGTCTGGGGAGCTTGGCGAGGGGGGGGGGGGTAGCAAAGAGATTTAGAAAGGCAGGGAGACTGATAATCCTATTAACCATTAATACCTCTGACTTGCAGGCGGAGGAGAAAACAAAGGGTTTGAGAGCTAGGATTTCCATCTACCCCTAGCCTTTAATATTTCAACCCTGCAAGCAGATCCTTATTTTCCTGAATGGCAGGGATTTATCCAGGGCAGGGCTGTTTGTCTCTGTTCCCAAATTGTCTCAAATGATATTGTTCACAATCCTAATCAAGGGGAAAGTTAGCCAGGAGATTGAAATTTGTGGTTTTAGATTTTTTTAAACCAAATATTGTCGAAGGCTTTCAAGGCTAGAATCACTGAGTTGCTGTGAGTATTCTGGACTCTATGGCCATGTACCAGAAGCATGCTCTCCTGACATTTCACCTGCATCAATGGTAGGCATCCTCAGAGGTTGTGAGGTCTGTTGGAAACTAGTATATATCTACTAGCTGTACCCGGCACGCGTTGCTGTGCCCTATTTAGGAGATGCGAGAAAGTCTGAGTATGTAAGGGTTGGAATTGATGTTACTTATGGTCTTGGTGGGGTCATGGCTGTGTCGTTGTGGGTTGTTCTGGTGGGTGGGATGTTGAAGTCCTGTGGAGTTGTCGGTGTGTGGTGTTCCTGGCGTTCTGCAGAGCTTGTGGATATACAATGTTTTTTGTCTTTCCGTCTGCTGTGTTGATAGAGGTTCTGTGGTTTCCCAACTCTGGAGCACGCTACGTAGAGTTGTCCGTGGGAGAAGCATTCTGTGTCAAGGTCTATGCCACAGATTTGTAGTGTTTGTCCTTGAGCCTTGATTATGGTGATGGCAAAAGCTAGTGTAGTGCAGTGTCTTTCTGTTCTGGCTTTTGTTCTGCCCTTTTTTGTTTGATGTATGTAGCGTTGCGAGTGTGTCGTCCGATGCTGTTCTTTTTAGGAGGCATGGCTTGTCTTTTGAGTCAGCTTATGTCTGTGTGGAAGGAAGGAATGGCATACAAATGGGTTGAGCAGTAGACGCAAGGTATGTGTGTATTGTGTTGTGTGTAAGTATTACTTTTTTGGTGAGTTAGTGGGTGTGTGGTGGCATTGTGGATGGTAGTATGTTGTGGAATGCTTGTGTCGGTGGGGTGTTTTGGGTGTTTGTATGTGTTTGTAGAGTATCAGTGCAGTGTTGTGTTGTGTTGTGGTTGGAGTATAGGTGGAGTTGGTTTTTGTTTGTGGTGGTGGTAGGTGTTGTGTGTGCGGGGTCCAGTAAGGTTGGGGGGGATGGGTTGTGATAGGAAGTTGTGTTGTGTTGTGTGGGTAGGAATTGCTGGAGTATTGTGCCTGGGACGTGTGTGTATTTTGAGGTGTGTGTGGTGGTGAGTAGTGAGTGCAGTCCTGGGTTTTGTGTTGAGGAAGTTGTCAGGTATTTGTGGGGTGTGTTTTGTGTGTGTTGTGGTGACATAGTTGTCTTAGTCTGGCTGTGTGCTGGTTGTGATGTGGAGGGGGTGTTGCTTTTGCCAGTGTTTTTGTTGTGTTTTTGGGGGGTTGTGTTGAAGGTTTTTTGTTTTTTGTGGGTTTTGCAAGTTTGTGTTATTCTGGGGGTATGTGTTTCTCAGTGGTGCCTGTGTCCCTGGTGCCCTATTTGTCTCCCTCCTAGATCTTGGCCTTGACAGTTTAACCCTCAAACACCAACTGACTGAAATCAAATCACTCAGCATTCTATCCTAGCCTTGGCTGGCTCTGCCCAGCGTTACTATGGTTACTCAGCCTCCCTGCATTTTGTGTGGGCCGCTGTTGGCCAATGGGTTTCGCTGGCTGCCGCAGAGGATGCTGGGAAATGTAGTTTTTTAATCGTTGTTTTGGGGGCCTTCTAGGTTTTGGGGGGGAAAGTTTCTTTGCTAAAAAACTTTCTTGCCTGAGGCTTATTTTTGTTGGCAAGTTTGGTGTCTCTGCCTTGGAAGGTTTCTCTGTCTCTGTCAGTCGTTCGATGACGGGTCCTCCTTTATATAATAGATAGAATGTCTAGAGTGGGGAAAAAAGAACACATGTCTGTTTGAAGCAACTGTGAATGTTGCAATTGGCCCCCTTGATTAGCATCAAATAGCCTTGCAGCTTCAAATCATGGCTGCTTCCTGCCTGGAGGAGTCTTTTGTTGTGAGGTGTTAGCTGGCCCTGATTGCTTCCTGTCTGGAATCCCCCTGTTGTCTGAGTGTTGCTCTTTATATACTGACCTTATTTTAGAGCTTTTTAATACTGGTAGCCAGTAGGCATGATTTGTATGCCAGCGCATGCGCATTCCAGATGGTTTGGCCTACAACTCCCAGAAATCCTAACAGCTGGTAAATTGGCTGGGATTTCTGGGAGTTGTAGGCCAAAACTTGAATAAACCACACTGAATTCTAGATGGGACTCTCCAAATAGGAAGGAGGGAGGGAAAGAGGAAGGGAGGGAGGAGGGGGTTTTCTATTCTTGGAGCAGCAAAAGAAAAGGAGGAGGAGCCCCCCCCCTCGCTCCTCGCTGCCTCTCTCTCACCCCGATCCCGAGGGAGCGAGGGGCCCAAGTTTGCCCAGGCTGAGAGGAAAAGGAAGAGGCCTGAGGCTGTGAGGAATGGTGGGAGTTGAAGTCCAAAACACGTACCTGGAGGGCTGCAGCTGGTCCCTGCGATGGGAGAAGGCAGAGCAACAGGGAAGAGAAGCATCTGAGAGAGCGCCGGGAGAGAGAGAGGAAAAGCGTGCGCGCGTGTGTGTGTGTGTGTGAATCACTTTCCAGAATGCATTGCCTCTACCTAGCAGCAGCGTCACTTCCAGTTCCCCATATAAATGCGGGAAAAAGAAGAAGATGAATGAAGGCGGAAGGAAATGAGCGGGAGAAGTGAGTAGTACAATAATTAATTAATTAATAATTAAGAATTTCTAACGATCCTAACGCAAAATTGTTGGCCTCACGGACCGTAAAAAGGAAGTCCACTTCCTGGTTCGGGCAGCGATCCGTAAAACAACAAAAGTCCCATTAATTACGGATTTCTAACGAATCAATTAGATTTCCGTTTCAATTTTAGCATGCCTAGTAGCCAGATTTTGTTCCTTTTTCTGGTTTCCTCCTTTTTGTTGAAATTGTCCACATGCTTGTGGATTGCAGTGTCTTTTTTGTAGTCTGACATGGTGGTCGTTAGAGTGGTCCAGCATTTCTGTGTTCTCAAATAATATGCTGTGCAGTAAGCAGCCAGGCCTTGAAGCTGAAAGGCTATTCAATGCTAATCAAGGTGGCCAATTACAACATTCACACCTGCCTCAGCCAGACAAGGGTTCTTTCCCCACCCTGGACATTATTCCACAGGTATATAAACCCCACTTGTCTGGTTTCCAACAGACCTCACAACCTTTGAGGATGCCTGCCATAGATGCAGGCGAAATGTCAGGAAAGAATGCTTCTGGAATATTGCCATACAGCCTAGAAAACTTTGTCTTGTTGCTGTGTTATATTGAGGGCAGAGACTGCCTGTGTAAACCGTCCCGAGTCGCCTTCGGGCTGAGAGGGGCGGTATAGAAACGTGACAAATAATAAATAAAAACTCACAGCAACCCAAACGTTTTCTAATACATTTCATGAATAGTATCAGTAGTGATAATTCAAAATCCACAGTGTAAATTTCAGATTCTCCAGAGCATTGCAACATGGTCTCTCATTGCAAACAATAGGTCAGCGTTACTTTTTTATGTGATGTTAGAATGGAGAATTGTTAATGACCGAGAAGACAAGCTTCACCTTTGCATTTATATGCAAAGAGTGAATGATGCTATCTCGGAGATTGATTGCAGTAACCTATATTTTCGACGGAAGTCATGTGATTTTATAGGGTTTGGTTGTATCTGTGGCTTCAGGTCACTGCAGTCCAGATGGAAACTTACAGATACATGGCATCTTCCTGTATTTTCCAGTGACTCTGTGGCAGAAATCCTTCATTTGAATAGGGTTCACTGTTATCTACATTTTGTGTATTCACAAGAAGTCCAGGAATGTATGTCTATGAATACGGGTGACATACCGTACTGAGCATTTAAAATATAGGGTAAATGCAGGGCACTCCAAGGTAAAGACTAAGGCTGTATTGATACTGTAGAATGGATGAGCTTGACCTCACTTTAACTACTCAATGCAATGGGATCCTGGGAGCTGACCCTTAGTGAAGGACCAGCACTCTTTGGCAGAGAAGGCCTTGAACCATCCTGGCAGCTTTGGTGCACGATGTCTGGCTGGTTGCTTCCTGCAGCAAAGCTTTTCCCCTCTCCTGCATACACCTCCTGGCCTTCCTCCCTGGTCTTCCTCCCCAGTTGCCATGGCTACAGCCATTCTGCATCATCCCGCAGCAGCAGCGGCTCCCTAATCGCCCTCTCCCCGCACGCAGGCAGCAGGACGCTGATCAGATTAGGTGGCCGACTCAGCACCAGGAGGAAGAGGAGGACATGGTGACGCAGCTCTTTGGCTGCTGGGACTTAACCCTCTGCGGGAGACCCAGGGAGATCAGCACCGAAGGAACGAGGGATGAGAGCAGGGAGGCATGAAGGGATGCAGGGAGGGAGGCCTGGCCGTGGACATCACGCAAAGAGGGGGACCTCTCGAACTTTGCAAAGAGGTGGAGGCACCAGCCTAAGGTGCTATTTATGCCTCCCAAACCTTGCAAAGGGATGGAGGCACCAGGCAGGCCTTTGGTGTCACTTATGCTACTTGAACATAATATAAGATCATGTTGAAAGGGAGAGATGAAATGAGGGATGAAGGGACGGTGGCCTGGCCATGGACATCACGCAAAGAGGGGGACCTCTCGAACGTTGCAAAGAGGTGGAAGCACCAGCCTAAGGTGCTATTTATGCCTCCTGTCACAATGCAGGGTCTCGAACCCAGCCCCTTAATCACACACACAGAGACGTTAATCAGCTAACTATTTATTGAATAATAAAAACAGGTGAAAAGGTAAATTGTCCATAAAAGTATCAGAAAGATCAATCAAATGGTTAAGAGTTCTGAAGTCAATCAAAAGGCAAAAACTTGGCAAAAGCTCCGCAAAAGCAATGCGGATCAAAACAGACTTGGTCCGTGGCAATTCAAACAAGGCAAAGTTCAAGGAATCAAGGCCCAAGAAACTTCTTGGTAAAACACGAGCCCCAGTCCTGGCTCCGTAGATCTTCACTCGCTTCACTCCCTTCAAATCAGAAGTGGCCGAGCAACTGAGGATCCGTTCCCACGGATCCTATACTTAATCCCCTTGGTGAGGTCTACGCCGCTCTAGGCTTCTGCGCCAATCTGTGCTACGAGACCCAACGCTCCTTTGGCGCTCTGGGCTTCGGTGCCATTCCCTCCTATGGACTCGATGCTCCGTCTCCTATCAAAGCTCCTTCCTTGCCTCCCAGCACCTGGGTCGCTATCTTCGTGAGAGCCAGACTCCCTTTCAGCTTCCATGGGCTCATCCCCCACTATCTCCCTGACCCTTTCTTGCGAACCGAAACCACCTGGTTTCTCATACTGATTATCTGAATCAGGAGAATCAGTGTCGGCCTGACCTTCCCAGCCCTCATATCCATCCGGCCAGCCATCATCCCATTCCAAACTGTCTGTAGGAGATGAAGGCCCAGCTGCCTCATCGGCCCCATCATCAGAATCTATCTCCATTGATTCTAAAGCAAGTGGGACCCCCGGGGCAGCCCCCTGCTCCCCCGGCACGAATGAGAACTGAGTGGATACACCTCCCAAACCTTGCAAAGGGATGGAGGCACCAGGCAGGGCTTTGGTGTCACTTATGCTACTTGAACATAATATAACATCATGTTGAAAGGGAGAGATGAAATGAGGGATGAAGGGACGGTGGCCTGGCCATGGACATCACACAAAGAGGGGGACCTTATGAACCTTGCAAAGGGTGATGGCACCAGGCAGGCCTTTGGTGTTATCTACTAAAACATAATATAAGATCATGCTAGAAAGGAGGGATGAAGAGAGGGATAGATGGCGGGAGGCCTGACCATGGATATTACGCAAAGAGGAGGCCTTCCTGAACCTTGCAAAGGATGGAGACACCAGGCAGGCCTTTGGTGCTATCTATGCTACGTACTTCAAGATAATATAAGATCATTCTAGAAGGGAGGGAGAGATGAATGGAGGGATGAAGGAGGGAGGTCTGGCCATCATGCAAAGAGGGGACCTCCTGAACCTTGCAAAGGATGGAGACACCAGGCAGGCCTTTGGTGCTATCTATGCTACGTACTTCAAGATAATATAAGATCATTCTAGAAGGGAGGGAGAGATGAATGGAGGGATGAAGGAGGGAGTTCTGGCCATCATGCAAAGAGGGGACCTCCTGAACCTTGCAAAGAATGGAGACACCAGGCAGGCCTTTGGTGCTACAGACCAAATGCGAGAAGGAGGGGAATCATGAGAAGACTCGTCCACCTTTTGACCTGCGGGCTATTCCTAGATACACTGGTGACAGTCCTCCAAATATCTCCCCTTCTACTCTGGTGCTAATGAATGCGAGATCAATTCAGAACAAGATCTCCACCATTAGGGATTTCCTCTTGGATAACAAAGTTGATATAGCTTGCATTACCGAAACTTGGCTACAGGAGGGAGATGAAGTCCTCCTGCAAGAATTAACATCACCAGGGTATGCAATTCATCACCTGAGTAGGACAGGGAGACCCCGGGGGGGCAATACTAATTCGTGACAGGTTTTCTTCCAGGGTGGCTCCAGCGTCGAACATCCCCGGCACTGAATGTACTGGCCTTGTGTGGGATTCGCAGGAGAGAGTAGCCTTTCTACTGGTGTACCGAGCACCCAACGCACCAGTGGACAGCCTACCACAGCTGTTGGAGGTCGTGTCGGATTGGGCCTTGAGGTTCCCCAGCCCACACGGCTCCCCTTCCTGGAGCAGTGAATGACCTAGTGTCGTCCATGGCGACCCTAGAACTCTCATATTGTAGTACTGGGCCCACACAACAGGCTGGACATGCCTTGGATTTGGTCTTCTGCGCTGGAATCCAAGTGATCCTAACCTCAGTTACTGAGGTTCCATGGTCGGACCACTGGGTCCTGGAAACCCGGTTAGAGTTAGCCACACCTCCCGGTAAGGATGCCGAACCAATTTGGGTTCTCCCGAAGAGACTTATGGAACCCACAAGGTTCCTGAATGGTCTGAGGGGATTGGAGACTGTCAGCGTCTCGATCGAAGAGCAGGTGGAGGCATGGAACATCGGGCTCTCCTCTGCACTTGACGAGATTGCTCCTAGGCGCCCTCTCCAACCCCGCAAGAATCGGTCCCCTTGGTACACCGAAGAATTGCGATCGATGAAGCGGGAGAAGAGACGGCTAGAGGGCGTGTGGCGGGAGCATCATGACAAAACTGCGATATCAACTTATAAGCGGTTTAAGGATGCTTATGAGCATGCTATCAGAGAGGCAAAAAAATTGTACTATGACTCCCTGATAAAGTCTGCTAGCTCACGCCCAGCAAAATTGTTCGGTATCATTTGGTCTTTGACGACGGTCCCTACTGTTCCAAATAGTAATGATTTTGCCCTGCCAGCTGGGGTTTTTCAGAGCTTCTTTTTTAGACAAGATCTCACTACTCTTCCATGATCTCCCTGTCATGGTTGATACAGGGAGCGAACTCGAGACTCCGTGGCCACTCGGCGGGCCTACCTTCGACCAGTTCCAGCTGCTGGATGTAGGGGCGATCGATGAGATCATTGCTGCAGCTAGACCAACAACATGCTTCCTCGACCCATGCCCCTCCTGGCTTGTTAGATCTTGCTGGGAGTGGTTACGTGGACCTCTGTTGAATATAGTAAACAGCTCCCTCTGGAGTTTTTCCAGAGAGTTTAAAAGAGGCAATGGTAAGTCCAATGCTGAAGAAACCAGGTCTAGATGGCTCGGTTCCCTCCAATTACCGCCCAGTTTCGAACCTACCGTTTCTCGGCAAGGTAATTGAGAGGGCAGCAGGGGGACAGCTGCAGCAGTTCTTGGACAATACAGCCGGATTAGATCCCTTTCAGTCCGGCTTCTGCTTGGGGCATGGGACAGAGACCGTGCTGGTCTNTATCACAGACCAGCTGCGCTGCCAGTTGGACCAAGGTGGGTCAGCGCTGCTCATGTTATTGGACCTCATGGCATCATTTGACACAGTCGACCATTCACTATTGATCCACCGTTTAGCCATGACGGGAGTTAGGGGGTCCGCCCTTAAATGGGTGGCCTCCTTTCTCCAAGATCGGGGACAACGGATGGAGAGGGGAGGTATGGCCCCGTGGGGTCCCCCAAGGGGCTATCCTCTCTCCTCTATTATTTAACATCTACATGCGTCCACTGGCCTAACTGGTGCGTAGCTTTGGTCTGGAGTGTCATCAGTACGCTGATGACACCCAGCTGGTGCTGAGGATGGAAGGCCAGCCGGATTCTGTACCCGATTATTTCCATCAGTGCCTTGAAGCTGTGACTGGGTGGCTACGGGCTAGCAGGTTGAAGGTGAACCCGTCAAAGATGGAGGTCCTGTGGCTGGGTCGCCCTGGGGGGGGGGGGAGCTCCAGCTGCCAATAATGGATGGCGAGGTGGTTAGCCCGTCGGCCCTGGTTAAAAGCCTGGGGGTCCAACTGGACCCTCTGCTGACGATGGAGGCTCAGGTCTTCACCATGCGCAGAGTGGCATTTTTCTATCTGCACCAGACAAGGCGGCTGGCGCCCTACCTTTCCAGTGGCGACCTAGCCACAGTAATTCAGGCCACGGTCATCTCAAGACTGGTCTACTGTAACGCCCTTTATATTGGCCTTCCTTTGTCGGTAATCCGGAAACTTAAGCTGGTGCAAAACGCTGCGGCTCGACTACTGGCTGAATCACTCCAGTCCTACAGCGATTGCACTGGCTCCCCATTGAATACCGGATTGCGTTCAAAGTGCTGGTGTTAACCTTTAAGGTCTTGCATGGCCTGGGGTCAGTGTACCTGAATGTGCAGGAAAATGTGCCTTTCCCTGCACATTCCCCAGAGACCACTACAGTCCATGGATCAAAACCTACTGGAGGTTCCATCACTTAAGATCTCCCGCCTGTCATCGATGCGGTAGCGCACTTTGTCTGTAGTAGCGCCTACCCTTTGGAACGCCCTCCCGGAGGAGGCTCGAGCAGTAACTGATCTACAGGCCTTCCGGAGGGCCTGCAAGACCAATATTTTCAGACAGGCGTTTAACCTTTAATGACACAAAATGACACTTAATACAGCAATACATATAGTTAATATGTTTTTAAATGTATTTATACACTCAGTGTGAAACCTGGACCTGTTTCGATGAACACAACATAGATATCCTGCAGGAATGGCAGAAAGACACAAACTTCCCACACAGAACTCCCATAACCAAGAAAAAATACTATAAGAGTTTGGTGGGCATTGACCTTGGGTTTTGGAGTTGCAGTTCACCTATATCCAGAGAGCACTGTGGACTGAAACAATGTTGGATCAGGACCAAACTTGGCATGAATACTCAAAATGCCAAAATGTGAACACAGAAGGAGTTTGGGGAAAATAGACCTTGGCATTTGGGAGTTACAGTTTCTGGGATTTATAGTTAACACACAATCAAAGAGCATCCTGAACTCTTGCAACAATGGAATTGAACCAAACTTGGCCTATTGAACTCTCATTACCAACAGAAAGTACTGAAAGGGTTTGCTTGGGAATTGACCTTGAGTTTGGAAGTTGTAGTTCACCTACATCCAGAGAGCACTGTGGACTTAAACAATGTTATGTTGTTGTTTGTTTTCTATCCAGAATCACAATGTTGGAAGGAGGCTCACCACTTTAAGGTCCCTAAAACAGGCATGGGAAAACTTTGGCCCTCTGGGTGCTTTGGACTTCAACTCCCACCATTCCTAACAGCCTGAGGCCCTATCCTGCTTAAGTGGCTAAGGCTGCTAGGAATGGTGGAAGTTGGAGTCCAAAACACCTGGAAGGTCCAAGTTTGCCCATGCCAGCTTTCGACAGAGACCTCTTCCTCCCCCTTCCCCTTCGCACCCTTTCTTCCCCCTCCTGCCGAACACTTACTTTTTCTTCTATACTGCCGCTTCTGCCGCCATTTTGATCCGAGGGGGCAGCGTGAGCGTATTCAGGAGGGGAGGGGGGAGGGAGGAAGACGTGACCCGTGTGGGTGCTACTGCGCAGACTCGCCCCAGAGCAAAGCGGGGCAAAGCGAGCAGAGCGAGGCTGGGAAGAAGGGAGCCTGAGTGGAGAAGAAAAAGTGTTCGGCAGGAGGGGGAAGAAAGGGTATTGGAGGTTCCAATTTCCCACGGCACACCTGATTATCGCTCACGGCACACTAGTGTGCCACGGCACACTGGTTGGGAAACACTGCCTTAACTGATGTCGTTGAAATGGGTTTGTTCGAGTGGGAATAAATAAATAAATAAATAAATAAATAAATAAAAAGAGGAAAGTCATTAGTACTACAGTACATCACTGGGTCACGGTCTCAAGGTCCGAAGGGTATAATCCACCGTATATTCAAAAGTTTGGGTGTTGTAGTAACCAGGAAATTAATCCACAAGAAAACCGCAAAGATGTAAAGAAAGAAATCCAAAGGGAAACGCTGCACGGTGCTCCACGAGGGAGGCTGCCGTGCTCCAAACAGGGCTCCGCAAAGGAGGCTGCCAACGACTAGAGCGCTCACCGAAGTTAGCTACGGGTCGTTTCATCCCTTATAGAGACTTCCTCAGGGCCAGGATTACAATCATAGTGTCGTCCTCAGTAGTACACAATCATGCAGAATAGCGAAGTAAGACGCAGAGGACGGCCCATCTAATCCGATGGGGAAAGACCTATCGAGATAACAGTGTGTTGTACTTGATGAATAGAACTTGATATTTATAGCGTTGATTAAGTGTGTTATACCCAATGTGTTTATGTACATGATACTTATCCTAATTAAGAAATGAAAAAAGATATTTTGATATCGAATAAGGTTGCTGCTATTTTGTCTATGAACCTCCTGTTGTGCTGTGTTTGAATCACACGGTGTTGCCCCCCGTTTAATATAGCCTCCTCCTCAGTCTCCAGCCTCGTGTAGGGTTCTGCGCATGCGCATTTGGTGCAGCGCGAGGAGGCGAGAGCAGCAGCATGAGGAGGCTCACCGCACGAGGCCGGAGAAGAGGAGAGGTAGGCATTGTGGGGGGGGGGGGGGGCACCAAATTTTTTCCGCTTACTATTGAAAATTACCTTAGTCTGGTCCTGGGCGTATATCAGGGTTGAGAGGACAATAGCTTTATAAACAAGCACCTTGGTATTCCTACGGATGTCCTGGTCCTCAAACACTCTCTGCTTCATTCAAAAAAATGAAGAGCATTCAAAAAAACTGAAGAGCTCACTCACAGAGCTCAGGCAGTGTTGTATTTCAGTGTCAATGTTGACTTTATTGACACAGGAAACCAACCCTTAGATTAGGAAGAAGATACACCAAAGAATCTGTATTTGGTTAAATATATATACAGTCTGAAGAAGAAATAAAGAGGTTAATGCTCTATCCGAAATGCTTGGGATGAGAAGGGTTTGGGATTCCTGATTTTAGAATACCTGTCCAGGTTGAATATCCTTTATCCAAAATGCTTGGACCAAAAGCATTTGGGGGTTTTTAAGGGAGAATACGTGTATTAGCATATATATATATATATATATATATATCCAGGCCTCTACATTCAAACAACAGGATTTCTTCCCACTGAGGGGAAAAAAGCCAGCAACCCAGAATCCAGGCCTTTACATTCAAACAACAGGATTTCTTCCCACTGAGGGGGAAAAAGCCAGCAACCCAGAATCCAGGCCTCTACATTCAAACAACAGGATTTCTTCCCACTGAGGGGAAAAAGCCAGCAACCCAGAATCCAGGCCTTTACATTCAAACAACAGGATTTCTTCCCACTGAGGGGAAAAAAGCCAGCAACCCAGAATCCAGGCCTCTACATTCAAACAACAGGATTTCTTCCCACTGAGGGGAAAAAAGCCAGCAACTCAGAATCCAGGCCTCTACATTCAAACAACAGGATTTCTTCCCACTGAGGGGAAAAAATGCACCATCAACATTCCCTCCCCCCTTGGCTCTGTGAAAACAAAATGGATTCCTGTATTCTCCTCCCCTCAGCTTTTAGAAAACGGTTGCCTGCCATGCACCCTTTTAAAGTTACCAATAGCAGGCCATAACATTACAGGCCCCAAAATAGAGTTTAGGGCAGGATGGCCGACGAATGATGGGATTTGCATCCCAATTCACTTCCCAGAAAACATTGTAGCCCCTACAAACCCCTTCTCCCAGATAGGCCCAAAAGAGGCATCCATCTTCCCTCTTCAACACAGTGTCAGAGAAAGGCAGCTTCTGACAGGATCTTTAGAACAGGCACTGTCACTCTACAAGGTAAGGCCCTACTTCACTCAAAAGACACAAGAGAAAACAATAAATACCTTTCTCTAATGCCTTTTAATGCTTATATAAATAATTCTGGCCCAAAGCCCCTCACCCAGCCTCATTGGACCTTACTGCTAATTCCATGCAGGCCTTTTCCATTTTTTTTTTTACTCCTTTCTGTTTTACACCGGTATACTTTCACAGGCCAGGGCGGATATGTGGCAGCCACTTTCACAGGCCACAGCGACCAGCGCGAGTGATGGACCTGCACCAAACTTGGTACACATAACCCCCTATGACATGACCCCGTATTATGGGATTTGTAGTACTTTCCAAGACTTTGGTTCCCACAGACCACTGAGGCCACCAAAAAGGACCAATACAGACCACACTCAGCACACACAGCCCCCATGACCCACTCTACGTCCTGGTGCAGTTCAGAGGAGGGTGGGCCATGGATGATGGGACTTGAAGTGCCTCTACTCACTTCCCAAGTCTGCTGCAACCCCTCATCCAATCACTGATCGAGACCAAACTTGCCATACATAACCCCCATGACTGCCTTCACGTCCTGGTGAGGTTTGGGGGAGGACTGACAATGGATGATGGGATTTGTAGTACTTTTACACCCTCTGTTCCCACAGACCACTGTGGCCCCAACAAACACCGAGAAAGTCCACACTTGGCACACAGAGCCCCAGTGACCCACTCTACATCCTACTGAAGTTTGGAGGGGAGAGAACATGGATGATGGGACTTGCAGTACCTTCCCTCACTTCCCAATCCTGCTACAAACCTAATCCAATGACTGATCAACACCAAATCTGGCACACAGAGCCCTCATGACCCACTCTACAGCCTGGTGCAGTTTACTGTGAGACGGACCACGGATGATGGGACTTGAAGTACCTTCACTCACTTCCGAAAAACAATGCATCCCTCATCCATTCACCAATAGAGACCAAACTTAGCACACAGAGCCCCCATGACCCAATCTACATCCTACTACACTTTGGGGGGACGGGACACACAGAGATGATGGGACTTGCACTACCTTCAGTAATTTCATGATACCACTGAAACTCCCAATAATGATGGATCAAGACTAAACTTGGCACACAGAGCCCCCATGACCCACTCTACATCCTGCTGCACTTCTCAAATGACCCGGGCAGGGCCGGGTCCCCAAGCTAGTGTGTGTGTGTGTGTATATATATATATATATATATATATATATATATATCCGTATTTTTCGCACCATAAGGCGCACCGGCTGATAAGGCACCTAGATTTTAGAGGAGGAAAATAGAAAAAAATATTTTTTCTATTTTCCTCCTCTGATGCGACGTTGCTTCGCTCCTCCTCCTGCTCCTTTCCCCTGCCCTTTGCTTGAGGGAAGAAAGGGTGGGGGGAAGGAAAAGGAGCAGGAGGAGGAGCGAAGCAGCGTCGCGTCAGAGCGCTCTGACGCGACGCTGCTTCGCTCCTCCCTCCTGCTCCTTTCCCCTGCCCTTTGCTCGAGGGAAGAAAGGGTGGGGAAGGAAAGGAGCAGGAGGAGGGCGAAGCAGCGTCGCGTCAGAGCGTCTGACGCGACGCTGCTTCGCTCCTCCTCCTGCTCCTTTCCCCGCCCTTTGCTCGAGGAAGAAAGGGTGGGGGAAGGAAAGGAGCAGGAGGAGCGAGCAGCGTCGTGTCAGAGCCTCTGACGCGACGCTGCTTCGCTCCTCCTCCTGCTCCTTTCCCCCTGCCCTTTGCTCGAGGGAAGAAAGGGTGGGGGGAAGGAAAAGGAGCAGGAGGAGGAGCGAAGCAGCGTCGCGTCAGAGCGTCTGGCGCGACGCTGCTTGCTCCTCCTGCTGCTCCTTTCCCCCTGCCCTTTGCTCGAGGGAAGAAAAGGGCGGGGGAAGGAAGGGACGGACCAGCAACGGACCAGAGAAGAGGAGAGGCGGCGACAGAGGCGGCGGTCTCAGACACTTTTGGTGAGTATATTGCCGGCCCCCTCTGCTCCAGCGCCTCCCCCCCTGCCTGCATCTTCGCTCCATAAGACGCGGCTGATTTTTCTTCCTAATTTGGGAGGAAAAAAACTGCGTCTTATGGTGCGAAAAATACGGTATATATATATGTATATGTGTGTGTGTGTGTGTATAAAACACACACATACATATACACATACACACACATATACATACACACATCATGCGATATCTTGGAGGTGGACCCAAGTCATTTTCATATATATAGTATACACATACCCTAAAGATAACGTGATACAATATTTTTAAATAATGCATTCACAAAGCAACTTTTGTGTATACTGAATCATTAGAAAGCAGGGGCTGCTGTCTCTTTCATTGAGTAGTTCAACATTTCATTGAGTAGTTCAACATTTTTATTTTGTGATTATTTTGCCCCTCCAACACACATATATACACTTTAGTAGCCCTTCTGTACTAAAGGTAAGGGAATAAGTGATTAGTTATACACACGCACAGAGTGAGAGAGTGAGAAGACTCTCAGTTATCTAGAACTCAAGCAACCAGAACTTTCAAGCAACAGGCCTAAAATAATCAAAGAAATAACAATAAAAATAATGATGTTGCTTTAAATATTTTGTGAAAGATCGGCTTTTAGTGGAAACGTTACCTTAAGTTGTCTTTATTTGTCTTCATTGCTTTTGATCACTGTATTTCAATACAAATATCAAATCAACACAGAGTGTATGGGGTGGCATACGATGGGGGTATAATATTATTTAAGCCTATTTTAATAGTAACTCAAGCAACCAGAAATGTTGCATTTATCCTGCATCTACTGATCCCAATGAGTGTTGGTTAACAGAATCTACTATATTATCTGTAGGAATGAGATCTGGAGAGTTATTTTAAAAACTTCCAGAATAAAATTTGAAAATAATCACTGCATAAAATAAGTATAAAATCATATGAAAGATATGTGGAAGTAAAACATCCCTGTGTCACAGCTTGCCTAGGCAAAAGCTGCTTAAGCGAAGAAGTATTGTCTTGCTGGTGAAAGCACTGCACAGTAAACTACCCATGGAAGGGAATTTTAGCAAATAGTCTCTCTCGTGTCCAGAAAAGGCCATTCAAACAGGAAATATCAAATCTAATGAATGAGGGACACACTGTCAAGGTAGTTCTTCTCTCCTGAGATTCCTCCCCAAACCCTGAGGTCTAGAAAAGAGAAGCCATGCCATAAAGGGGGCCAATGGACCTTAGAGTTGGTCACATTTCCCCTTTAAGCTTCTTTTTTAAAAAAAGAAATAGTTAGTTAGTAGTAGATTAATTACAGGATGCTCCAAAGTGTTTAATCAATATTTAATAAGTGAAATACATTTTTAAAAAGTAACACTGTTTCCTTGGATCTAATCAGCATTCAAAGAATAGTTTCCAAAGTTGCTTTGACAAACAGACCAGAATGCAACAAGCTGCTAAATTGTAGTACCAAACTTACCTCTTTTAATTGTGTTTACAAATATGCCACAAAAGGAGGGGTGTTTTCTCTCATGACATAAATCAGTTGTGTTGTGCTTGAATGACATATTCCTGCCTGCCAGAAGGGAGTTGGACTGGATGGACCTTGGGATTGCTTCCCCTCTCTATCTTTCACTTTTCCTTCTCTTTTCCTTCCTTCCCTTCTTTCCAACCTTCCTTCCTTTGCTCTTATTCCCCCTCCCTTCTCTCTTCCTTTCCTTCCAGAAAGTGGGGTGAAATCTTCTGAACTGGAGCACAGACTTCAAAACAAACACCACAGGGTGTTAACCCTTCTCTATGCTTTCTAAAGCACACACACACATATACACATATATACATAGCCCCCGCTGGTGCAGTGGGTTAAACAGCTGAGTTAAACAGCTGAGTTGCTGAACTTGTTGACCAAAAGGTTGGTGGTTCTAATCCCGCTGTTAGCCCCAGCTTCTGCCAACCCAACAGTTTAAAAACATGCAAATGTGAGTAGATCAATAGGTACTGCTTTGGCAGGAAGGTAACGGCGCTCCATGCACTCATGCTGGCCACATGACCTTGGAGGTGTTTATGGACAATGCCAGCTCTTTGGCTTAGTAATGGAGATGAGCACCAACACCCAGATTTGGACACAACTAGACTTAATGTCAAGGGGAAACATTAACCTTTACCTTTACTTTATGCGTATACATATATGGCTGGAGTTATGCTTAAAAATGTACCTGCTGTTTTTGAAACCTTGTCAACCTTGTCAAGCCTCCACTAGTTGTTTGTTATGTATATAATTCAGATTGTTTAATGTATTGTATACGTGTGCATTTGTTTGCAGTTTTTCTTTAAGTCTTTGTTGTGGAAGGGGCTGCGGACCATGTAATCAGAACTGGGCTTGTTCAGGGCTCAGACTCTATTTTAGAAACAGTATGCTTCCAGACTTCAATGTAGGAATTGTATTCTTAGAGACTTCAGTAGAAACAGATGTATACGTTTAGAAGTCTGTAGGAACAGAATGCTGTACAGAAGCCATTAGACTTTCTAAAAAATGATGCTCTATGTTACTTACAGAGAGAAACTACTTCAAATCCTATTTGTAACTGGATTGATAAGCAAAGTACCTGTATGCTAAATACATGAAGTTTGTGAGTAAATCAACTACATTACTTTTAAAGAAGCCTGCTTATTTTTGTCTCTTGAGAGCATGATTTAAAGCAGTGGTTCCAAACCTTTTTTGACCAGGGCCCACTTTGACCAGGGCCCACTTGACCAGGGTCTACCTGAACGGGAACCACTTGACCGGGGGCCACTTTGACCAGGTACCACTCTCCCAACATTAGTACCAAAAGGGGCGGGGCTGGTTAGCTCTGCGGAAAGAAGCGGAAATAAAATAATTAAATAAATAAAGAGGAAGGAGGTTCACGGACTGAATTTTTGTTCTCACGGCCCACTGCTGGATCACAGCCCACAGGTTAAGAACCACTGATTTAAAAGCAAAGATGTGTTAAGGAAGAGTAGATGGGGGGGGGGGGGGGTGCAACTAAAAAAGAACATTTCTAAAATTCTGCTGAATATATATATATGTTTGTGCACTGGCATATCTTTGCCCCTAACTGTTCAAAGACATACCTAGGTACATCGGTTTAACAGCGGAGAAACCTGGTTGCCTTGCATGAATGCTGGCATGAATGCCATTTCCCCAAAAGGTTATGACTCTAACAGGTCATGCTTTTTACCAAGAGGTTGTGGCATCATTTCTCAAAAGGTTGTGACTTCTAACAAGGTCATCTCTTTCCAAAAATCATAAAATATCCCAACAGGTTTTGGAGATTTCCATTTTCCAAAAGGTATGAGACCAGTGGTTTTCCAAAAGTTCCAACTTGCAAATATACCGTATTCAACTTAAGAATGAGCCTACAGAACCTTTCATCTCTGGAACTTGGGGGCTGCCTTCATATATATACATATGTACATGATCCTTGCACTATTCTATGATGTGAGCATACCACAGCACCTTGAAATTTGGAGGATTTTTTAAAAAGTTTGGTTTAAGCTCAGACGAAAGGTAAGGTGTATAAATAGCACAGGATGTAAACAGAAGCCTTTCTGTGTCCCATGTAAATAGAAGAACTATCTTTTCCTATGACTGAGGGCCCTTTCACACAGCCATATCATTCACAATATCTGCTTTGAGCTAGATTACCTGAGTCCACACTGCCATATAATCCAGTTCAATGTGGATTTTATATGGCTGCATGGAATGGGCTTCATTCCCTTTCTGAAACAGCGTCATTGGTTGCAGTTTGTTTCTAGGCACAAGTGCTGGCTAAGGCCCCATCTATACTGCCATATAAAATCCAGATTATCTGAACTGGATTATATGGCAGTGTAGACTAATATAGTCCAGTTCAAAGCAGATAATCTGGATTTTATATGGCAGTGTAGATGGGGCTTGTAACAAATAAAGCTCTATTTGTTAGTTTTAGATATCTGAAAGGAAGGAGGTCTCCCCATATCAAAAACAGCTGACTGAATGGCCCCAAAGACTTTGGAGGGCTGCACCATTTTGCTACCTTTCCAAAAGAGTAATATATCATTTGCCCCCAAATAGCTCTAAAGACCCTCAAGGGTGACATGGTGGCCTTTTCACCATAGGCTTCAGCCTTCGAGGGCCATTTGAAGGCTGGGGGGGGGGGGCTTTTTCAAACAACAGGAAAGGACGGCCATCAACTTAGCACTTAAAAGGGATTAGCCTACTTCCTGGAGAACAACAAAGCGATCAATGGCTGCTGGTCATGAAGATTTATAACCTCCAGGAATAGAGGCCAGCCTGCCACATAATAACACTGAAAGGGAAAATTGGAGGGTGCCTTCCTTTGGATAACTCATTGTGGATAACATCTGCTGGAGTAGACTCATCATTGATCTTGAAGCCGAACACAAATTTAGGGTGGTCCTGCCTTAAGGGCAGTGACCCTAAGTTCCTCTAAGGCGAGGGTTCTTGATGGAAAAACCTTGGCGAGCGATCCAAAGCGCCTAGGAAAACCCCTAAACCCCCAGAAGTGTATCTCACCAGGATCCGGAAGTGTACCAACGAGAGAGTTCTGTCCCAGCTGAGAAAGGATGACAAGCTGCAATTTCCTGAAGTCCGCAAAGCTTGACATGTTTTATTTCAAATTTTCCAGTATTTTAATACATTTTTAGAACAGTCAGTTTCAAATCTCCCGCCCACCCCCGTTCCAGCACTTCATCCGGATTGGTTGGAACTTTCGTAACAGCTGAGGGGTGGAACACCAATGATGGAATAGCGCCGCCTGAATGCTGGCCAATGAGGGAATTTCTTCGCCTTGCTGTTTGGGCCAATGAGGGACAAGAGGCGGGAGGAGATAGAGAACAATGAGGTCGGAACTCTGGTGATGGGATTATGACATGCTAATGAAGATCTGATTGACAAGGGAAGACCCCTGGGTCCTGCAACCTTTGTCACCTATTGTACTGATTTTGAAATAAATGGTTTTCCTGGTTACATGAACACAGAGAAAGAAGCTAATTATCACCACAGTCCTGCAAATGATTTGGGGATTTTCCATGTTTGAGTCATGCATGCATGGTCAGCTTTCCTATCTTTTAAAAATACATTTCATTCAAGAAGGGGGGTCATGCAGGAGAAATACAAGGAATTTTGGGGAAAAGGGATATCATTCCTAATTTTGTCTATCATTTATTTGTCCATTTTATCCAGCTATTTCATAAAGAGAGTCCAGGAGAATATTGGGGGGAAAGTCCAGGCTTTGGGAGTGACGAAACGTCCCTTTTGAGTAGGGGCGGAGGAGAGGAGGCTTCAGTGGATTCAATTCATGTAGGCAGAAGTCTTGAGATAAAGTCCAGGAAGGGAAAATTCATAAGTCCATATAGTTACAGGAAGAAGCTCAATGTTCTGTTGCCTCAGGAGAGTCCTTGGTTTTAGCGTATGGAAGGTCTTTGGTACTTAGTGAACTACAGATCCCAGGGCGCAGGACTTTGGGATGTATATATCATAAGAAAGGGCCCTTGGTTTTTGACTATCTTTCACAGAACCCAGGAAAGGGGGGGTCACCCAGATATCAATCTGATCCAGTAAATGTATTCTTCTGTCTTTGTAGCAGTAGTAATAGTAATAATAGTAATAATAATAATGTACTCTATGGTTTGTTTATATATCATCAGCTATTAATAATAATAATGCACTTTATTTCTACTCCACTCTATCTCCCCGAGGGGACTCAGAGCTGATTATAATCAGTCCCTCGTTACTTCGCATTTCGCAGACTCGCTGTTTTGCGGTTTTCCTTCCTTGCTATTCACGGGACTGAGTCCTGGTTCTGCCACCAGGACGTGGCCTGGTGAGTAGCGAGCAAGCAAGGAATGGTGGGTGAGCAAGCGAGGGAGAGCCACAAAGGCCACCGGGACCCAGGCTGGTGAGCTGGGTCCCAATAGCGAGTGAGCGAGCGAGGGCAAAGGCAGAAGCAGCAGCAGAAGGAGGAGCTTGGAAGAGCTGCCCTTGCTGCCCTCGCTTACTCACTTACCCGCTCTCCCTTGCTTGCTCACTCACCGGGCCAGGTCCTGGTGGCAGAACCAGGACTTGGCCCGGTGAGTAGCGAGCGAGAGGGGTGGGTGAGCGAGTGATTGAGAAAATTGGTAACGGCTGCGGCTGCAGAAGCAGTGGCTGCAGAAGCAGGAGCCTGGTTGCCTCTTCCTGGCTCCTGCGTACCTACTTTGTGGATTTTCACTTTCTGTGGGTCGTGCTGGAACATAATACCCACGAAAAGGGAGGGAACACTGTATGCACACATATATGCAAACATTCCATGCCTTTTATACAGTGAACAATGACATACAATACACAAACAAAGGAAATGTTTTCCATCTCCAGCATCTTGAGGCAATGCTCAACTCTGGCCATGGGGAAGTTCTCTTGTTTCATTTTTCCATGTTGAGGAGCCTGATGTCCATAGACCCTCCTGGTTGTGTTTTGCCGGCATGGCTGCATGGGCACCTTTTACCTTCCCGCCGAAGCAGTACCTATTGATCTACTCACATTACATGTTTTCAAACTGCTAGGTTGGCAGGAGCTAGGGCTAAAAGCAAGCGCTCACCCTGACCTGTGGCTTCAAACTGCTAACCTTCTGGTCAGCAAATTTTTCTGCAGTTAGTGGTTTAACTCAATGTGCTACTGCAGCCCTTTATACACCTATTTGGTGTATAAATGGAGGCAATTCGCTCAAATGAATTGGAAGATGTGTCTTGGTACATCTTCCTGTTCACTCAATCGATTTAAATGTAGGGTTGAATGAAGTCCACAGTTCATTATTTTTGTCAATTGTTTGGCCACTTCATGGCTTGTAAAATAAATTTGTTTCATAAAATTAGGTTCAAATTGTGCCATTTCCAATTCATAGTGACTTCAGCTTATGGTGACCCTATGAACAGTAGACCTCAAAGCCACCATAAGTCCTACTCAGTTTTGGAGACTGAGGACAGTGGTGGCTTCCTTGATGAAGCCTATCCATTTGTCATGCTGTCTTCCCCTAGTCCCTTCCACCTTTCCAAGCACAATTGTCTTCTGTTGTGAATTATGTCTTCTCACAATATGTCCAAATACAGCAGTCTAAGTTTAGTCAACTTGGCTTCTAGAAAGAGTTTAGTCCTGACTTGCTCTTCAGCACATTTATTTGGTTTTTTTGGCCATCCGCAGTATCCACTGAACTCTCCTCCAGTGCCATAGTTCAAATGAGTTGATTTTCTTCCTATCAGCTTCCATAAACATTCATAGAAAATGGAAATATGATGACATGGACAGTCCTGGTTTGATATTCAAGGTTATGTCTTTATACTTCAGGGTTGTGTTTAGCTCCTTCATTGCTGTGCATCCACGTCCTTCTCTTCTTCTGATCTCTTGACTGCAGACTCCACTCTCATTAATAGCTGAACCAAGGGATGGAAAATCCTGGAACTATTTCAATGTTTTCAACATCTGCTTGGAAGTAATGTAAATCATTTGCAGTCATTAGTTTTGCTTCCTTAAAGTTCAAATGTAAGCCTGCCTCATGGTTATGACCTATACATCCCTGTGAAACTTATTTATTTATTTATTTACAATATTTATATTCCGCCCTTCACACCCCAAAGGGGACTCAGAGCAGATTGTTGTTGTTTATTCGTTCAGTCGCTTCCGACTCTTCGTGACCTCATGGACCAGCCCACACCAGAGCTCCCTGTCGGCCGTCACCCCCCTCAGCTCCTTCAGAGTCAAGCCAGTCACTTCAAGGATACCACCCATCCATCTTGCCCTTGGTCAGCCCCTCTTTTTCCCCTTCCATTTCCCCCAGCATCATTGTCTTCACTAAGCTTTCCTGTCTTCTCATTATGTGGCCAAATTACTTCATCTTTGCCTCTAATACCCTTCCCTCCAGTGAGCAGTCATGCATTATTTCCTGGAGTATGGACTGGTTGCATCTTCTCGCGGTCCAAGGCACTCTCAGAATTTTCCTTCAGCACCACAGTTCAAAAGCATCTGTCTTCCTTCGCTCAGACTTCTCTATGGCCGAGCTCTCACATCCGTAGGTTACTACAGGAAATACCATTGCTTTAACTATGCGGCTCTGCGTTGCCAGTGTGATGCCTGTAATCTTCACTATTTTATTGAGATTGGTTATTGCTTTCCTCCCAAGAAGTAAATGTCTTCTGATTTCCTGGCTGCACTCTGCATCTGCAGTAATCTTTGCACCTAGAAATACAAAGTCTGTCACTGCCTCCACGTTTTCTCCTTCTATTTGCCAGTTATCAATCAGTCTTGTTACCATAATCTTGGGGATTTTTAATGTTTAACTGCAACCCAGCTTTTGCCCTTTCTTCTTTCACCTTGGTAAGAAGGCTCCTCAGCTCCTCCTTGCTTTCGGCCATCAAAGTGGTTTCATCCGCATATCTCAGGTTGTTAATGTTTCTTCCAGCAATTTTAACTCCAGCCTTGCATTCGTCAAGCCCCGCACATTGCATGATGTGTTCTGCATTCAAGTTGAATAGGTTGGGTGAGAGTATACAACCCTGCCATACGCCTTTCCCAATCTTCAACCAGTCTGTTGTTCCATGGTGAGTTCTTACTGTTGCGACTTGGTCCTTATACAGATTCCTCAGGAGAGAGACAAGGTGATTTGGTCTCCCCATACCACCAAGAACTTGCCACAATGTATTATGATCCACACAGTCAAAGGCTTTAGAATAGTCAATAAAACAGAAATAGATGTTTTTCTGAAACTCCCTGCGGATATCTAGTGGATATTGGCAATGTGGTCTCTCGTTCCTCTGCCTTTTCTAAACCCAGCTTGTACATCTGGCAACTCTCTCTCTCCATGTATTTCTGGAGTCTTCCTTGCAGGATCTTGACCATTAACTTACTGGCAGGTGAAATACGTGCCACTGTACAAAAGTTTGAATATTCTTTAACATTTCCCTTTTTTGGTATGGGGATATAAGCAGATTACAGAACACACATATATGGTAAGCATTCAGTGCCATTATACACTGACAAGACAGACAACTGTACATAGACAGACATATATATATATATATATATAGGCTTCCCCACCTTCGACATCTTGGAGGCCGTGCTTGGTCCCAGCCATTGGGTTGTGTCACTCCACTTTACCTGTTGAAGAGTTTTGTTTGTAAACTTTCCTTATGGGTGCCTGAAATACATTCCTACTTAAGCAGTATCTATTTATCTATTCACATTGCTATTTTCGATACTGCTAGATAGGCAGAAGTTGGGCTAAAGGCCAGGAGCTCACCCTGACTCAGGCTTCAAATGGTCAGCCTTTTCGTTGGCAAGATTTACTTCAGCTTGAGGTTAACCTGCTGTGCTAAAGCTTGGCCCATATAGGTCGACTGTCTGAAAGCCACCGGCCCTGATGATATTCAGAGAAGGCCTTTCTTCCATCTCACCATCTTCATCTGATTGAGGACATCTTTTAGATATGTAAATGCTAAACGTGTGGAAGGGCTGGCCGTTTGACCAGAGACAAACTAATCAGTTTGGAGAAGTTTACCCTTCCTTTTTAGCACAACATTACCAGAGCAAAAAGGAACACAGCAAAATGAACAGAGGCATAAAAGAGAATTGTAGGATAAAAAAAGATACCGTGTGTGTGTCAGGAGCGACTTGAGAAACTGCAAGTCGATTCTGGTGTGAGAGAATTGGCCGTCTGCAAGGATGTTGCCCAGGGGATGCCCAGATGTTTTGATGTTTTACCATCCTTGTGGGAGGCTTCTCTCATGTTCCCGCATGGAGAGCTGGAGCTGACAGAGGGAGCCCATCTGCGCTCTCCCCGGATTCGAACCTGCGACCTATCAATCTTCAGTCCGGCTGGCACAAGGGTTTAATCCATTGCGCCAAAGGTTACTTAACTATTGATCACTGCACCGCATTAGCATGCAAATGAATATAAACTCAGTACACCAGAAAACAAGACTCCAAATCAACTGGTTGATGTAATTTAAGCAGTTTACTCACAATAACTTGTGTAAAAGGGATCACAGAGGTACAGCTGAACTTCGTTGCAATGCATCAAAGGGGTAATCCAAAAATAGATGGTAAAATGATAGATTTTTCTAGCTTGAGATTAGACCTAAGGGTTCAGGCTTGTTGTCCACGCAAGCTACATAACTGGAACTATGACGGTCAGTCTCCTAAGGAACTTCTTCCGAGATGACTATCCAGGGAACAAAGGGGAACATCTCTCTTTTATAACCTTTGACTTAGAAAGGACTGTGTATGTGATCAACAGCATGACTACTTTCTAGAAGGCGCCCAAACCCCATGCAAATGTTAATTGAGGGTACCATAAAACTAACAGGAAGGAAGGGAAGTAAAGACAGAGAACATGGAGATAATCGAACCATTTCAGTGTGCATGGAAGATTGTTAGTTTTCCAACACCATCTGACCTTGGAAGCTAAGCAGGGTCAGCCCTGGTTGGTACTTGGAGGGGAGACTGCCAACGAGACAGGGTTTTAAAAAAACTGCAAGGCACTTCTGGTGTGAGAGAATTGGTCATCTGCAGAGACGTTGGCTAGTGGACGCCCAATGTGTTACTCTCCTGTGGTAAGCTTCTCTCATGCCCCTGGATGAGAAGCTGGAGCTGACAGATGGGAGCTCACCCCATCCTGAGCATTTGAACTGCCAACCTTCAAGTCAGCAGTTCAGACGGCACAAGGGTTTAACCCATTGTGCTACCGCGGCTCTGAGAAGGTACAGTCAACCAACACAAGACCCCTGCAAAAGTGGAAAAACCACAACTTTCAAATATTCTCTTTAAAAAAAACCTATAGGAATCTCTAAGTCCTTCAGTTTCTGGAAGGTGATCATACAGTCAAGATGGAGGACTTTGAGATTCTTGGAGAAAACATTTCAATCACACCTGCAAATAATCAAATCCATGAAAGTCAAACCCACAAATGTGGAGGGCAATGCTGTATTTCGAAGGCCAAATCACCACTAAGTATTCCTCACCTAAGAAAACCCTATGAAATTCATAGTGTCCCCACAAATACACAGGCAACTTGAAGGCACTCTCTTGCCTCCCTAATTCATATGTTCCTGGTTCGAACCTGGAAAGTTGATGGTCGATGCACTCCACCAACAAAACCTAGTGAGTGGCGAAACCAGACTAATAGAGCTACTCAATACTGTCACCACAATAGAACCCACACAGGGATATTACAAAGGGTTTTAAAGGGAAGTGGAGTGAGGCACGATTACTGCTGGCTGTCACGTGAAGCCTCCTGGGAGAAAAGACACTTGACCTGCTTTGGACGTTGTCCGCCTGCGTGGAGCCAGGGACACAACGAACAATAAAAACACATCCGAATAATTACTTTGCTGCTGTAATTACACGTAAGCGAGGACTACGGGGGCAAGAGGAATGGGTGGGTTAGAGGATTTATTTAAGCCTAATTGATTTGTTTTGCCACTTCCCTGCCCCCAGCCCATTCCTGTCTCCTGGAGAAGCCATTTGCGAGAGGCCCCACAGCCTACGCTTCCCTCCCGTAAGCCTTAATCTTAAGCGACCGGGGGTTTCTCCTGATCATCCGCACCGATGTTTAGGTATGAATTAACATCCCCAAGGGATGGTCACATGACCTCCCTTGCCCTTTCCCACTCTTTATCGGATCTCGGCAAGCGGCAGAACTATTACAAGCCGGGCCGGAACTGGAAAACTTCGAAGCACAAGATGCCGGCCCTCTCGGTCATCTACAAAGGAGCAGTCATCATTAGCAGGTAATGCCTTGGAGGAAGTGAAACTCAAATGGGGATTGAAAAGATGCTGGTGGCTCTGTTGGGTTGGAAAGAGTTATACCGGGAGGTGGGATCTACCTCCAGGAATGGTCCTCTCTGATGCATCTGTTGGTGAGGAGAAGGACATGTTCGCTTCATCCATTCAGGAGATTTTTCAAAAATGTTTTGAATACAGGTCTTTAGGTCAGAGATCTCCGAACATTGGTTAGCCACCTGTTAGTGACATTGCTGCGTCATTACATAGCTTTCCAGCCAACTCTTGACTTACAGTGTGCTTATATTATGGGTTTCTTGGAAAGGCTTATTCCAAGGACAGTGTGCTGTTGTCTTCTTTTGATGATGAGTGACTTGCCAAAAGTTGCCCAGCAAGTTTCAGTGACTGAGCAAGAATTTGAAACTTTGCTGTCCCAGAATTCTAATCCAATACTGGTTGAATATCCCTTTTTTGAATTTCCCAAATCTGAATGACTCCTAAATGTGTCTGCATGGGAGGTGAGATAGCGATGCCTTGACTTTCTGATGTTTGAATGTACACAGTGTCTCATGCTCAAAATTATTTGAAATATTGTATGCAAAATTACTTTCAAACTATGTGTATATATATAAACATAATATATTGAAATTATATCATATAACATTATATTATATTTATTATATTATTTTAAGGTGTATATGAAACATCAATGAATTTCATTGGGTTGCTGTGAGTTTTCTGAGTGGTATGGCCATGTTCCAAAAGCATTCTCTCCTGATGTTTCACCCAGATTTATGGCAGACATCATCCTCAGAGGTTGTGAGGTCTGTTGGAAACTAGGCAACCTCTGAGGATGACTGCCATAGATGTGGGAAGCCCGGAAAACTCACAGATACTCAGTGATTCCAGCCATGAAAGCCTTCGACAACACAATGAATTTCATGTTTAGACTTAGGTCCCATCACTATTATGTATATTAAAATATTCCAAATGTTGGCTTTGCCCATTGTGGAGTGTAGTTACGCAATGGGTTTTCTTCTATGTGCATTGATCATAGATTCACATTCATCACAGGGGTTGCATAACATAAATCTGCCTGCAAATGTTCAGGCTGGATTGAAGGATCTCAACCAATATTGACATCTGCAAAGTAGTATGCCAGCCTAAACTTACTGATTACAGAAACCAAGCAAATCTGGCTTGGAAGACCACAAGGAACTCCAGAAATGGTTAGGAAAGAAATCTGCCTGAAACTAACAATATTGGACCCAATGGGCTTACTCTATTTAAGCAAACCTTCTGTATCCTTATGTTCCATGAAAGAAATACCAGTTGGTCCAGGGTTAAATATTTTCTCCCTTTGTCATAACAGCTGCTTCTGATTATTTAGGCATTGAGCCCCCAAAATTTATTTATTTATTATATTTATGTCCCGTTTTTCTCATCTCGAAAGGGACTCAGAGCAGCTTACATAATTTGGCACAATTTGACACTGCAATTCAACAATATACAAACAATACATATAATAAACATAAACAATAAAATATAAATATCATAAAATTTTAAAGAAGTGTCATGTACAAATAAATCTATACACATTATCTATACACATCTATCTATATACATCTGTGTATCTATCTACATCTATCTATCTATCTACCTATCTACATCTACCTATCTATACACATAATAATAAAAATTAAAATGTGTGTGTGTGGCGGAGGTAAGCCTCCTGCCTCCACAAACAGCTATAACCCACGGTCCTGGGGAGCCACCAAAAACACTCCCTCCAAGGAGATTTCAGGTTATAGTGGGCACCATAAACATGTCTCCCAATCCCTGCCAATGTCCTCTCCAAACACCATACTGCCCACTACCCTAGTGAAGACTTTCATTTGGGGACAATTTCATCCTAGATGTTCTGTTTTTCCTCCAGAATGGACATCCTAGGGTTCCTTTCTCTCTCCATGGGTATGAAATTCACATGACCCCTCCCACTGCCTCTCCCATAACCCTTTCCTACCCATTCCTATGGCACGCAGCAAAAAGGAATTTATCAGCAATTGAACAAGAGGTTTGGGAAGAATTCACCATGATTTATAGGTGTTGTATTTCACCTACATCCAGATAGCACTGTGAACGAAAGGAGAACATGTCTGTCATTGTTCTTCTGTGTGTTTTCCTGTGTGGAAGTGGCAAATGTTTCTTTCAAGGAGACCTATGATCCAACCTTCTTTTTTAAAGCCATTGGAAGAACTTTGTTGAAAAACTTTCTTGGATCTCACCTAATGCAATTTCAGAAAGCAGTTGAATTGGACTATATGAGTCCAGGTTGCCATTTAATCCAGTGCAATGTAGTTCGACTACATTCTGAAACTGCATTAAATGGCAGTGAAGATTCAGCCTAGAAGTCTTTAATCTCCTCTAAGTAAGGCCATGGACAAACTGTCTTGGTTGAAATGGATTGCCTGGACCCATTCTAATCTGGATTCAAGCCTGGCTCTGGGACAGAAACAACCTTGGTTGCCTTAGTACAGACATAGGCAAACTTTGGCCCTTCAGGTGTTTTGGACTTCAAACCCCACAGTTCCTAATAGCCTACTGGCTATTACACCTGGAGTCCAATACACCTGGAGGGCTGAAGTTAGCCCATGCTGGACAGGGAAATGGGTCCCTCTTGGGTCCCCAGCAGCATTTAATACCACCAATCATGGCATCCTTCCAGGTCATCTGGCTATTATGGGACTTGGGGGTAATGCCTTGCAGTGGTTTGGGTCTTCCTTGGCTGAGCATCTCCAGAAGCTAATGCTGGAGGGCTCTTCTTCAGTCATTCAGCTATTCGCTGGTGAGTTTCTACAGAGATCGGTACCGTCCCCTATGCTTTCCAAAATCTATGTGAAATCTCTGGGAGAGGGCATTTTCTTGCCTTTGGGGCAGTCTATGATAACTGTCCTGTAGATATCAGACAAATGTATTGCCTTCTTCATTGTCCAACTTTCACAGCCTTGTCTGTATTTGTGCCTTCCATCACCTGTTGACTTAGGACGACCCCATGGATTTTATTGGGTTTCTTAGGCATGGACTCCTTAGAGGTCGTTTTGCTAGTTCCTGCTTCTGAAATACAGGCCACAGACCTGGTATCCATTGGCGGTCTCCTATCTAAGGACCCACCTGGGCTGACACTGACCTAACTTCCAAGATCAGGCAGGAGTTGCTGCCTTTCGGATAGTTAAACCCTCTTACTGAGCATTAAAGCATATTCTTTTCTGAAGGATCTTATCACCACAGATGTCCAAAGTACAACACTATATCTAGAGTTTACTCTTTTTGGTGTCTAATGAGAATTCAAGCTTAATTTTCCCATTTCCATGCTTGTCTTTTTAGCACAGTGTCCAACCTTTGCAACCAAAGATAGCAAATTGAACTACTATGTCATGAACAATTTCGGTTTTCATCACAATAGCTTGATAAATGGATCAAGGGGGCATTTATATGTTAGTGCTAGGAGATGCTTGAAATCCTGTTGCCAGCCACGGGCCATACACAGTCCCCTTTTTCATTTTGGTTTCTACTTTCAGGACACTAATGGGACCATATGGCATGGATCGGACCGTGCACTGCATCGAATTCTATGACTGCACCAATGGCCTGGGTGAGTATTTTGCCTTTAGTTTTGTATTATGTGACAACAAAGAGGTGCCAAAGAACTTCTAAAGAGACTTTATGTTGTTGCCTTACAGTCTTGTCACATCCCACAAAGATCAGTTCCTATATGGCTGATCTCCTCCAAATACAAGACCCAAAGCTTTTTAGATATATTATGTCTAGATGCTTGGCCTATTGAATGAATGGAACTCTCTGCCTCGGAGTGTGGTCAAAGCTCCTTCTTTGGAGGCTTTTAAACAGAGGCTGGATGGCCATCTGTCGGGGGTGCTTGGATTGTGCTTTTCCTGCCTGGCAGAATGGATGCCCTCTTTGGGGTCTCTTCCAACTCTAGGATTCTATGAATGCAAGCAAGTGTTGAGACACAGACTTAACCAATGGGAGCTACTGGTGGCTTCCATAAAAATGAGAAGTTGAATCTATTCTTAATGAACCTAAAGAACGCTGAAGCATTCATCAAAGCATGTTCAGTACAGGTTGAGCTTCCCTTATCTGGAATTCTCAAAAAATAATCCAAAATGGCCCCCATTTGTGGCTGAGAGAGTGACATTTTGGCTTTGTGGTGGTTCAATTCACACAAACCTTTATTTCATGTGGAGCAGTCTTTGAAATAGCACCGGAAATGTGGCGCAGCTGGCTAGGAGTCAGCTGCATAAGATCTCTACTGACCAGAAGGTCATGAGTTTGAGGCCTGCCCGGGTCGGGGTGAGCTCTCGACCAATTGTGTAGCTCGTTGTCTGTCTATATATGTTGTATGTCTATGGCATTGAATGTATGCCTGTATATGTACATAGTAATCCGCCCAGAGTCCCCTGCGGGGTGAGAAGGGTGGAATATAAATGATGTAATTAAATAAATGTATTACATTACTATCAAGCTATGTGTATAGCAGGCATGGATAAACTTTGGACCTCCAGGCTGTTAGAATTTGTGGGAGTTGGAGTCCAAAACACCTAGAGGCACAAAGTTTCCCCATGCCTGGTGTATAAGATGAAAGATATAGAGATGTTGTGTTTAGACTAGGGTCCTGTCTTTAAGATTTCTCATTATGTACATATATGCAAACACAGGTCTTTAGAAAATCCAAAACACTTCTGGTCCAAAGCGTTTTGGATCAGGGACGCATAACACTTTCATACTATGGCAAGCCCTCAGCTTCCATGGGAGGTAGGGGTGCAGGGTTCCTGTGAAAGTGGAAAAACAGTGAATTTAAAGTGATATTTTTATTAAATATGAAAGTTCCCCCAGCATGACCTAGTTTCTCCAGCATGTGTAGAAAGGTGTACGGGGTTGCTTGAATAAATCAAAGCAACGAGGAGAGCAACAAAATAATAACTAGGATAGTTTTATACTGGTTTTCAGTGTTTCACAATGGACAATATTTACAGCATCAATATCCAGGTAAGTACCACACATCAATTGAAAATACGCCTGAACATAAAAGGACTATTCCGAATGATAATGTCTCTAAGTAGAGAGTCCCAATGCAAACATTCCCGCAAATGATGTAGCAATAATAAAAGTCTTTCAAAATAAAGTAGTATGAACAATGCTTATCAGCAAGGGAGCGGTGAATGTTCGAGTCGGTCGACGATCCTGTAGATACTTGCACCTGACCGTTTTGCCTTATGGGGGCTTTATCCAAGACTGGGGACAATCTTCGGCGTTTCAAAACAACGTAGTAGATTATTCTAAACAATATACACAAAAGGGCATATGAATAGCAGAATAGAATACCCCACAAAGTAACCCCGTACGAGGAGTAAAACAAATAGCATTACTACCTTAAATCATCTAGGTAAATCACATAGAGGCACCGGGCCTTCTGTCGGTCAAATCTCTGACCATATAATGCGGAACAGAGAGGAATTTATACACAATGAGATCAACACAAAATAACATCAGCTGGGTTCTACACAAGGAGCTCGCTTACAGATAATTGATCATTGAGGCCTCTTGGCGACTCGCATGAAAGGCGGATTATCCAGTCCCGTTCCAGCCCCCATAAGGCGAAACGGTCAGGCGCAAGTATCTACAGGATCGTCGACCGACTCGAACATTCACCGCTCCCTTGCTGATAAGCATTGTTCATACTACTTTATTTTGAAAGACTTTTATTATTGCTACATCATTTGCGGGAATGTTCGCATTGGGACTCTCTACTTAGAGACATTATCATTCGGAATAGTCCTTTTATGTTCAGGCGTATTTTCAATTGATGTGTGGTACTTACCTGGATATTGATGCTGTAAATATTGTCCATTGTGAAGCACTGAAAACCAGTATAAAACTATCCTAGTTATTATTTTGTTGCTCTCCTCGTTGCTTTGAACTAGTTTCTCCAGCATGACTTTATGGTCAACTTATGTGCAAAACTGCAGGGCACACTGTAAACAGCTAAAGCACTTTGATTTCATTTCAGCTTTAATGGCTTGATCCTATGGAATCCAAAGAGTTGTGGCCTAATACCAATGAATTCTGAGAGCTTTCTCATAAATGGCAAACCCAAGGCTTCCATAGATTGGCACCATGGCAGTTAAAGGGGTATCAAAGGGCCATGATTCAGATGTGTGGTCTTTGTTAGCTGTGTGCCGAATGTGCCAGCTGTGACTTGTGACAACTCTAATATAGGGCTTCATTGGAAAGGTGTGCTCAGAAGAAACCAGAGACTTAGAGACTGTGACTTGTGGTAAATAAAGTCAATGTTATTGTTGATGTTATTGAAATAGTTTTGAGTTAGGTGCCTTTTGTGACCCATTGCAAACCATGCAGAGATCAATCACAATCTACTTTTTGGCCACTTCTTCCCTAAAATAGAATAGTATTTCCATGAAGCTCCGACAGCTGAAATACTAAGATAGCCTTGGCAATTGCCGGCGATAATTAATTAGAAATTAACAGAAGTAGTAGTTAAGCAGGGCTCCTCTGAAAAGCGGAGATCCAATTATACTGGCCTTCATCCCCTTAGATTGAAGTTGAGCCTGCCTCACCTGTAGCTGGTTTTCTGCTTTAGCCAAGGTGAAAAAAGATGCCAACGGAGATGCAAAGATGCTTGCAATGGGGAGAAAGCTGAAACCAAGCTTCACCGTTACCTATTATTGCACTCCAGGCCTGGAAACAGCTATGACAACCGCACCACACAAGAGTCCAATAATATAAGCCAACTGTTTATTGTAAAACACATAAAAAGCATATAAAAAAGCAGGAATAAGAAAGGAAGATATATAATCCAAAAAGGTTTAGCAACAGCCGATAACCAAACAATAATCCAAATGTCTCTTCAAGTTCCAGACGTGACAAGGTCCAGAAACAGCCAGAAATCACAGGCACAGGATAAGCCCACGAGCAAAAAGGTATAGCTAGTAAACCTTGAACAGGAGTACATGAACAGCAACAAAGAAAACTTTCAGGATATTAAAATCCAAAACCAAAGCTTTACTTGAAACAAGAACAATAGAATTCAGGCTTAGCTTCTCACTCTCAGACCGACGAATTTAATTTTCGGTTCTGATTTGTAAACGAAGACTTTTGTTGATCTCCGTAGCTACAGGTGGTTTCTCCTGGAAACCCTCCTTATCACTCTCTTCAGTCAAGTCCTTATCTGCTGTTACTCTTTCTGGCTCCTCTGACTGGCCTTGAGACCCTGCACTTTCTGAGCCAGTTTTCTCACAGAGAGAACCAACATTTCTCAGACCTGATTTTCCCAGACTTGAGGGCCCATCACTTTGTTCTACAGGAAAGCCCACAATCCTCTCTAAATTATTAATTAAACCATCAGCTGCTGGCTGATCTACAACACCTACCATGATGCTATCCCATGAAATCCTGGGATTTGTAGTTGCTGTTGTGTGCCTTCATGTCCTTTTTCGCTTAAGGTGAATCTATCACAGGTTTTGCTTGCTAAGTATGCCCCTTGCCTTCTTCAAAGCTGCTCTGAGATAAAAAGCGGGTATAAATAACCATAATAATAACAACAATAATAAACATAACAATAACGTCAACGATTCCCCTGAGGCTGAGAGAGTGTGACTCATTTAACGTTGTTGCCGAACGCAATTTAGGAGACCCTGCCCAGATGGGGCCAGGGGCCAGACCGCCTCTAAACGCGAGGATTACAGCCAAAGAATTAGATCTAGGTGAAATCTTTAAAATGCGCTAAAATTCCCACCAAAGTCCTACTAAAATCCCAATAGCAGTTTTCTCACCCAGATCCAGAAGCGCGCCAAAACCGAGAGAAGAGTCTTTACCAGCTAGAAAGATGAAGCCGAAAACCTGATTTGTCCAATACATGTCCAAAAGATATGACTGTATCTTTATTGTGAAGATACAGTCATATTTATAACAACAAGTCTATTTGCATTTGAATCTGGCGCCCACTGCCTACGTGCGGCTTCAGTTCATTGGTTAGAACCTTGCCTACAGCTGTGTGTCAAAAGAGACGGCCGGAGCTGGCCACTCAGAGAATAGCGCTTTTCTTTAAATGAGCCAATCAGGGCCGGGGCAATGCGAGGCAGCATGGCACACAAAGAAACAGTAGGGTGGGGAGGAATTTCCTCTGTTAAAAATGTCCTAGGGAGGAGGCGAGCGTCCGTTGGAGCATCGGCCTTTCCTGTCTTTTGTCTTGAGGTTTTGAATTCTCAATGGCTTTGTCCCAAGCCGAAACTCCCTTTGTTTGGGGGAGTTTTGGTCAAGCAGGAAAACATGGTTTCTCCGTTTAAAATGATCCATGAATACAATTTATTGCAGCTGGCAATGAGGTTCCGAATCCCATTTGGACCAACTATATTTATGAATATATAATTATGTGTGTGTCCAGGTATATGTCCTCTTTTGGTGGACAAGCTCCGAGGCCAATGGGGTCATATACAGGTAGATCCAGGTGCATAATGCAGAATAGCCTCTGCGAAAGGACCTTGCCTTTTCCTAAAATATTATTTGTGCAGGGGAAATGGCTAGCAGAAATGTAGCAGTATGTTAGTCTTTGGAACTCCCTGCAAAGGGAGTATTTTCTTAAACATAAAGTAACACTGGGAGGGAGAACACATGAGGGTATGATTAGACAAGACAAATGGATATATATATATATGCAGGGCAAATCCCCCAACAATCACCCCAAAAGACAATCCCCATGCAGCCCACTTCCCAGAGAAATGATCTTTTAAAAACAACTAATAAATGCTGTATCTCTCTGGGAGTCTCAGTTCCATAGAAGAATCGCTGTCCTTGGAAAACTATAGAGCCTTGGGGGGTACACTCGTTCCTGGAGTGCAAAGGGTGGCTTTGGAGGAGAGAAAAAGTCTTTTGAAACAGAGTCCATGTGGCAAAGGGAAAAGGCTGGGAATGATCAATAGGAAAAAGTCCATGGGAATGAGTCCTGGCTAGTTCAAAGTGGCACTTTCCCCTAAGCCAGAAGAAATCCCGGGTCCCCTCTTGGCCCCCAGTTCAGCATGGCCCTTCTGGAAAACATCAGACATGGCTGGCCAAAGAAAGAGCCTTTGGGGTCCTTGGGTCTTCAAGTTGTAGCATGGCTCTTGGCTGAGATCAGCCAGGGAAAAGTCAGAAACAGTTCAGGAAAAAAATGATCAGGAAGGGAGCAAATGAGTCATTGGTACTTGGGCACTATGTCTCCCAAACTGGTAACTGTGGGGAATCCTCTTCATGATGTAAAAAGTCACTCATGGCCCCCACCTTTGTTTCCTTTGTTTTGAGCAAGTGTGAAGGAGTGTGCCCTCAGGGGAAAACTGATGTTGCTTATAGGAAATGGGTGCTTTGCAGTGGCTTCAATGAGTCAGGAAGGAATGGAGCAGAGGCAGAGGCAAAGAGAAGGAAAGGGGCCATTTTACTGGTCTCTGTCCTTGGGCTACCTGGCCCAAGATGGAGGAAAAGAACTGTGGGACTCCCTGCGGCTGGCTTCTGTCCGTTACGGCATCAATGTCACCCAGTGGGTCTCTATAAACTGAATGCAGGTTCGAACCTGGGTCTCCACAGTTCTAGTCCAATGCTTGAATCAGTGCACCATAATGGGATTTGCAGTTTAGGGAAGGCTATTTAGAGTTCCCAGCCAAAGAGCTTTCATGCCTCAGCAAACTCCATAGCATCCTGTCACGGCAGTTAAAATGAAATTGTGTGAGCAAGTGCTTTCAAGATACTTGTATTGTTAAGAACCTCATGGATTTAAGAAGGTTTTCTTAGCAAAGAATATTCAAAGGTATTACCAATTCCTTCCTTTGAAAACCCATCCAAGTACTACCCCGTTTTCCCTAAAATAAGACATACCCATAAATTAAGCCATAGCAGCATTTCTAAGCATTTGCGCAATATAAGCCATACCCCGAAAATAAGACATGGTGATAGGTATGGCCATGCGGCGTACAAAGTTGGCTCCTCCTGTCAAGCCCTTGTTGTTCTGTGCATGTCACAAGCTGAAACATAGAGGGAGTCATAGAAAGTGAAATGAAAAGTCTCCTCAGTGAAGTGAGGAACAGGATGCTCTGCTTTAGGTATTGTGTGACCTGGGGGAGTAAAGCTGTGGCTGCCATTTTTCTCAGCACTGTGGAATCATTCTCTCCCAGAACCAACCAGCAACAGTCTGTGGGTCTCTCTTACCCCCCACAAACACCAGGGGATAGGGAAAAAACTTCAGCAAACAATCTGCTACTGAGCCCAAAGACATCCCATAAATGCAGATTGTTGTACCATATATATCACTGATTCTCAAAGTGGGCGGTACCACCCCCTGGTGGGCAGTGAGCCAATCAAAGGGGGCGGTGGGAGACTGAGGAATTTGGGGGGCGGTGAATCCCTTTAAGGGGGGTGGTGAACAATTGGCCGTTTAGGAGAGGTCGCGCGGCCCTCTTCTTTGGTCCCGCCCCCTTCGCTTTGACGAAGGAGGCGGAGCCTCTCCACCACCGCGGAAGAAAGCGCGGCCTTTCCCGGCGGAGGCAATTCATTCCAAACCCGTCCAGTATTTTCTGTTGGTCATGGGGTTCTTTGTGCCAAGTTTGGCTCAATTCCATTGTTGGTGGAATTCAAAATGCTCTTTGATTGTAGGTAAACCATAAATCCCAGTAACTACAACTCCCAAATGAGAAGGGCTATTTTCTCAAAACTCCACCAGTGTTCAAATTTGGGCACGTTGAGTATTCATGCCAAGTTTGGTCCAGATCCATAGTTGTTTGGGTTCTCAGTTCTCTCTGGATGTAGGTGAGCTACATATCCCCTAAATCACTGCCAATTCCTCCCAAACCCCTCCAGTATTTTCTGTTGGTCATGTGGGTTCTCTGTGCCAAGTTTGGTCCAGTTCTGTAATTTATGGGGGTCTCAGTGGTCTGTGGAAGTCAGAACTGAATCGATTGAGGGTACTGCAAATCCCATCATCCGTTGTCCATACTCCCCCAAACATATTGTTTTGTGATTAATCACTATGCTTTAATTGTGTTCAATTTGTAACAATGAAAATACATCCTGCATATTAGATATTTGCATTAGAGTTCATAAGGGTAGCAACATTATTTATGAAGTAGCAACGAAAATATGGTTGGGGGTCACCACAACATGAGGAACCTTATTTAGGGGTCACGTTATTAGAAAGGTTGAGAACCACTGCAGTAATACATATATCTTTCTGTTTAATTGCTATTAATTAAAAAAATTCTAAGGGGGGTGGTGAGTAATTTTTTTTCTGGAAAGGGGGCAGTAGACCAAAAAAGTTTGGAAACCACTGATCTATATAAATAAAAATGTAATGTTCGTTTGTGGGATCAACATAACTCAAAAACCATTGGACGAATTGACACCAAATTTGGACACAATACACCTAACAGGTCAACAAATGACCATCTCTCATAAAAACACTGAAAACACAAAAAGCCAAAAAATAAATAATGCATTACAATGCATGCGCAAAACCACATATACACACATATACACAAATACACACACACACATACATATATATATATATATATACACACACACACACACAGACAAAACACGGTTAGTACTTACCGTAATAAAAATAAGACAACCCCTGAAGATAAGCCACAGTGTGTCTTCTTGAGGAAAAATAAATATAAGACAGTGTCTTATTTTCGGGAAAACATGGCAACTAGGAACCGTGCTTAGCTTCCAAGATCAGCTGGGATGTGGTGTCCTTATTTTGTTGTTTTCAATTATGCTCTGATTTTTTCTCTTGAGCAAGACCCAGCTCACAATCTTACAAACAATACAACTGCAGCCTACACAAATATAAATATTAAAATAGAACATATAGTTATTAAACAAGCCAGTTGAAATCAGAAACTTAGTCCTGCTATTTAAAAAAACTTTGAGCGTGGAGGACCCTTTGCCACAAACCTGAGGTGGTAGTCCGTAATATACTACTCAAAATTCTGACAATCTGCTATGAGGTCGAATCCAGAGATTCTGACCTCAGAGACCCCGCAGCAGTGAGTCCCTCAGCCTCCATTCCCTGCATTGGGCCAAACCACACCACCTACACCACAATAAGGCATTTTTGTCTTCCCTTTCCTCTCTCTCTTCTCCTCCTCCCCAATCCAGACACAACTTCGTCCCTCCCAGCAATCCCAGCCACCATTGCCTCCCATCAACCCATCTGCACCGCATAAACAACGCAAACATCAAAAACAGCACATAACAATAAACCAGGACATTTCCCCAGCACCCACCAAAACCTTATGCATGGCAACAACACATTGATCCCCATCAGCAGACAGAAGAACTGAAGACATCGCCCCCTTTCCCTTTCCCCTGAACAAAGGCACCAAAAACATCTCAAAACCACTTTATACTTCACATAACATTGCAAGAACATTTCTCCCAGCTCCCACACAGCCCCACACATTGCAGGAACATACTCAACCCCACAAGCAAAGCACATTTGGTCAAAAGCCAAAACTTTCCTCCATGCCCCTAAGCCACAACAGCCTGGCGACCTCGTACAGGCCTATGTTAGGCCGCTGCAGTACCTCCGCCCGCCACTAAGCCAAAACGCCTCCCCGCTCCCAAAACAAAAGAAATAAACCAAACACTAAACAAAAAATAAACACGCCCCCCAAATCAACCCACTGCCCTTCCTACCTTGCCTTCCATCCTTCTCTGACTGGTCCGATTCTTCGGGCCGCTAACGGGGGCCCCAGCGAGCGGGCTGCACCTCCGCAGACCCGCCCGCCCCGTCGCCATCTTGGAATAGTGGGGGCCCTTCCCGAGGGTGGGGAGCGGAGCGATCCGCGGATAAGGGAGATCTCCATAGGGACCAATGTATTCAGTATCCACACTTTGAAAGTTTCACCAATTTGCCCCGTTTTTGTCCCAAAGCATTCTGCCCCTTTCTCCTATCTTGTCTCCACTCTTTCTTCTCCCCGCTTTTTCCTCCCTGGCCTGGGGGAAGCCCGGAAAAGCAGCTGCTCGCAATCAGCGGCTTGACTCTACCACTGGCGCGCTCACTTCATCTGAGGACAATCTGGCCCCCACCTTTTTTCGCATTAAAGTCCCATCAACTCTACAGCAATAGTGAGTCCAAAACCCGCAGCTGATCAGCGGTTTGGACTAAAAAAAGGATCTTGAAGGGGGGAGCAGGTCCCCGAGCCTTCTGCCAGAAGTGGGGCCTGGGGCTCAAGTACCAGAGCTCACTTTTCTCCGTTTTTGGCCACTTCTTCCTGAACGAACTCAAGGTCCCTTTCCCTGGCTGGAAACTGTCAGGGGGCCCCAAAAGTGCACCCATGGACTTTGGGGGGAGGGAAGATGTCTCTGCCTGGGTAGATCACCTTCAGGAAGTTTCTGGGAAGGGATCCGTGTGAGTAGGGAGGCTGCAAACCCCCAACCCGAGTCCATGCGGGCTGGGACAAGGAGTTCGCCAAGGACCTCATGCAACCCGGACTTTCATACTGTTTCTCCGAGTTTGGCCCCGTACAAGCGGGCTTGCCCAGGTTTGAACTCGGATCCTATCCCTTGGATTTTGGACTTTATAGTTTCCTCAAGGACACTTTTCCCGTTGGATGTTTCCTGCCCTTTTAGCCCCATGGACTCTCAATGACTTTTGCCATCCTACCGCACCCCAGGAACAGCTATGCCTCAAGGCCCACACTCTTTGCCCAGGACTCCCCGCATATGTTTCTGTCACTATCGGAGCTTGGCCACTGATGGGACATGTGTCTGGACATGTAATCATAACTCAAAACACGGTTGTTTCATTGCGAGCTTCGGAACCTCGCAGCCAGCCTCACAAGGTATTTTTCAGGACCATTTGAACTGAGAAACCATCTTTCCCGCTCAGCCAGTAACCCCAGACAAAGGGAGTTCTGGCAAGGACAAAGCAAACCATTAAGGAACTCAAATTGACAATAAACCGGGTGGGCCCGTAGGTCCAACGGACGCTCGTCCACCCTCTGGCCATTCTTAACAAAAGGTTACTTCCTCTTCACCCATCTGCTCCTTTGTGTCCTTTCCCGCCTTGCACAGTCAGCCAGGATTGGCTGATTCAAATCAAGGCGCGCTTTCTCTGATTGGTTAAGGCGCGCCAGGCCAGCTTCTGGCTCAGCTGACTTTTGACAGCTAGGCCTATCAGCTGGAGCCGCTCCAAGGGAGGGAGGGCGCGCAATTCAAATGTAAATGACTGGTTTTCTATATATTTGTGTGCACAACCCATTAAAGACATGTTTTGCCTTTGGAATCCTGGCGTGGCATCTCATCCTTATCAGCTGATTAAGATCCTTCTCTTGGTATTTGGCGTTCTTCCGGTCTGGGTGAGCTTTGATCTGGGTTATTTTGGGATTTGTAGTTTTGGGAAGATCATCCAGATTTGGGCCTTGATCCTCGCAGTTTAGGGGTGGCCCGGGCTCAGTCCCCCTACGGGAAGGGTCCCATATATTTCCATCGTTTGGTAACATAATTTGGCGAACCACAAAGCGGACTAAGCTTGGGGTCAACTAAAACGCTTTTTAGTTTAAATTACCAAGCTAGAATTCCTCAGTGAAAAAGCCTTGGGTCAGGGTCTAGGGGAAAAACTGAGGAGCTTGGCCACTCAGGGCTTCTTTCTGCCCACTCAGACCTTTTCCTCTTGGGCACTGAACTGGGGCTTTGGCACAAGGGAAACAAAGGAAGTGCCTGGGACTTCCATTAAGGAACCACGCCACCGAGAGAAAAACGGAAGGGGTAGAGAAATCCGGAAGGGAAAAATAAAAAAGCAAGCCATCGGTTGTGTGCATTGCAGGCAGGTAGGAGGTTGCCAGGAGTCAGCGCGACTCAACGGGGCCTCGGTGTAACAAAGTCCTGCCCCCTCTGGCACGAACATCTGGCATCCTAGGCGGGTATTGGAGGCAGTCTATCTTTGTTTTTTGCAGTCCGAGGGGGTGACAGAGCAAGGGGCACTAGGCCTTGTTGTGACTTTCTGAAGATTCCCCCAAAGGAGGGTAGCATCCCAGTTTGAGGGTGTACGAACTTTTGGGGTACGTTTAAACGGTTGGACCACTGCGCCATTAACTAAGAGGAATCAGGGGTACACGGCCTTTTTGAAAAATGGGAAATTGCCTCGCTCCCCGAAGATGTTCGATCCCACTAGATTCACTGTTAGGCCCAGTGGGATCGAGATAGGGAATCGTCCCTTTCCTCGGCCAAGATGATCAGGTTGTGCACCAGGAAGTGGCCCTTGCTGCCCCTAGAGGGAGGCCTAGCTTGGCCTCCCCACGGCTCTTTGGACGAACAGCTGATCCTTCAGCTGCAAGCCCGTTGCTATGGGGACAGCCGCTGGGAAGATTTGGCCTATGCTACTTCCTTTTTGACCCTGAGCCGCAAGGGAAATCCCGGGAAGAATGGGGACCGGCTTCTATTGTGCAAGGAAGCCGGAAACCGGCACCCTCTACCCAAAGGCTCCCTTGCTGACGTCCTCCCCGCACAGGAGGACGACCTGTTAGAGCTTTCTTGTCCCCCTCCTTACCGCCCGGCGGCCTTGCCACAGCCAGGCCCGTCTGGGAGACCCACCATCCCAGACCCACGCCCCCTTGTTCCCCGTCCGGAGGAGAGACCGCCTCTCCCTCCTCAGCCCGAGATCCCCGCTGCACCTTTTCCTCCCCAGGCTCACCCCATTCCCTTTGGGCCTCTCCCGCCACCGCCATCACCCCCGCCGGCTCTCGAGCCGGCTGATCCTTCTTCCTTGCCCCCACCCCCTCCTGAGTTCCTAGCTGAGCCAGCCACTGCCCCATCACCTTTTCTCCCGCCTACACCGCCCCTCCCTCCTTTCGCGACTCCGGCGGCGGCCGTCCCGTACGGCCCGGGCCTTCTCTTTCCTTCTGGGTGCCCTCCCCAGCTGCCCCCCCCCCCCGCCGCCGATCCTAGGCTCATCCTCTCCTCTGTTTTGGCCCAGGCCCTCACCACCAACTCTCTTGAACCTTTCCTCCAGCTTCAGTCAGGCTACCTTTCCTCCATCGGGGCAGTCCGGCCCCGATCCCCCACTCTCAGCTTCTACACCCCCCCCCTGCTCTCCTCGCTCCGGTCCCTAGCCCCTCCAGCTCGACCCCTGCTACAGCAGTCGCCCCCTCACCCTCCCCTCACCCTGACTCCTTTGAGCCTCTCATTACAAAGGAGAGCCTTAGAAGCCATGCCATCCCTGCCCCTGCTGCCTCTGTGGTAGCACCCCTGAGGGAAGTCATAGGGGGAGGGGGGCATAAGGTTTTCGTACATGTCCCTTTTTCCATGAACGACCCTTTCTTGGAAGGGAACCACCCCTTCCCTTGCCGAGGACCCCACTGCCATGACTGAGCTGTTTAGGACCATCTTCTACACACACCGCCCTTCATGGGCAGATGTCATGACCCTCCTGTCCACCCTCCTTACTCAGGAAGAGAAGCGCAGGCTGTTGGTGACCGCCCAAGCGTCAGTCACCAAAGGGGACGTTGATGAGGGAAGGGACAGTGAGCTAATTTTCCCTACCAAGGAGGCCCCTGAGTGGGATTACAACACCCAGGCAGGGATGTTGTCGCTGAAGGCCTTCCACAAGGAAATTTTAAAGGCCCTCCCTCTAGTCTACCCAAAAGCATTGAACATGTCCAAATTTTACAACATCAAGCAGGAGCCAGAGGAAAGCCCCTCTGATTTCTATGACCGCATGTGTAAGATTGCTAGACAGTACACCAATTTCAACCCTGATGACCCTCAACACGCAAAAACCTTCAGTGGACTCTTTATTGGCAGGTCGACGAGGGACATCCGCCTGAAGCTGCAGAAGTTGGAGGGGGGAGAAGGCCTCCCCATCTCTCAACTTATTAACTTTGCTTATAAGGTTTTTCACAACAGGGAAGATGCGACGGTTGAGGAGAAGGAGAAGGACCTACAACACCAGGCTGACATCCAAACTTCTTGCATCGTGGCTGCACTGGCAGAGAGGGACAGGGGAGGCCCCTCCAGGAATCACTGGGACTCAGGGAACAGGCCACAGAGGAGACCAGGGGGATCCAGGGATCAGGGGGACAATGATTTTAGGTGTTTTGGGTGCAATGAGTTGGGGCGCATTCGCAGGAATTGCCCCCGGGTTCCACCAGGGGCCCAAGGGAGGGTGTTATGACTAGGGGGAAGGATAAGTTTGGCCCCTTCCGACCCTGTTGTGCCCATTACGGTGGGTGGGAAGGTTGTGGATTTCCTCTTGGATAGTGGGGCCACTTACTCTGTCATCACCAAGGGTTTCAGGGGGACTGATCTTGGCACAAGGAAGACTCAGGTGGTGGGAGTCTCTGGGAAGGGGGCAGAAAGACCTTTTCTCAAGCCCATGGAGTGTGAACTGGGGGAGAAAGCCTTGACCCACGAGTTCCTTTACATGCCAGAGTGCCCTGTCCCCTTGCTAGGCCGGGATATCTTGTGTAAGATCAGAGCCCAGGTGGCATTTGGGCCTGAAAAGATCATCCTAACCGTCCCAGAGGAAGAAGGGTGGAGGGCACAGGCTTTCCTGTTAAATATAGCCGGCCCAGAGGCTGAGCTGATTCCCCTTGGTATCTTTCAGCAGGTGCACCCCCGGGTGTGGGCAGATGGGACACCTGGGAGGGCCAAAAACATTGCACCTGTCTCCATTGCTCTAAAGCCTGGTATCATTCCACCCCGAATACCTCAGTATAGGATCCCCTTGGAGGCCAAGAGTGGCCTTCAGCCCATCATAGACACTTTCCTTCAGCATCCCCTGCTCAGGAAATGCTCCTCTCCCTTCAACACCCCTGTTTTGCCTTTGGAATCCTGGCGTGGCATCTCATCCTTATCAGCTGATTAAGATCCTTCTCTCGGTATTTGGCGTTCTTCCGGTCTGGGTGAGCTTTGATCTGGGTTATTTTGGGATTTGTAGTTTTGGGAAGATCATCCAGATTTGGCCCTTGATCCTCGCAGTTTAGGGGTGGCCCCTAACGGGAAGGGTCCCATATATTTCCATCGTTCGGTAACAGCTATACAAAATATAGTGTGTGTGTGTGTGTGTGTGTGTGTGTGTGTGTATATATATATATATATATATATATATATATATATATATATATATATAATATGCAATACCTCTAATATTCTAGGCCCTTGGGAAGAGCCTGATATTCACAGATGAATCCCAGACACTTGGACCTAATGTGCATGTGTGGTGTGTTGTTATGTACTTGCATATATAATATAGCCTATATATGTGTGTCTTCCATCTGAGCTAAAGGAAAGGAAAAATTAGTAAACTTCGGAGTGGGGCAGGAGAGATTCCTAGAGAGAACAAATTCATCAAATCTGCAAAGAATTCAACCTGCAAAAGGTAAATGTGTAAGGCTGGCTTTAATTTCGGAAGCGCTTCCAGGAGTGGATTTCCCTTCCGAAGGGAAGATTTCTCTCACTTCCTGTTGACTCAGCCCCATTTGTAACTACCGTATGAGTCATTTGTAAGTTGGATGTTTGTAACTTGGGGTCGGCCTGTATTCCCAAATCTGTGTGCAAATAGCCCCTGCCAACTGGCACAAAAGGCAACCAATGGACGCACTATCATTTCGAATTAATTTGTTTTCATGCATTCACTGATCATTTGTAGAAAATGTTTTAATGTATTCAGAGGCTCTTGGCAAATCCTCCTTTATCCCTAACAATGTCAAAAGAAAATCCAATCTGTTTATTAAAACCAGTGATTACTCGCACAGCATTTGTCTCCGATGCATTCATATTTCGATGGCCGGGTGGGGGTGGGATCTAATGTGTTGTTATTCTTATTGTCGTCATATTTTCGTTTTTATTGGATTTAATATTGCCTTGAATATTGCATTTCCTTTTAAAGCCATATGTGCCACATGTAAATGGTCAAGATGACTCTCCAACACTTTAATAGTATTTTGCAATTATTATCATAAATGTGTGCGTGTGTCAAAGTAAAGTATGTTTGTTTGTCTGTGTCACAAAGGCTTTTGCTGGGTGAAGTGGCCTTCTGTGATGTCATGTCATTGAACTGGTTGTTGCTAGGTGAAGTGGTCCTCTGTGATGTCACTGGGTCAGCTATTGCTAGGTGAAGTGGCCATCTGCGATGTCATGTCATTGGATGGGGTGTTGCTAGATTATGGATTGTCTGTTGCTAGGTGACGTGGCCCCTGTGGTGTCACTGGATTGGCTGTTACTAGATAATACTGTAGATTGGCAGTTGATAGATGACGTGGTCCCCTGTGATATCACTGGATTGGCTGTTACTAGATGATAGAATGGCTGTTGCCAGGTGAAGTGGCGCTCTGTGGTGTCATGCCATCGGATTGGGTGTTGCTAGGTGAAGTGGATTAGCTGTTGCTAGGTGAAGTGGTCCCCAGTGATGACACCGGATTGGCTGCTACTAGAGGATGGGTTGGTGCCCTCTGTGATGTCACTGGGAAAGAAAAGTGATATGTGTGTGGGGGGAAGGGAGGAAGGAAGAGCCATGTTGCCGGTTGGATGATGAGGGTGAGGATGATGATGGTGATGATGATGATGATGATAAGGTGTTCTTCCCATCCCTGGCATCTCTAGAATTCCAGTATTAAAAATGAGATTTGTCCGGCCTCTGTTATCGAGAAATCTGGAAGTAGCCTGGCCCGGAGGGGGCAGAGGCCCATAAGTACCCCTAAAGCGAGGATTTCAGCAGAATTTCTGGAGGGTTAAAATTAAAATTCTCTTGCCCAAATAATCTCACCAAAGAAGTCCAGAAGAAGATGCCACCGAAGTCTTTATTCTCGTCAGCTGAGGAGGATGACAACCGCAATATCCTTGTCGCAAAGCAGTCATAAAGTTACATTGAAAATACATGCCATATTTATAGTTATACAGAGCTGTCAAATTCAAATTTCCCACCCACCCTTCGCTGGCCGGCTCCGTGCTGATTGGATGGAATGCTGGAGTTGGAGCCATTAGCGAAACAGCGCCGATTCTGTTCTGGCGAATGGGAGGCAAGAGGCGCGAATTTGTAGAGAAACAATGTAGCAGGAAAAGTCTTGATTAAATTTGTCCTTATGTTAAGTGAGGTCCCAGGTTCCCAGCCTTTCGAGCCGGAAAAGTCTTTTGTTCTTTTATGGGATATGGGGAACTGTGTCGCACACCGGCCAGGAACCAGGGCCCTTTAGATATTCAGACAACCACGGCTGGAAATAACAGTCTAACCTTGGCCCTGCACTGAAAATCACACAGATCCCTGCACACCACCACAACCCCTGAAGCCACAGAAGCCACAGGCCCAACAAACTGGCCATATTTGTCCCTTCCTGTTGACAAAGGACAAATGCAGATCTCTGTTGGGAAGTTTGGAGAAAATGAATGGATAAAAAGATTTTCTAATTTATTGAGCCCCCTGGTTTTTGAGGCCACAGGAAACAACCTTTGTGACAAATGGCAGTGATATGCCTAGCTCTCATAGACAATAGATGAGGCGAAACTCTGAGGATCTGTTATCTATGATACAAGAGGAGTCTTCAGTGAGAGAGGGGAAAGAGCCCCCTCCATACTAGAAAAGTCCTGTTCTCTTCATGCAAATGAGGCTAGTGGAGGGGTGATTGAATCACAAACATGCAGCTGGCAAGCCTTGGCCAAGGTAGCTGGCTAAAGGTAAACAGTGGCACTTTCATATTTTTAAAATTACATACTGTACATGGGGAAAACATATGGGGAGATACATTGGGGTTTATAGAGAAAAATATACCATCCTGATCACCCCTGCCTACCCACCAGAAAGATACACAGTTTATTAGATTCATAAAAGATACCCCAAGGGAAAGGGGTCCTAGACAGAAAGGAAAAAGTCTTTGGGAATGAGCAAAAGTCCATAAGAGTAATGCAAAAGGAAAATAACTGGGTGTATTCATAAAGTGTGGGTTACAGGGGCATTGTCATGTGGGACCATGGGGCCATGGGAAGAGCCTTAGGTTCCCATGTGGGGGGAAAATAGGGGATTATGGGATCACTTCCAGCCTGGTGTTCTTGGGAAAACTATGAATCCCTTGGTTTTTAACTATCTTCTACAGCAGTGTTTCTCAACCAGTGTGCCGTGGCACACTAGTGTGCCGTGAGCGATCATCAGGTGTGCCATGGGAAATTGGAACCTCCAATCCCCTTTCTTCCCCAGTCCTGTTGGTAACAGAGTTCAATCTGCCACTTTGGCTCAATTCTTCCCAGCCTCAGGCTCTCTTTGATTTGCCTCGCTTTGCTCATGAAACCGTAACTCCAAATGTCAAGGGATTTTCCAGAAACTCCATCTGTGTTCACATTTGGGCATATTGAGTACTGCAAGACTTGCCCCATGTCATTCCTCCCTCAGTCCACAGTGCTCTGGATACTGGTGAACTACAACTCCAAAACTCAAGGTCAATGCCCACCAAACTCTTATAGTATTTTCTCTTGGTTATGGTAGTTCTGTGTGGGAAGATTGATTCCATTCCATCATTGGTGGAGTTCAGAATGCTCTTTGATTCCGGGTGAACTTTAACTCCCAGCTGTTGAGCAAGACCTTCGTGTGTGTCTTTCTGCCATTCCTGCCAGGATATCTATGTTGTGTTCATCGAAATAGGCCCAGGTTTCACACTGAGTATATAAATATATTTTGATAACATATTAACTATATGTATTACTGTGTTAGAGTGTCATTTTGTGTCATTTTAGTTGGTGGTGTGCCCCAGGATTTGGTAAATGTAAAAAATGTGCCGCGGCTCAAAAAAGGTTGAAAACACTGTTCTACAGAGCCCAAGAAAAAGGGGGGGGGGTCACCTCCGATATCAGCAACACAGTAATTCAGTTTTACTAGCAAACCTGAGGTTAAACTAACTCTTTATAAGAGATAGATGCATCAATAAATTGTAATAACAAAATATATAGGGAGACCTCAGTTCCAGGCAAAGTGATGGAAACCATTATTAAAGAAAAAATTACTAAGCACATAGAAGAACAGGCATTGCTGAAGGAAAATCAACATGGTTTCTGCAAAGGCAAATCATGTCTTACTAACTTGTTAGAATTCTTTGAGGGTGTAAATAAACACATAGATAAAGGGGACCCAGTCGATATTGTTTACCTTGACTTTCAAAAGGCTTTTGACAAAGTCCCTCACCAAAGGCTCCTAAATAAGCTCTTCAGCCATGGAATCAGAGGACAGGTCTTGTCCTGGATTGGAACCTGGCTAAACTGTAGGAAACAAAGGGTGGTAATAAACGGACATTTCTCTGGGTGGAAAGAGGTGAGAAGTGGCGTACCCCAAGGTTCAGTTTTGGGTCCGTTACTTTTTAATTTATTCATTAATGACCTGGATGTAGGAGTGAATTCTGAGGTAGCAAAGTTTGCAGACGACACTAAATTGTTCAGGGTAGTTAAAAATGAAACTGATTGTAAAGAGCTCCAGAAAGATCTCTCGAAATTGAGTGAATGGGCAACAAAGTGGCAAATGCATTTTAACCTAAACAAGTGTAAAGTCATGCACATCGGGGCAAAGAACCCCAAATACACCTACCAATTGATGGGGTCAAAGCTTTCCGAGACAAACCAGGAAAGGGATCTTGGGGTTTTGGTGGACAGCCAAATGAAGATGTCAACCCAGTGCGCAGCAGCAGTTAAAAAAGCAAATTCTATGCTTGGCATGATCAGGAAGGGAATCGAAAATAGGTCGGCAAATGTTGTATTGCCTCTCTACAAATCGATGGTGAGGCCACATCTGGAGTACTGTGTACAATTCTGGTCACCGCACCTCAAGAAGGATATAACGGAACTGGAAAAGGTACAGAAAAGGGCAACAAGAATGATCCAAGGGATGGAGCAGCTCCCTTACGAAATCAGGTTGCAACGCCTTGGTCTTTTCAGCCTTGAAAGACGGCGTTTAAGAGGTGACTTGATCGAAGTGTATAAAATCATGCATGGGATAGAAAAGGTGAATAGAGAAAAATATTTTCTCTGTCACACAACACTAGGACTAGGGGGCACTCCCTAAAGCTCCAAGGTAGGAAAGTTAGGACTAATAAAGGGAAATATTTCTTCACCCAGAGGGTCATTGGGTTATGGAACTCACTTCCAGAGGAGGTTGTGACAGCGGTCAGCCTGGACAGCTTCAAGGCAGGATTGGACAGATTCATGGATACCAAGGGAATAAGTAGTTACTGAAATGGACATCCAAGTGCCACCTCTGTGTTGATGGAGGCAGGCAGGATTTTCCCCGGGTACTGGTTGTGGGGGGTCGGGAGCAGGTGAGGGTTTTGCCCTCCTTTCTGCTAGAGATCCCTGTGTACAACTAGTGGGCCACTGTGTGACACAGAATGCTGGACTAGATGGGCTGAGGCCCGATTCAGCATGGCTCTTCTTATGTTCTTATGTTCTTATGTTCTTGTCAGCTCTCTATAGCCACTCCTAAATGAAGACACAGAACGCCATCTGGATATCACTAGGAATTTTTACTATAGGATACTAACATGCAAGAAGCCAGGAGTGCCGTTACAAAATGGGGCACTCCCTTATATACCTTCCCCCACAATCAGAGAAACCACATCCCATGCAAACCCCAAAGCCCACGAAAATCTCCCACCGGAAATACTGGTTTTCCTTTCCCATGCAGGCAGTTCCAGGTGTGCTATCTCTTGATGATGTCAGTGGCCTTGAGTTTGGCTGCCGGAATCCAAACACCAAATCTCAGACACTGACATGCAGGGGCGGTCTAAGGTAATTTTATATGGTAAGCGAACATTATTTTGGTGCCCCCCAACATTATTTTGTCGCCCCCCCATGTAAAACAAATATACAATTATAATATCACAAAACCATTAGTAGTATTATATTGCATCAATGTATACAATATATTATAATACATACTCATACTTTTTATATCATAATTATATTATACATTACAATATAATTATATTATAATATATTGACCTTATAATATAATATAACATTCTATTCTATTATTATTATTATAAAATAATAAATAAAATTATTTATTTAAATAAAATTATCCTCTACTAAATATTTTCATTACTCCTATAAAACTCAAATAACCCAAAATTAAAGTAAAATAAAATATTATATATTACAATTTCCTGCACAGTTGCGCCTGTCTCTCCTTGATGCTCCTGGCCGGCGCGAGCGGGCGCGGGGAACTGGGCAGGTGTGGTAGGGTTTACACGTGATTGGGCCTGGCGAGGGAGTTCGGCTCAGCGCGCGGCGGTATGGTGGTGAAGCTACGTTCAAATCAACCGGCTGGACAGGGTGGACCCTCTCTTAAAGATCCCACCGCTGCCGCCAATATGTGACCACTCCACTTCTTGACCGGCCTCAGACTGGACAATCTTTCTATGTCCACACTGCTGACCTCCAATCCAAGGAAACCTCGAAGTTACCTCAGCAACTTCACGTTTATTGGCAGGGTACTGTCTCACCCCTTCACCATTTAACTGACTGGAGTTTTAAAACTTCTCAGTGACCACTTGACCACGCTGCCACCATTTATCCGGCTGACCACTGACTTTGAGGGCCACCACCAATAAAAGAATCAGGAGAGGTGTTTTCCTTTTAAGATGCAAACAATTTATTTTGACACAAATGGGTACAATCTTGGTTGGTTTCAAACTTCCTTAGAGGCACAACTTTTTCTGTTACATAACACAATGGGGACCTATTATAGGGTTTCCACTAAACCTCTATAAACCCCTGCAACTTTAACTAGGTCTCTATACCCTTTAACTGGACTGCTCACTAGCAGACCTTAAGACACACACTAACACTGGACCGTTCTCTTTCAGTCCTTAGGACACTCTAAACTAGAACATAACTCCTCCCCCCTCTCATTTGGCAGTTGGCTTCCCGCTCTTTTCCAACTGTAGAATTCAAACCTGAACATTCTACTAGCCTCTAGCCCTGGTTGCCATGGCGACAGCTCTTCTAAGCTTCTGCCATGCCTCCCTTCTGTTTCACCCACAGAAACAAACCATAGAACATTCAAAACAACATACATTTTAACACATGTCACACAACATTTACACACAAATAATCAACATCATTACATTACCTTCCTTCCTCCCGAAATTATTTTTAATTCTCTCTGTCCAGAGTGAATTAAAAATAATGCCGTTAGCAAGACATTATATAATCTTATACATTTCACATATACATTTATACTTACACAACTATATACAAACCATATCCATTCTGTAATCTGAATTTAAGTAACTCTCGATAAAGAGTCAGCTACTACATTCGATTTGCCTTTCACATGCACTACCTTAAAATCGTAGTCTTGCAAGAGTAAACTCCATCTTAAGAGTTTGTTGTTAGTACCCTTAACATTACTCAGCCATTTTAATGGCGCATGATCCGTCTGCAAAACAAACTTCCTGCCCCACAGATATGGTCTCAGTTTTTGAATCGACCACACTATGACGAGACATTCTTTCTCGATGGTAGAAAGACTACTTCTCTCGGCAATAGCTTTTTACTTAAAAACATTACAGGATGCTTTTCCCCATCCTCGTCAGCTTGACTTAAAACCGCTCCCAAACCTGTTTCTGATGCGTCGCACGTTAATATAAATGGACGATCAAAATCTGGAGCTTTCAACACTGACTGTGATGTTATGGTCTGTTTTAACTTGTCCATTGACTCCTGACATTGTGGTGTCCACACTACAACATTTGACATGCCTTCTTGGTTAAGCCTGTCAATGGAGTCGCCAATTCGCTAAAATTTGGGATAAACCTTCGATAATAACTGGCTAATCCCAAAAAGGACCGAACCTGTTTTTTGGTTTTGGGTATCGGCCACTTGTGTATCGCCTCCACCTTAGTAGGTTCTGGACCAATCATACCACTTCCCACCATGTGTCCTAGGTACTTGGACATTCGATTCCCTAAACGACACTTGGGTGCTTTTACTGTTAACCCTGCTTCTTTCAGTCGAAACAGCACCTGGTCTAGATGTTGTAGGTGTTCTTCCCAGGTATTGCTAAATACACCTATGTCGTCCATGTATGCCACACAGAAGTTACTCATACCCCGAGTATCTTATCTACTAATCGTTGGAAAGTGGCTGGGCTGTTTTTAAGTCCAAATGGTAAGACATTGAACTGATGTAACCCTTTATGGGTTCTAAAGGCCGTTTTCTCCCGGTCTCTGGGATCCATTGGTATCTGCCAAAAACCCTTGGTGAGATCTAGGCTACTGATGTAATTGGCTCTCCCATTTTTTTTTCTAACAGGTCGTCTAACCTTGGCATAGGGTATGTATCGGTTTGCGTCACCTCGTTTAACCGTCTATAATCAACACAAAACCTTATTGTGTTGTCTGGTTTTTGAACTAACACGACGGGTGATGCCCAAGGACTACTGGATGGTTCTATAATCCCCATATCCAGCATTTCCTGAACTTCTCTATCAACACACTCCACGAGTTTCCCTGTGACTCGATAGGGAGTAGACGCAATGGGTAAGGCGTCTCCTGTTATAATTTGATGTTGCACCCCTTCTACTCTTCCCGGTAAATCCGAAAACAAATTTTTATACTTATGGAGCAGTTCTCTAAGTTGCTCCTGCTGTTTGCAAGTCAGCCCTTCATCAAGCTTTACCTGACTCACACTCTTGTCAGCCTTCCTATTCCCTTCCCAGAAATGAAACGATCCATTTACACCTTCATTAACTATTATACATACATCTACTGATCTTTCAACATAAGGTTTAAGCGAAGTTAACATGCACCAGTTTTTCCAGTCCTGATTGTAATTCTTGTATCAAGTAGTTAACTCTGCTGGCACGCTTAACAACTGTCCATGGTCCTGTCCATTTCAATTGAAGTTTGTTGACTCTTTCCGGGATCAAATATAGTACTTTATCACCAACGTCGAAGGATCTCTCTCGGGCTGATTGATCATACCAGGTCTTCTGTTTCTGCTGTGCTGCTGCAAGGTTGTCTTGAGCGATAACACTTGCCATCTCCATCGTCTCCCGTAAACTCTGTAGATACCGACTCACTGGAACTGGCTCTGCAACCGAGGAAGTCTCCCAGTGCTCTCTCACTAGATCCAGCGGACCTCTCGCCTTCCTTCCAAAGAGTAACTCGAAAGGGCTGTATCCTGTACTGCCTTGTGGAGTCTCTCTGCATGCAAACAGGAGTTGCTGTAGTTTCTCATCCCAATCGGCTGGATGTTGTTGAGTGTACGCCTTGATCATTCTTACTAAGGTCTTATTTAGGTTTTCCACAAGACCATTAGTTTGTGGATGGTAAGCAGACGATGTCAGATGTTTAATTCCACACATCTCCAACAGTCTTTCCATCAGTCTTGACGTAAACTGGGTTCCCAAAACCTAAATCAGTTCTTTGGGATATCCTGTTCTTCCCCATATAGACAACAAGGCGTTCGCTACTGTGGTTGTATCAATATTAGTCAACGCCACTGCTTCTGGGTACCTCGTGGCATAGTCCATCAAAGTAAGGATATACCGACGTCCCTCTACGACTTGCCTTTGGTAAGGGTCCCACAATATCGATCCCCACACGATAAAATGGTTCTCCAATTAGTGGCATAGGAATTAGGGGAACCTTGGTCTTGTCTTTTCCTGTTCCGACACGCTGACATGTATCACACGATTGACAAAACTCTTTAATGTGCTGATACATATTGGGCCAAAAGAAATTTCTGGTGATGCGCTGTGTGGTGCGTCGAATTCCCATATGGCCACCTTGTGTGCTTGCGTGTGCCAAATTCATAAGTTGTTCCCTATAAGCTTGGGGCACAACTATTTGTGTACAAGAACTAGTTCCTCCTGGAGACTTTACACACATGGTCTCTCTATACAACACTCGTCCTTTAACTACAAATCTTGAAGGATTTTCTTTTGATAAGACTTTCGTCTCATCCTGAGCCGCAGTAAATAAAGATCTCAGTGTTTCATCTGCCTTTTGCTCATTAGCAATATCCTCTTCTCCTGCTCCTGTTTTCACTAACTCTATTATATTTGAACTTGTCTCAGGATTTTCTTCAGGGATAATATCAACTGGTAAACAAGAAACATCTTGCTGTTTAACTGGACCTTCAGTTAACTCATCATCTCTTGTTAAATACTTGATCTTCCTTACAATATCATTCCCCAGCAGACAATCAAAAGGAATGTCCTCATATATTGCAAAATCCCAAAATCCTTTCCAATTCTTATATTGGATTGGCAAAGACACAACGTCGCACAACACTGCCCCTACTCCTTTTAGTCTAAGCTGAGACACAGGTTTTCTGAATGCCTCTGGCACATGTTCAGGGCGAATCACACAGACCTCCGATCCGGTGTCTCTCCATCCTAATATTTCGTTTTGACCTACTTGAAGTGGTTCAAAGTAGTCATCTCTATCTGTGTCCAACATAACAAAAAGGCATTGTTTTTCTAAGGGATTATGTACTTGCATTGGTTCCGAAGAACTCTTTCCTTTATTAGACTCAAGCCCCTTCTCAAAACTCTTTTCTAATATTGAGTTATACATAAGGAAGATTTTTCCTTGCTATGTAGATAACATTGTGCTTTCATATGTCCAAACTTGCCGCATGAAAAACACATTCTCTTAGCCATATCAAAGCTGGACGATTTCCACTACTGAGGGAGCCATCTCTGAGGTAATTTTTCTCCTCAGGCCTTCTGTAACGAGCGTACTCTCCTGCAGCATTTTTAGCCTCTTGATACTGTGGCAACACTTTGTATGGTTTCTTGAAACAATGTTTCTCCACTGGTTTGTAGCCTTCAGCCTTACAAACTCCTTCTCTCAATGTCACCATCTTATCCACCATAAGAGCTGCTTGACTGGGTGTTTCAGGATTCCTTTCTTGAACTAACCATTTATACTCTGAGGGAACATTTTGATAAAACTGTTCCAGGATCATCAGATCCTTAAGTTGCTGAAAACTGGTAATTTGAGCACCTTTTAACCAACTATCGAAATACTGGCTTTGCTTTGATGCTAGCTGACAGAAACTTTCGGTTTTTCTCTTTTTCAAGGACCTGAACTTAACTCTGTAATGTTCTGGCGTCAACTGAAGCTTCTGTTGGACCTGTTGTTTAAACTTCTGGTAAACCTTGTGGTCCTGTTCTGCCATATCGCTATAAATCTCCAGCAACTGTCCGCAGATCTGTGGTCGTAAATATGTCATCCATCTCTCCTCTTCAATTTCAAAATCATAGCAACATCTTTCAAAAGAAACCAAAAATTTCTCCACACTATCCCCTTTTACATACTTCGGGAATCTCCTCAGGAGTTGGTCTATAGAACCTTCTGCCTGCACCTCTTGAACTGGCCTGGCACGCTGAGAGGCATTCCCTCTCTCAGACTCCAACCTGGCTATTTCTCTTTGCAACTCTCTCTCCTTTTCTCTCTCTTCTCTTTCCTTCTCTTCTCTTTCTCTTTGCATCTCTCTCTCCTTTTCTTCTCTTTCTCTTCTCTCATCTCAAGTTTCATCACCTCAAGCCTAAACCGATATTCTCCAGACATTTTACTTGACTCTGATTCTGAAATTTCAGAGTCTTCTCCTTCCTGCAGAACCTCAGGCTGCCCTGCTTCCTCCAAAGCCCTCGTTTGTCTCCTGGTGGTCATTTTGCCGAACTTTTACCTCAGAACTTTAAACTAAACTATTAAAGTTCCTACTACCACACGACTTTGGTCAGTAAACTGAGAAATTAAACAAATTCCTCTGGTAGCCTTGCTTTCGCACTGGATCAGTTTTCTTACACGATCCCACCGCTCTGCCGCCAATATGCGGTGAAGCTACGTTCAAATCAACCGGCTGGACAGGGTGGACCCTCTCTTAAAGATCCCACCGCTGCCGCCAATATGTGACCACTCCACTTCTTGACCGGCCTCAGACTGGACAATCTTTCTATGTCCACACTGCTGACCTCCAATCCAAGGAAACCTCGAAGTTACCTCAGCAACTTCACGTTTATTGGCAGGGTACTGTCTCACCCCTTCACCATTTAACTGACTGGAGTTTTAAAACTTCTCAGTGACCACTTGACCACGCTGCCACCATTTATCCGGCTGACCACTGACTTTGAGGGCCACCACCAATAAAAGAATCAGGAGAGGTGTTTTCCTTTTAAGATGCAAACAATTTATTTTGACACAAATGGGTACAATCTTGGTTGGTTTCAAACTTCCTTAGAGGCACAACTTTTTCTGTTACATAACACAATGGGGACCTATTATAGGGTTTCCACTAAACCTCTATAAACCCCTGCAACTTTAACTAGGGTCTCTATACCCTTTAACTGGACTGCTCACTAGCAGACCTTAAGACACACACTAACACTGGACCGTTCTCTTTCAGTCCTTAGGACACTCTAAACTAGAACATAACTCCTCCCCTCTCATTTGGCAGTTGGCTTCCGCTCTTTTCCAACTGTAGAATTCAAACCTGAACATTCTACTAGCCTCTAGCCCTGGTTGCCATGGCGACAGCTCTTCTAAGCTTCTGCCATGCCTCCCTTCTGTTTCACCCACAGAAACAAACCATAGAACATTCAAAACAACATACATTTTAACACATGTCACACAACATTTACACACAAATAATCAACATCATTACAGGCGGCTACTTCCGGTGGCGGCTGTCAGGAGGCAATACATCGCCAATACCCCTTTGGCTCCACTCCCCTCTCCCTTTGTCTCCTCCCCCTTCCTGCCCAATTGGGTCACCGTATTCGGCGGCAGGGCGGAGACAAAGGGAGAGGGGAAGCACTCCCTGCCTGCCCGATAGGGAGTGCTTTGCTTACAGGCTTCTGTGCACAGGAGCTACTAAGCATGCGCGGAGGTTTTGCGCATGCGCAGTTACTCCTGTGCTCAACTTCAGCTCCGGTGCAACTGCGCCTTCGCGAAAACCTCCGTGCATGCTCAGAAGCAGCGTCGGAGCGCACAAGGCCGGGGCCCAAAAGCAGGCAGCCGCGGCGCTGCCTGAGGAACATCGGCAGGGCCAGGACGCTGTCTGGCACCGGCGCCCGGTGGGCGGGGGAATTCACCCCTTCCCAGATGGCGCCCCATGCGGCCGCTTCCTTGGCCTACCTGTAGGACCGCCCCTTCTGACATGGCGCCTTCTTCCTCTTCCTGTGGGGGAAATCAAAACATAAAATGCTATACATCACCATCAATGTGCCATCCAATGTGCCTCTATATTTTTAGCAAACTACAGTGGAAAACAGGGTGTATTTCCCCTAGGTCTTTTGGCAGTTTTAATTTATATGTCACCTCATTCTTTTTTCTCTGCACACGGAACGGTCCAATAAAATGGGGGGAAAGTTTCTTTGAGGGTAACCCCAGGTTCAGAGTCTTTGTACTAGCCAGACTAAATCTCCCTCTACTAGTCCCCCCCCCCCCGCCTTCTCTTATCTGCAAACAGCTTGCATTTCTTTTGTGTGTTTCTCAGCACCTCAACTGTTTTTGGTCAAGCGGCTTGGATTTGCTTAGCCCAACCTCCTCCCTCTTGTGCTTCGCCTTCCCAAATCGGCAGTCGAGGAAGGGGGGCCACTTCCTGTCCATACACTATCTCAAATGGAGAGCGCCCTGTGTCCGAGTGAACCACTCCATTGAATGCTACCTCTGCATATAGGAGTAAATGAGCCCAATTGTTTGTTGGCTGTTTGTATAAGCCCGCAAAAACTGCCCCAGAGTTTGTTGTGTACATTCCATCGCTCCGTTCGTCTCCGGATGAAAAGCTGTACTCAATCCTCTTTCTGCCCCCAGAAATTTTACAAATTCCCCCCAGAACCTTGCTGTAAATTGGACACCTCTGTCACTCACAATTTTATCAGGGCATCCATGCAGTATGTATATATGCTTGACATACAAATCGGCTAGCTTTTCAGCCGAGGGAAGTTTTGTTAGCAGTATGAAATGTGCTTGCTTTAAAAATAAGTCCATGACAGTCCATATGTATCAGAACCCCTTGCTTGTGGGCAGCTCCCCCACGAAGTCCATTGCTACGCATTCCCAGGGGTGGACCGGATCAACAACCGCTTGTAACAGTCCGTGCGGTTTGCCCAGGGGTGTTTTCGTCACCGCACAAATGTCACATTGAGTAACATATGATTTCACACATTTTCTCATCCCTGGCCACCATCCCTGGGCAACTAGTTTTTTCAATGTTTTTACTAGTCCAAAATGTCCAGCACTTTTATTATCATGGCAACGTCTCATCACTTCATTTCTCAATGACTCTGGAATGTACAGTTTCCCCCAAAATATTAAGTCACCCTGGAGCTTGCACCGCTCTTTGTTTGACTTCAACTATTTATCATTTTCATAAGCTTGTTTCAATTCTTTCTCCCAATCTCCCCCCTCCGCAGATACCACAGTGAGATCCTTCTCCCTTTTCGCCTGTGCCCTGGGTTGCACAGGTAGTCCCCATTGAGTGTCTGAAAAAACCTTTCCTCTGTTTTCTGGGATGCTCCCTTCGTACTGGGGTAATCTCGAAAGAGCATCTGCTAACACGTTATGTTTCCCTTTGAAGAAATGTAGCTTGAAATTAAACCTACTGAAATATTGGGCCCATTGGATTTGTTTGGGGGACAATTTCCACTGTGACTTCAAATATTGTAAATTTTGATGATCTCTCCAGACTTCAAAAGGGATTTTGCTCCCCTCCAGAAAATGCATTATTAAGACATTAAGTCTTGCAGGCTTTCTGGAATGCTGGAAGGGTCTGAAGGGCACAGGTTTCGGAGGGCAACGCGTTCCAAAGAACCCGGGCTATGATTGAAAATGCCCTTCTCCGTGTTGCTGTCAGGTGATATGCTTTAATACTTGGTACAGCAAGGAGATTTTGTTCCTCAGAGCATAAGGATCTGGTGGGACAGTATGGGATAAGGCGGTTCCTTAGGTACACTGGCCCCAGACCATTCAAGGCCTTAAAAGTCAAAACTAACACTTTGAAGGTAATCCGGCATTCAACAGGAAGCCAGTGCAGTTCACGCAAGATCAGTGTAATATGGCAGCTCGCTGGGACTCCCGCGTGCAGCCGGGCTGCGGCGTTCTGCACCAGTTTAAGTTTCTGGATCACCTACAAAGGAAGGCCAATGTACAGAGCGTTACAGTAGTCTGCCCTTGAGATGACCGTAGCTTGGACCACTGTGGCCAGATCATGCTGGGATAGATAAGGGGTCAGCCTCCTAGCCTGACGGAGATGGAAAAACGCTACTTTGCTGACGGTGGAGATGTGAGACTCCATTGACAGCTGAGGATCTAAGGTAACACCAAGGCTTTTTACTGACTACGATGGACATAATGTCACGCCGTCCAGGGTTGGAAGCTGAACATCCCCATCACCCGGATGGCCCAGCCACAGGATCTCAGTCTTCGCTGGATTCACCTTCGACCTACTTGCTCGCAGCCATCCAGTAACGGCCTCAAGGCAACGATGGAAATTATTGGGTACAGATTCGGGCTGGCCCTCCATCCTCAGAATGAGCTGAGTGTCATCAGCGTACTGGTGACACTCCAGCCCAAAGCCACGTACCAGCCGAGCAAGTGGCTGCATGTAGATGTTAAATAACAGAGGGGAGAGGATTACCCCCTGGGAAACCCCACAATATAAGGGGGAACCCCCGGAGACAGCCTCACCCCTCCTCACTCGCTGTGACCAGTTCCGGAGGAAGGAGGACAGCCATTTCAGGACTGTCTCCCTCATCCTGGCCACAGCAAGGCGGTGAGTTAAAAGATCGTAATCGACTGTATCAAACGCTGCTGTGAGGTCCAATAACACAAGCAGCGCCGATCCGCCCTGATCAAGCTGGCAACGTAGCTGGTCTGTGATAGAGACCAGAACCGTCTCCATCCCATGCCCCGAACGGAAGCCAGACTGGAAGGGGTCTAGCCAAGCTGTGTCATTTAGGAAGGACTGCAACTGCTCCATCGCTGCCTTCTCAATCACCTTACCCAGGAACGATAAATGCGAAACTGGGCGGTAACTGGAAAGGACCGTTGGATCTAACCCTGGTTTCTTCAGCAATGCAGAGACCACAGCCTCTTTTAAACCCTCTGGAAACACTCCTTGCTCAAGGGAGATATTGATCTGATGCATCGCACTGCAAAACAAAAGGCTTTGCCAGGTTGGGGTGTTGCAAGATTGGTTCTTTTGTGAATCTCACTTTTAGTTTCTCGAATGCTTCCTGACAGTCTTTTGTCCATGTCAATTTAGCCCCTGGAGATTTCACTTTTGCAGTTTCCCTCATCTCTTTGGTCTTTAGCAAATCTGTTAAAGGCAACGTAATTAGGGTGAAGTCCTTAATTAAGTCTCTGTAGAAATTTGCAAAACCCAAAAATGATTGTAGTTGCCTTCGGGTCTTTGGTGCCTCCCATCCAACTACATCCTCTATTTTGGCTGGGTCCATGGCTATCCCCTTGGCTGATATTCGGTACCCCAAGAAATCTATTTGTTCTTTATGGAATTCGCATTTTGCTAATTTGGCGTATAATTTGGTTTCCCTCAACTGCTGTAATACCTGTCTCACTAGTATTACATGCTGTTCCTTGTTCTCACTCATGATCAGGATATCCTCTAAAAAACCAAAAATCCATTTGCTCAGTAAGGGGTGCAACACTTCGTTTATGAGCAACATTTGCAGCCTGAAAGACAGTTGCATCTGTCAAGTAGGTGATAAAGGTACCACATTAAGTGGGGAGGCAAATTTTGACTGAATTATGAGGCCATTAAACAAACTCCAGGAAACCCCTGTTCCCTGTTCAAACCTGATCTTCCTTGTCTCCCAGTCGATTCTAAGGTTTTGTTCCTGTAGCCATGGCAATCCTAATATCACCTGGTGCTCAGCTATTGGAGCTATCACGAACTGGATCGGGCCCTTCCAGGGTCCCATCTCACATTGGATGCTTTCAGTATTGTATCTGGCTAATGCTCCTGAGGCCACCGACCCGTCTAGTTGAGAGAATACTATTGGGGTTTCCAGTGGTATTCTGTCACTTCCTAACTTCTAAACTAGATTGGGATCTATGATGTTTCTAGAGCATCCGCAATCAATTAATACTTTTCTACTGGCCCTGCATTTTCTTGAATTCAGTGTAATTGGGAATATCAACATTTCCCTATTCACACTCACCCCCCCCCCCTCCCTTTTCGGGTCCTCAAGACACGGCTCCTCTTCGGCTCACTTTCCGCTCACAGCTGCAGGCTTAAGGGGTCAGTTTTCGCCCCCTTCCTCATCCAACATACTGCTGCTCGATGGCCTTGCTTCCCACAGATAAAGCACCCGGTTTTCTTCTCCTTTCCGCCCTTCTGCTCTGCCTTCCCTCCAGTCGGAGTTGTCTCGGACTTGCAGCTTTCACCTTTCGGTCGTGGATGCTGTTATTAGCTTCCGCAATGCCTCCGTACCTGGGCCCAACAACGTCTCAATTCTTCCAGCTCATTGGATCCACTTGCATCCCAGGATCATCACGATGTACTGCCCAGGACAGGATTTCCCTCCTCAGGCCTTCTTTAAACATCTCCAGCTTTGTTACTTGCGACCAGTCTGGGATCTTATCAGCTAGCGTCTGGAATTCCTCAGCGTACTCAGCCACTGACCTCTGATCAGGCACTGTACCCGAGGACTGGAGGGAGGCAAGTGTAACTCCGAAAGGATCCAGGAAATTATAGGCCAGTTAGTCTAACCTCAGTTCCAGGCAAAGTGATGGAAACCATTATTAAAGAAAAAATTACTAAGCACATAGAAGAACAGGCATTGCTGAAGGAAAATCAACATGGTTTCTGCAAAGGCAAATCATGTCTTACTAACTTGTTAGAATTCTTTGAGGGTGTAAATAAACACATAGATAAAGGGGACCCAGTCGATATTGTTTACCTTGACTTTCAAAAGGCTTTTGACAAAGTCCCTCACCAAAGGTTCCTAAATAAGCTCTTCAGCCATGGAATCAGGGGACAGGTCTTGTCCTGGATTGGAACCTGGCTAAACTGTAGGAAACAAAGGGTGGTAATAAATGGACACTTCTCTGGATGGAAAGAGGTGAGAAGTGGCGTACCCCAAGGTTCAGTTTTAGGACCGTTACTTTTTAATTTATTCATAAATGATCTGGATGTAGAAGTAAATTGTGAGGTAGCAAAGTTTGCAGATGACACTAAACTGTTCAGGGTAGTTAAAAATGAAACTGACTGTAAAGAGCTCCAGAAAGATCTCTCGAAATTGAGTGAATGGGCAACAAAGTGGCAAATGCATTTTAACCTAAACAAGTGTAAAGTCATGCACATCGGGGCAAAGAACCCCAAATACACTTATCAACTGATGGGATCAAAGCTTTCTGAGACAAACCAGGAAAGGGATCTTGGGGTTTTGGTGGACAGCTCAATGAAGATGTCAACCCAGTGCGCTGCAGCAGTGAAAAAGCAAATTCTATGCTTGGCATGATCAGGAAGGGAATCGAAAATAGGTCGTCAAATGTTGTATTGCCTCTCTACAAATCTATGGTGAGGCCACATCTGGAGTACTGTGTACAATTCTGGTCACCGCACCTCAAGAAGGATATAACGGAACTGGAAAAGGTACAAAGAAGGGCAACAAAAATGATCCAAGGGATGGAGCAGCTCCCTTATGAAATCAGGTTGCAACGCCTTGGTCATTTTAGCCTTGAAAGACGGCGTTTAAGAGGTGACTTGATCGAAGTGTATAAAATCATGCATGGGATAGAAAAGGTGAATAAAGAAAAATATTTTCTCTGTCACACAACACTAGGACTAGGGGCACTCCTAAAGCTCCAAGGTAGGAAAGTTAGGACTAATAAAGGGAAATATTTCTTCACCCAGAGGGTCATTGGGTTATGGAATTCACTTCCAGAGGAGGTTGTGACAGCGGTCAGCCTGGACAGCTTCAAGGCAGGATTAGACAGATTCATGGATACCAAGGGAATCAGTAGTTACTGAAATGGACATCCAAGTGCCACCTCTGTGTTGATGGAGGCAGGCAGGATTTTCCCCGGGTACTGGTTGTGGGGGTCGGGAGCAGGTGAGGGTTTTGCCCTCCTTTCTGCTAGAGATCCCTGTGTACAACTAGTGGGCCACTGTGTGACACAGAATGCTGGACTAGATGGGCTGAGGCCCGATTCAGCATGGCTCTTCTTATGTTCTTATGTTCTTATGCCCTTGGGTGATGGTTTTTAGTTTCTCCTTTGCTTTTATTGCTTCGAGTGGGTCTCTGAAATGGGCATCCAATGCGGCGAGCAGTCGTCTCACAGACCCCAAACATGGGTCTTGTCTGGAATGGCATTGTACGTACCAATTTGCCACTCCTCGCCGGAGGGTCGCCCCCACTGCTCTGACCCTGCTGGCTTCGTTTTGGAATGCTTGGCCATTGTCCTCCATGTATCCTCTCACGGTGGTTAGGAAAAAATCCAGCTCCGCAGCTTCTCCACCGAACTTTATCTTCAACTCCTCTCTTCGCTGCTGTGGTGGCATCCCCATGCCCACTGGTGCTGCGAAGGGCCAGCCACCCTGGAATCCTGCCGGGATCCCAACAGGGGGTTGGGCCACCTCCTGCTGCCTGGCTCCGATCCCGGCGAATCCTGTGGGTATCTGGGCTACCCTTGGTGGTTGCTGGGCACCCCTCAGATCTCTGCCTTTCCCCACACCTGTTGGAGGGTCCTCTTGTGGGGCGGTGGGTACCTCCCCCGGGATGCTCTCTGCCTCATCCTCACCGGTCTCGCTCTCCTCCTCCAGGGCTGGCTCTTTCGGGATGTTTGAGTGTGCTCCTGTCTCCCATGGCAGGACCTTTTCTCTAGGCGTTGGCAGGTTCCCAAACCGTTGGCTGCTTATACTGCTGAAGCTTCCCAGGGTCGCTGTTGGGGCTTCGCCCCCCCCCCCCCCCATCCTTTCCAATATAGGGATGATGCTCTCCATCGTCTGGGACAGCCTTGATAGATGGTCCTCCATCACTATCACTCGCTCTTCTAGGAAATCCACCTTCTGCGGGGAAGCGAGTTCCAACTCAGGATCCTCCTCCATGCTTTCCCTTGGTGCTCTCACTTTCTTGTCTGTGACCCCATTTGAATGGGAGTATGTGGTTGACGATGCTAGAGCCGTCAGCCTGCCAAAACCGGCACACTCCTCATCCAGTGTGGGGATCGACTCTTCTCCTGTAGCCCCTGCTTCCACTTCAAGCAGGCTGTATTCCTCCTCCATATTTGCACCTCTCTGCAGGATGGTGAAGTACCCCTGACTTAAATGTCAGCTCTCTATAGCCACTCCTAAATGAAGACACAGAACGCCATCTGGATATCACTAGGAATTTTTACTATAGGATACTAACATGCAAGAAGCCAGGAGTGCCGTTACAAAATGGGGCACTCCCTTATATACCTTCCCCCACATTCAGAGAAACCACATCCCGCGCAAACCCCAAAGCCTGCAAAAATCCCCCGCCAGAAATACTGGTTTTCGTTTCCCACGCAGGCAGTGCCAGGTGTGCTATCTCTTGATGATGTCAGTGGCCTTGAGTTTGGCTGCCGGAATCCAAACACCAAATCTCATACACTGACAATATCTCACGAAATCTTTCCATGTATATATATTTACAACTAGCTTGGGTACCCTCCATTGCCCGGGTTATTTGAAAAAGTCATTTTTTATTTTATTGTACAAAATGCATAAGGTTGGAGGTGAACTATAACTCACATCATGCCAGGTCAACCCCCTGACACTCCATCAGTGCTTAAAGTGTATCATGTTGCTCTCTAGATGCATCATTGGTGTGGTCCGTGGGGTCTCTGGCTGCAGGATAAACTACAACTCCCACTATGGTGAGTCAGTCCCCTCAAACCCCTCCAGTAGGTTCAGTTGGTCTAGGGGGTTCTGTGTGCCAAGTTCGGTCCCGGTCTATTGTCGGTTGTGGTCACAGTGTCTCCGGATGTAGGTGAACTACAACTCCCAGAAATTAAGGTCAGTTCCCATCAAACCCCTCCAGGATGTTCAGTTGGTCATGGGGACTCTATGTGCCAAGTTTGATTCAGGTCCATCGTTGGTGGTGATCACAGTTTCTCTGGTTGTAGGTGAACTACAACCAGAGGCGGTCCGTCCATATAAGCGACCTACGCCCCCGCGTAGAGCGCCATCTTGAAGGGCCGAATTCTCCCGCCTGCTGGGCGCATCGGGAGGCCCTGGCCCACCCCTCCCGCCACCGACGCATCCTCGGGCCCTTTGCCTTCCTCTTGCCTGCCTTCCTCCCATCTCTCTCTCTCCAGTCAGGAGGCAGGGCAGAGGCACGGGGCAAACACTCCTTTCAAAGCCCCCGCCCCCGGCTCAGCTTCCGCCCCGTCCCCTGAGCTGAGCGGCGAGGAGGAGGAAGAAGAAGGAGCAGCACCACATGGCCGTTGCCTCCTTCTCCCTGACCGGCCCTCTTCCTCGCCGCCAGCGGCAGCGCCTCCTCCTCCGAGAGAGAGAAAGAAAGGGAGAGGAAGGAAGGAAGGAAGGAAAGAAGAGGTAGGGAAAGGGGAGGAGAGAAGGAAAGGGTGAAGGTGGAGAAAGGAAGGAAATAAAAGTTTTATAATACCTTTGAGTGTTGAGGGTGTGTTTTCACACACACACCCCTTCCTTCAGGTGGCAGTTCCCTCCTCCCTGGCTTCTTTTGCTGGAAACAGAAGCTCTGGCAAAAGTCCGAATTATTCCCAGTGCTGGGGCATTCAAAATACAAGCAGTTGTTTATTCGGGAATGTTTGCTTTGTGACTGCTTCCTGGCTCCAGTCCCTGCTTTCCTCTCTCCTTATTTCGGGGGCCAAAGCCTTGCCAAAAGTGCGGACTTCTCCCACTAAAGAGGCGTTTGAAATCCAAGCCTCATTAAAGGTTGCTGTTTGGCTTTTCTATTCGCATTTAAATTGGTTTGCTTCAAGGGTGCCTTTGTCACAGTGGAGAGTCATAGGACCAGATCCTTATTAGGATAGTTATGCCAAAAATAATAAAGTATTAAGTAATATATATATTCAGTATTATTTATTCCTATTTAATAGTTGTGTGTGCGTGTGTGTGTGTGGAGAGAGAGGGGGGGGTTATTTAATACCAATTTATATTAATACCATATAGTATAATCTTTATAAAATATAATATGTATTTATATATTATAATTTATAACATAATATAATTAATATTAGTGCTGGCTCCTTTTTATATTGTCTATGCTTTTGATAAATATGAATATGTATCATACTTCTGTGGCACCCTTCTTCTTAATGGTGGATTATACAAAGGGAAAGAGGCTGTACCATAGGCAAAACAATCCAAAACAATGCTTTGAGCTGGAATGAGTGACAGTGTGGACATATAATCCAGCTCAAAGCAGGCATTGTGTATTATCTGCCTTGGTATTCTGGGTTATATGGCTGTGTGAAAGGGGCTTCAGTCCCCCTCTATATACTGCCATATCAAATCCAAAACAATGCTTTGAGCTGGAATGTGTGACAGTGTGGACACATATAATCCAGTTCAAAGCAGGCATTGTGTATTATCTGCCTTGGTATTCTGGGTTATATGGCTGTGTGAAAGGTCCCCTCTATATACTGCTATATCAAATCCAAAACAATGCTTTGAGCTGGAATGTGTGACAGTGTGGACACATATAATCCAGTTCAAAGCAGGCATTGTGTATTATCTGCCTTGGTATTCTGGGTTATATGGCTGTGTGAAAGGGGCGTTTAGTCCCCCTCTATATACTGCTATATCAAATCCAAAACAATGCTTTGAGCTGGAATGTGTGACAGTGTGGACACATATAATCCAGTTCAAAGCAGGCATTGTGTATTATCTGCCTTGGTATTCTGGGTTATATGGCTGTGTGAAAGGGGCTTTTAGTCCCTCTCTATATACTGCCATATCAAATCCAAAACAATGCTTTGAGCTGGAATGTGTGACAGTGTGGACACATATAATCCAGTTCAAAGCAGGCATTGTGTATTATCTGCCTTGGTATTCTGGGTTATATGGCTGTGTGAAAGGGGCTTTTAGTCCCCCTCTATATACTGCCATATCAAATCCAAAACAATGCTTTGAGCTGGAATGTGTGACAGTGTGGACACATATAATCCAGTTCAAAGCAGGCATTGTGTATTATCTGCCTTGGTATTCTGGGTTATATGGCTGTGTGAAAGGGGCTTTTAGTCCCCCTCTATATACTGCTATATCAAATCCCAAACAATGCTTTGAGCTGGAATGTGTGACAGTGTGGACACATATAATCCAGTTCAAAGCAGGCATTGTGTATTATCTGCCTTGGTATTCTGGGTTATATGGCTGTGTGAAGGGGCTTTTAGTCCCCCTCTATATACTGCCATATCAAATCCAAAACAATGCTTTGAGCTGGAATGTGTGACAGTGTGGACACATATAATCCAGTTCAAAGCAGGCATTGTGTATTATCTGCCTTGGTATTCTGGGTTATATGGCTGTGTGAAAGGGGCTTTTAGTCCCCCTCTATATACTGCTATATCAAATCCAAAACAATGCTTTGAGCTGGAATGTGTGATAGTGTGGACACATATAATCCAGTTCAAAGCAGGCATTGTGTATTATCTGCCTTGGTATTCTGGGTTATATGGCTGTGTGAAAGGGGCTTTTAGTCCCCTCTATATACTGCTATATCAAATCCAAAACAATGCTTTGAGCTGGAATGTGTGACAGTGTGGACACATATAATCCAGTTCAAAGCAGGCATTGTGTATTATCTGCCTTGGTATTCTGGGTTATATGGCTGTGTGAAAGGGGGCTTTTAGTCCCTCTCTATATACTGCCATATCAAATCCAAAACAATGCTTTGAGCTGGAATGTGTGACAGTGTGGACACATATAATCCAGTTCAAAGCAGGCATTGTGTATTATCTGCCTTGGTATTCTGGGTTATATGGCTGTGTGAAAGGGGCTTTTAGTCCCCTCTATATACTGCCATATCAAATCCCAAACAATGCTTTGAGCTGGAATGTGTGACAGTGTGGACACATATAATCCAGTTCAAAGCAGGCATTGTGTATTATCTGCCTTGGTATTCTGGGTTATATGGCTGTGTGAAAGGGGCTTTTAGTCCCCCTCTATATACTGCTATATCAAATCCCAAACAATGCTTTGAGCTGGAATGTGTGATAGTGTGGACACATATAATCCAGTTCAAAGCAGGCATTGTGTATTATCTGCCTTGGTATTCTGGGTTATATGGCTGTGTGAAAGGGGCTTTTAGTCCCCTCTATATACTGCCATATCAAATCCCCAAACAATGCTTTGAGCTGGAATGTGTGACAGTGTGGACACATATAATCCAGTTCAAAGCAGGCATTGTGTATTATCTGCCTTGGTATTCTGGGTTATATGGCTGTGTGAAAGGGGCTTTTAGTCCCTCTCTATATACTGCCATATCAAATCCCAAACAATGCTTTGAGCTGGAATGTGTGACAGTGTGGACACATATAATCCAGTTCAAAGCAGGCATTGTGTATTATCTGCCTTGGTATTCTGGGTTATATGGCTGTGTGAAAGGGGCTTTTAGTCCCCTCTATATACTGCCATATCAAATCCCAAACAATGCTTTGAGCTGGAATGTGTGACAGTGTGGACACATATAATCCAGTTCAAAGCAGGCATTGTGTATTATCTGCCTTGGTATTCTGGGTTATATGGCTGTGTGAAAGGGGCTTTTAGTCACCTCTATATACTGCCATATCAAATCCAAAACAATGCTTTGAGCTGGAATGTGTGATAGTGTGGACACATATAATCCAGTTCAAAGCAGGCATTGTGTATTATCTGCCTTGATTTGAAAAGTGTTCAATTTCTTGTGTGTTAAGGATAACTCGATGTTTTTTAAAAAACAAAAACACTTAAATTTGTTGCAAAGATTAATAAATAATTGCATTCTAAAAAAGTTACTTTGTGTTAATTCTATGTAATGTAACTATATGAACATAATGTGATACGTAAACTTCTGGTTTGTTAAAAAAAATCTTTTATTTACCTCTATTTTTAATCTGAGTGATGAGTATATGTTTGTTTAAACAATTATTGTTTAATGATGTATGTTTTAGGTTCTTTACATTGTATGTTTGGGCATCGATGTGCTGCCTTGTTAGCCACTGAGAAGGGCGGGGAAAAATGTTGCAAATAAATAAATAAATAATACCTTATACCTTTTGTTATCAAGTGATTTGGGGGCGCCAAAATAATGTTCGCTTACCATTTAAAATTACCTTGGACCGCCCCTGACTACAACTCCCAAAAGTCAAGGTCAATCTCTCCCAAACCCCTGCAGTAATCAAAATTGGGCATATCAGGTATGTGTGCCAAGTTTGGTCCAGATCCATTGGCTTTTGGGTTCACAGTGTTCTCTGGATGTAGGTGAACTGCAACTCCTATAAATCCACCCGAATATTGCCAGTATGTATTATTTATTTATTTATTTATTTGCATTTATTTACCACCACCACCCCCCCCCCCCCCAAGGCTCGGGGCGGCTCACAAAAATCAGTTGTTACATAGTAAAAACAGGCATATATAAAATCACAGTACAGCAAACAGATAAAAACAACCATTAAAACAGCATATAAGATGGCAGTAGGCGAGCACTATACACAGGAGCAGCAAACACAATTACAGGAGGCTATTGGCACATAGGTTATCCAGATCCGTAGGTCTGCTGGAACAGCCAAGTCTTACAAGCCTTCCTGGCCAAATGATATGGAATCAAGAGAGCTGTGGAATCAAGAGAGTATGTTTTGTTGGTCATGAGGCGTCTTTGTGCCAAGTTAGTTCCAGGTCCATCCTTGGTGGGATTCAGAGTTCTCATTGATTGCAGGTGAATTATAAACCCCAGTGCCTACAACTCCTATAAATCAAGATTAATTCCTCCCAACCCTCTCTAGTATTTTGGTCTTGAGAGTTCCGTGTGCCAGATGGGGTCCAGATCCATTGTTGGTGGGGATCACAGTGCTCTGTCTTGATGTAGCGTGAACTACAACTTTCGTCATGTTGAATCACCACTTGGGTGATGGGCGGTATGGTGTTTGTGGAGGACATTGGCAGGGCTCTTGTACATGTTCATGGCACTCACTATAACCCGCAATGTCGTTGGAGGGAGGGCCTTTGGTGTCTCCTAAGTAGTGGGCGCTATAGCTGTTTGTGGAGACTGGAGCTTGTCTGCGTAAATGGACACCCCAGCCACATACATACATACATATTTTTACTTTTATCATGTGTATAGATAGATAGATGTATTAATCATTGCTTATTCCACATAGACTGAAAAGTTTCTTATGATGTCTGTGTGACAAACCTATGCACGACTAATGTGTCACAATATATAGTTTGGAAAGCTCTCATCTAGACTGTCAAATGACTGCAGTTTGATACCACTGTGACTCACCGCTGTAGAATCCTGTGAGGTGTAGTTTTGTGAGCCACCAGCTGAAGATTTTGTAAAACTACAGCTCTCTTGATTCCATATCATTGAGCCATGGCAGCTAAAGTGGTGTCAGACTGCATTCATTCTATAATGCAGCTGAGTCTAAATGCTCTCAAGGCACCACTGTCCTTCTGAACATGGAAGCTAAGAAGGGTCAGCTTTCTGGTCAAGTACCACACCCAACTACAAATCCCGGGATTCCACAGGATGGAGCCATGCCAATTTAAGTGGAATCATAGACTGATATAATCAATAAACAGAATGAGGATGATACAACTCCAGATGCAGTTAAACACTTGTTGAAGGCTTTCATTGGAGTTGAGGTGGCTCCCCCTAATGGATTTGTCTTTCCTTCCAAGGTATCAAAGTGATTGGTGGGATTAAAGAGTTCAGCGGAGAGGAATATGGAGTTTATGTCAAGCGGATTCTACCTGGAGGCATTGCTTATGTGGATGGTGAGTTGTGTCATTTGACAGGTTTCCCAAAACGAAGTCCGTTTGGGAAACAGCTGACCACAAAGAAGGAGGAACTGTATGGTTAGATGTCTTGTCAAAGGCTTTCATGGCCAGAATCAATGGATTATTGTGAGATTTTAGATCTGAATGGCCATATCCTCAGATATTGCCTGCCATTGATGCAGGTGAAATGTGTGGAGAGAATGCTACTGGAACATGGCCGTATAGTCCGAAAAATTCACAGCAACCCACTGTAGGGTTAGAGTTTGCAGTGAGAGGGACAGATGGATTAAGCTCAATCTTCTCAAGTTTTTGAAAAGTCCACCTTTGTTTTCATCCAGTTCTATAGGAATTTTTACCCCTTCGGCATGAAATTAGTTACCACTTTTCTGGACTTTTTGCAAATGATTTCAGTACAGAGATGGTCACCAATTAAAATGTAAAGTTGTCCCTCTGTATCCGTGGATTCATTTCATTTCATTTCATTTCAATTTATTATTTCATGAGTTGCTCTCCACCAAAGTGCTCCGAGCGACTTACAATAGCAATAAAACATACATATATATTCAGCCATTCATGGTTCAATTTTTTTAAAAAATTCCAAAAGTATACCTTGATTTTCCCCTTTTATATAAGGGACCCCATTTTACTATGTCGGCATATATAATGGGACATGAGCATCCATTAATTTTGGTATGCATGCAGGTCGTGAAACCAAAATCCCGGCAGATACCAGGGACTCGCTTTTATAGGTTTGTGAACATATGCAAATCGTAGGTCTTCTTTCAAGGACTGTAGTGACAATGATTACATGGCAGTATAGATGGTGCCTTAAAGAGGAGTTGAATGGAAATAACTTCCTTTCAATCGCTTGTTTGATGTGTTGTCAAAGGATTTCATATCTGGAATCATTGGGTTGCTGTGAGTTTTTCGGGCTGTATGGCTATATTCCCGTACTGTCAGAAAACCTCACAACAACCCAATCTCTTGTTTGTCTCATCCCACAGTAGTTTTTTTTATATCAGGGTTCATTTGACAAATCAGAGATCGATAACTACGATCCTCTATGAGTTTAATTTTTTTTAATGTATTTATCTAGGTCGCCTTCAGTCGGGAGACCAGATCCTAGAAGTGAATGGAGACAGCCTTCTTGGTGTCACCAGTGAGAGGTAAGATATTGGAAAGAGGACTCTGAATTTCTTTCTATTTCTGAAATTCCAAATCTAGTTCTGAAATTTCCCACATGGATCGTTGAAAAAATAACTATATCATGCAATTTCAGAATGCAGATTAAATGTATTGAACTGGATTTTATGAATCTTCACTGTCATCTAATCCAGTTCAATGCAGTTAATCTACATTCTGAAATGGCATTATATAGCAGCTTCAGTGTGCATGGAGTTCTGGGATTTGTAAATTACTAAAGAACTTGTCTGGTGCACTCCTCTCAGCTACAGAGTTTAAGAGTTCAAAAAATGGCCATACAGCTGATGATACTGTTTTATTGTTTTAATTAATGCTTTGTACTGTTTTTTAATCATTGCCTTATGTATTTTAATTGTTTTGTAAAATTGTAATTGTTTATTTGTAGTGGCATTGAATCATTGCCAAAGTGTAAGCCGTCCTGAATCCCCCTTCGGGGATAGAGAAGAGACGGGGTAGAAATACCGGAAATAAATAAATAAATAAACTGTGGCGGTTAAAGCGGTATCAAAGTGTGAGAGCTGCCTAGTGCAGAATTGGCCTTAGTTCCCTCATCTCTTCTCCTCCTTCACTTTTCATAGGGCTGTGGATATCCTCAGGACAGCTTCAGCCACCAACCACATGCGCCTTCTTATCGCCCGCGATGACGATGCCCGGTAAGACATTGTTTTATTCTCTCTGGAAAATTGACAGTTTGGGCATGCCGTCTTCTGAGTGTATGCTCTGAAATATATCTTATTATGTTTATCTTCTGAACAAACTGTGCATTAGGGATGAGAGTACAAATCCCCAACTATTTTGTCCTGTTTTGGATGGAAAACTAAAGTAGTTTCCTCTCCCTTGTATTCCTTCATTCTACGGTCAGGAAATCTGAAGAAGACTAGGACTTGGAAGGGCAGCTAGGTGGGATCCTGAAGGGTCAATATATGAATATTGAATACTAAAGTTAGAATGTTCCATACCATCATGTTTCCAATTTTTATGAGAAGAGTGAAGAAAATGAATAGGAAGGGATCAGGGTTTTTTGCAATGTAGTGCTGACTAGAGTAGACAAATATTATTTCTGATGATGATGATATTTATTTATTTCATGTCAAAAGCATTTTATAAATAAGTAGAAAACTGATAAAAATAGAAGGAGCACAAGCTGCTAAATAATTTTGAGCAAAACCAGGCAACAGCGATCGCATTGTCTGTAGCTTTAAACAATTCTTCCTCTGTACATGAGGCAGGGCATTGTGGACAAGCATACAGGTGCAGAGTTGCTTGTTCTGCTCCACAGTTGCACAAGGAGGAGGATTCTTTTAGGTCATGCCATTTTGCCAGGTTGTCTTTTGATCTGCCCACTCCGCTTCTGTGTCTGTTCAGGGACTTCTTGGTTTGATCTTAGAGGCAGACCGTTGTGAGGGGCCATCCCATTGGGATTTCCTGGTTTAGCAGCCCAGATGGGTATTCTTCCTGTTGCTGTGGGAACATTAAGGGGAGTTGTGGCTCTCATGAAACTTTTCCTTGATTCGAGTCTACTGGGAGGAGGCTGATAGACATGCAGTGGATGGCTTTCACAGTGTTCAACCTTATTTCTCTCACAGTTAACACATTGGAGGGAGTGGGGCAATGCCAGCTAGCTTGTAGAGTCTATCAACAGGTGTAGGTTTCAGACATCCTGTGATTATTCTACATGTTTCATTCAGTGCTATGTTCACCTGCTTTATGTGAACAGACTTGTGCCAAACAGGGCAGGCATAATCAGCAGTTGAGTAAGACAAGGCTAGGGCTGATGTTCTTATTAATTTTGGTGTTACTATAATATTATAATAATTAATAATGGTTCTTATAATTGATAATAATCATATGTTATAATGTTCTTAATAATAATCTGCAAGGAAGCAGATGAAACAATAGACCACATCCTCAGCTGCTGCAAAAAGATAGCATACAGACAGGCTACAAGCAGAGCCATAACACCATTGCTTAGATGATTCATTGGAACTTGTGCCACAGATACCATGTGCCTGTGACAAAGAACTGGTGGGATCACAAGCCTGAAAAAGTTACAGAAAATGAACACGTCAAACTTCTCTGGAACCTGAATTCAGACTAACAGAAGACTCCTGACCTCATAATCATGGGGGGGGGCACAAGAATTGATTGTCGATGTTGTAATCCCAGGCGACAGCAGGATTGAAGAGAAACAACTGGAAAAGTTGACACGATACGAGGATTTAAAGATTGAACTGCAAAGACTCTGCCATAAGCCAATCAAGGTCGCTCCAGTGGTGATCGGCACCCTGGGTGCAGTGCCTAAAGACCTTGGCTTACACTTAAACACAATCGGCATTGACAAAATTACCATCTGTCGGCTTCTGGGATCTGTACGCATTATTCGCCAATGCATTACATAGTCCTAGACACTTAGAAAGTGTCCGATGTGTGTATTAATCTTGTCTTTCAAATAATAGTAATAATAATACTGTTATTACTTACCCGGCTCTCCTCATGACTTGATGTGAGTTACAACATAGCTCATAACACATAACCACCATAAACATTATATAAAATAGACAAATTAAAATGTATTTCTACAAAATACATATATAAAAATACACAGAACAAATTGCTGAAGCCTATTGAATTGGGCCATATAATGGGCTAAGTATTTTGTTCATTGGCTTAGATAAGATGTCATCCAGATTTGCAAATATCTTCATACATTTCTCCCTGCAACCTAGGGCTATGTATTTTAGTTAACAGGATTTTGTGCTTTGTAGCACCAATGCTTTCAACTAAGGGCTGGGTGCCATTTTGCCAGAGGGTTGTTCCAAAACTGTGTCAAGTACAGTATTCAGAGTCAAGAGGAGAGAAATACAGATCAGAGTAGGGTTGCCACTTTTTGATATAAGAAAGAAGGGACATTTACCTAAAATTACAGGATTTTTCACAAAAATAAGGGACACTTCATAAAAACTTGAAAATCAAACATTAGGCAACCCTAACTATATTCCTTTTGATACAGCCTTGGCTTTTTCAGCTGCAGCATCGCACTGTTGACTGATCTTTAGACTGGGGTCTAACAGAAGCCTCCTTTCGCATGCATTCAGGCAATATCATCTACTTGGGGCATTCTGCAAGAAGACACAACCCAAGCCCTCCCGACAGATGCCCGTCTGGCTCAAAAGCCCTCCAGAGACCCCCGCCCGCCCCTCAGCCCTGGTGTGGCTGCGATTTGTGTTCCTGGCAGGGGGTTACCTTCCTTCCTCTCCCAGCGGTCAACGGTTAAGGCGGCCCCGCGGTCGAGGTGGGCGAGGGCACAGCAGACCTGGCTCTGGGTCTCCATGATCAGCAGCTCCATGCAGACCTGCATCTCCCTGTGCCATGCCTGCAGCTCCCTCAGACCGCTCACTGGTGGCACCATGAAGACCAGAAGGTCCCCTTCTCCCTCTTCCTTTTCCTCCCCCCGGGAGCGAGGGCTCTTGGGAAATGGAGTCCCGCCCAAAAGGGCTGCACGCACCTATCAATCAAGAGGAGGAGCCTTAGACTACAATTCCCAGCCGCGCGCGGGGAGGCGAGAGGAAACGTGACGAGCCAAAAGGGGTAACAGGATGGAGGAGGAGGAGGAAGGAAGTATGTGTGTATATGTACTGGCCCAGCCTCGCCTCCTGCTGCCACCTGTCCCATCAATACAGGAGCTGAAAATAAGGGACAGGATCTGAAAATAAGGGACACGAAATTTGGGGCCGAAATAAGGGACGTCCCTTAGAATAAGGGACATATGGCAACCCTGGATCAGAGACTAGAGACGGATGAGGCTAGACAGTTATTGTTTCCCTGCCTGTCCATGAAGACATCTACTATGTGTTGAAAGAAACACAATGCTGTTTCTTTAGCCATTGTCTATTGCAGGACGCAGCAGTGTGTGCACTCCATATGGCCTTTCCCATTCACTTACTGTTTGGTCTAGAAATTAAACCAAGGGGAGGAAAATTTTGGATGTATTTCATGCACATTTTTGAAGCATTTTTGAAAACAACTGTGTAGTTGGTTATTTTATTAAGGTGGGGTACAAATGTAACATGGGCATTTTCTTTCTTGTTCAGGAGAGAGTTCTCTGAGCTCTTGGAGAAATACGGCTCTCACAGCAACACTGGTTCAGCACGCAGTTCGCCTGTCCTCCACGGCGGAGGTGAGTTTTCGCCATCTGGACCCTAGTGAAGTTCACATCCATTGGCTCCCTTCATCAGCTGAAAATGCTTCTGGTGCAGGCTGGGACTTGGCTTTGGCAAAGACATATTTCCGTTAAACAAATGTTAAACAAATGTCAGGAGCGAGAAGCAGACAAGGGTTTTGGTCTTATGGACATGGAGTTGGGCTCTCCAAAATTTCCTGGATGACCAATGGACTATCTCCAAATTATAGCTCCTACGTTTTCCAGATAACCAAATGGAATCCTGAGAATAATTCATCATTCATTTCATTTCATTAATTGTAAAGGGAGGTTGTTCCCAACTTCCACATATATATAAACCCCACTTGCCTAGTTTCCAACAGACCTCACAACCTCTGAGGATGCCTGTCATAGATGTGGGTGAAACATCAGGAGAGAATGTTTCTGGAACATGCCCATACAGCCCAGATAACTCACAGCAACCCAGTGATCCCGCCCATGAAAGCCTTTGACAACACAATGTTTCCAACCTATTTAATATCCTAGATTCACCATCAGTAGTAGTAAGGAAGGCTATAGAAAAGAAGGGAAGTAAAAAGGGTATACTCGAGGTGCTAGCAGTTGGCAACTTCTGGGTTATGTCTGTCTGGGGGAAATATCTAATTTATTTATCAAGTGCCATGGATGAACTGTAGCCTTAGCAACATGTGTTAAGAGCAGGCCTTTGGTCTGCTATCACTCATCCTTCAAAAAGTGTCTTCCAGCAAAATGTGTTTCTTATTGGGTAATCATAATATTAAAACCACTATCTTTGATCTTGTTCTTCAGGTAGATATTTGGAAAGCACATCCTCAGGGTCCTCATCTCGTTCCCAGAGTCCTTTGTTGCTGAGCCCAGCCAATTCCCATGGACCACTGATCGGAAACCCAGGACATTCACCAAGCACACTCTCACAGTATGTGCCATGCTGCTTTAGAGAAGTTTTAAAGAGTTGACTGAAATCTGTTACCCATTTGTGATCATGCCTCATAGAATCCTAGAGTTGCAAGAGACCTCCAGAGCCATCCAGTCCAGTCCCTTGCCATGCAGGAAAATGTAATCAAAGCACTCCCAACAGATGGCATTAGCCTTTCTTTGGAAACTTCCAGAGAAGGAGACTCCACACACTACAAGGCAGGATATCCCATTGTTGAGTAGTTCTTACCATCAGGGAGTTCTTCTTAATGTTTAAGTGGAATATATCTTCAGTTTGCATCCATTTCTCCATTGTGTCCTAATCTAAAGCAATAGAAAACATGCTTTCCACCTCTTCAATGTGACATCGTGTCGTGATTATCCTTTTCTTGATCATGGAAGTTGTAGTCCAGGGAGATCTGAAGAGCCAAGAATTTTTCTTGTAAAGTCCAACCACTGATAGCAACATGATCTTGGAGGAAATGCAGGGTTTATTGATGCAGGATTTCTCTTGTGGCTGGCTGTTAACCTGTTACCTTTCGTCTGTGCAGTTGCTCCATTGAAACCGGGATCCAGAGCATCACAATCGCCAAATCCTCTGGCTTGGGCCTGACCATTGGTGGAGGGGCCAACAGGCCAGATGGGCCCATGGTTTATGTCCAAGAGCTACAAGTAGAAGGAGACTGCTTCAGGGTGAGCCAAGCATTGGGATGTCTGTCGTCTAACACTGCTATATTTTTGTGTGTGCAGTAGTTGTTCTTCCAAAGTGCCAATTGTTAGACAACTTGAAGAAGAAGAGTGTTCAATAGAGAAGAACCAAGGAACTAACTTCAACCCTGTACTAGAGTTTTGGAAAATTGCTTCTGAAGTTATCTGTTGTGGTGGACGACATAATTTTCCCCCTCTATGTTCCAAGGACCAGCACCATATTTGTGCCCATTGGCTATTACTGTTTTCTCTCCAGCACTGTTTTCTTTCTAGCATCTTTACAATTATAGTACTTTAGATGCCTCAGCTGAATTTTTAGATCAGTAGTGTGATAGGACAATAGCTTTCTAGCAAGAATTCTAAATAGTGAGCCTCCTGTATCCATGGAAGTCACGATCCTAGCTGGATTGCAGTTACTGAAACCACAGATATGATTAAATGCCATTAAATTATCTGACTTCCAGTCCCAACATACTACAGAGTTGTGTTGATGGACCTAGAGATTCTTAGAGAGGTATCCTCTCTATGAATTTGATAGATCTTCCAATGCACACCCATGGTAACTTCTGGTGGAAGCATAGAGAGTTGACTGGAAGATCTAGCAAATGCCTCGAAAAACAATTTCCCCTCAGATACTGGAAAGTAAAACTGCAATTCCATGGTTATATAGGGTCTTATTATACCTCACAAAATTACTGGTCCCCGGATTCTGCAGAATGGAGCCATGAGAATTATTGAAGTGATATCGAAGTGCTATAATGGTACAGGAAGCCCCTTCTTATCTGATGGCTTAGGGCAGTGTTTCTCAACCAGTGTGCCATGGCACACTAGTGTGCCATGAGGGATCATCAGGTGTGCCACGAGAAAAGCTCTCTGCCCCCCTTCCTTCCCCCCTCCTCCTGCCGAACTCCTGCTGCTTGGGAGAGGAGGAGGAAGGGATGGGTGGCCGCAAAGAAAAAGAAGGGACTGGGGCACAACCTCCTTCGGCTGTTTCCCCAACCAGCCTCCAATCTGCCATGACTCCCGCCATGACTCTCACCCCTTGCTTGTTGAAGCCGTGCGGAGGAGGAGGAGCCCCGCCTACTGAAGCCCGTCCACCGCTCATGCTCCTCCTCTGTGAGAGAGCTGAAGCCGGGGAGGGGGCATGACGCAGCCTGGCTCCGCCCCGGCTTCAGCACTCCCACAGCTTAACCAGCCTTGAGGGGCAGTGCCAAGCGGCGATGGCAGAGCCAGCACAATGTTGGCTTGCCCCTCAAAGCTGGTGAAGCTGTGGGAGAACTGAAGCCGGGGGAGGGGCAGGGCATGGCGTGGCCTGACTTCACCCCTCCCCAGCCAGCAGCGCCCTCACAGCTTCGCCAGCCTTGAGGGGGCAGTGCCAAGCCAGCGGTGGCAGAGCCAGCACAATACTGTCTTGGCACTGCCCCCTCAAGGCTGGCGAAGCTGTGGGAGAACTGAAGCCAGGGGGAGGGGGCAGGGCATGGTGTGGCCTGGCTCCTCCCCTGGCTTCGGCACTCCCAGCAGCTGCTCCCAGCAGCTCACCATCCCCCAGGCGTTCTTTACTCTGTTACAGTGTCATTTTGTGTCATTTTGGTTGGTGGTGTGCCCCCGGATTTTTTTAAATGTTAAAAGTGTGCCGTCGCTCAAAAAAGGTTGGGAAACACTGGCTTAGGGACTGCAACACTGTTGGGAAATGGAACCAGTGCATTTGGGCTGCTGAAAAACCAAAAATAGGAAACAGTCCCAAACAAACCTTATTGGCATGAAGAACCAGTAAAAGATCAGAAACCTCATCAAATGAATGGAACGTGATGGTAATTTGCAATTGTCATCATCAGAAATTGAGATATTTACAGTGATCTGATATATAGGGAACCAAGAGTGGAAAGTCAGGACCATGGAGAGCAGTTCCATGTAGAGTTGGGGAGAAGAAATACTACCACCGCTCTGTATCCATGAATACTGCATTCATGGATTCAACACCATGCATGCTGTGAAAATAGTCTTGGAAAAGCAAACGGAAAAGCAAACCTTGATTTTGCCATTTTCTGTAAGGGACTGCACCATTTTATAGAATGGGATTTGAGCCGATTTTGGTATCAATGGAACAAATAGGCAACACTGTCTGTCCTCTTCTGATTTGGAACCCTTGTCCTTGGTAGCCTTCCTTCTCCTTGTTCCTATCAGATGGGTGTCACAGAGATCTTTCTTCTTGCAGGACGGGCGTCTGCGGGTCGGTGATCAGCTCATTGCGATCAACAAGGACTCCTTGTTGGGTGCCACCTACGAAGAGGCCAAAAGGATCTTAGCCAAGACAAAGTTCAGGTAAGTATGGTGTCCTGAAGTCTTTGAGCACTACAGAAATCCAGTGGATAATTTGAAACAGAATTAGCCTTCACCAAAGCCAACTACATAGTACTACAATTGTGATTTCAACCAAATGCTGTGCCCAAGGCCCTTTCTACACTGTCCTTCTATCCCAGGATGTGATCCCAGGTTATCTGTTTTGAGTTGGATTATATGAGTCTCCACTGCCATATAATCTGGGATAAACAGAAAATCTGGGATAGCATCCTGGGATAGAGGACACTGTAGAAGGGGTCCAAATGGGATCCTGGGATCGGCAGCTTAGAGCAAGATATAAAGAATGCTTGGGCTCCTGAAATTCCCTAAAGATGCCAGATCCTGTCTTATCTTGGAGGTTAAGCAGAGTCAGCCCTGTTAGTACTTGTGAGAGACTGCTAATGAATCCCAGGTACTATAGGCTGTATTTCAGTGGAAGGATCTGGCAAAACCATGTCCCTTGCCTAAGAAACCCTATGATCAACTTATGGGGTTGCCATAAGTTGACAAACAGAATGACGACACAGACATACATCTTGAATCCTGAACCAATGAGTGGTTGTTGTTGTTGTTGTTGTTGTTGTTGTGTGCCTTGAAGTCATTTCTGAACTATAGTGACCCTAAGGCAGAGAGGGATTTGCCTTTGCTTCTTTCTGAGGCTGAGAGAGTGTGACTCGCCTAAGATCACACAGTGGATCTTGATGGCTGAGTCAGGATTTGAACCCTGATCTTCACAGTTGCAGTCTACCATTCAAACCACTGCACTAAGTTGTCAATTGCCATGGCCAGTAAGATAGACTATAGTGCTATATAATAAGAGCCCGATAAGCATGGAATCCTTATTCATGGTTTTCTTTCCCAAATACAAAATGGTCTCTCAAGGAATTTGATAGGTCCTTTGGGTGATTCTATGGTGTGTTTGCCTGGAAAGTTACCACCAAGTTACCGGCCAAATTCCTAAAGAAGATACATTTCTAGGAATGTCTATGTTTTCCAATGCAATTCAATACTTTGCTGGGATTAGAGGTCAGGCAATGTAATGTTGTTTCGTCATATCCGTGGTCTCAGGTAATCACAATCTGACCAAGGATATATAATATATAACTCCAGAAATGGAGGTCTCACTGTAATTGTATAGTGTGAAAGAGACCTTCATGTCCAGCAGAAGTGTTAGACTACAACTATCAGGCATTATTATGCAGCCATCCTGGATATGTGATGTTTCCACTTTCCTCATTTTCTTCTTCCTCCTCCTCCTCCTCCTCCACCACCACCAGCACCACCACCATCATCATAATTTGGCTTTTTTTCTTCTTCAGACATGAGGGAAACACTGAAGTGGCCTTCATTCCTGGACGGGTCCGGTTGCATCCAGGATTCTTGGCTCACAACAGCATCCATTCCTCCCCAACGAAGGCCATCGGGAATGGCCTGGGCCCTTGCCGCTTGAAAGTCCACGTCAGGTCCCCTGAGGTAAAGACCTTTGAAATCCCACCCAAATCCCCTCCCTATTTCCATGGGAAAATCACCTTTAAGAGCTGGCCCGCAGTCCTCCCAGATTAGTAGTTTGGGGAAGTGGCAGCATGGACCTTTTTGGGTCCTGCTTGCCTTCTCCCTCTCCTTGGTGGAGTCCATTTTTTTAAAAAAAGTAGCCATTGTAGGCAGAATATCTGTTATCTGGAACCCCAAAATCTAGAAAACTCTGAAATCATCCACAGGGTCGGCTGAGAAAGTGGCACCTTTGCTTTCTGATGACTCAGTGTACATAGATGTTTCAGGTACAAGATTGTAAGACATTTGTATAAATAAAAGCATATATATATATATATATATATATATATATATATATATGCTTAGATCTCCATCTATGTATGTACAGACAGTCACTAGGTTACGAATAAGATAGGTTTGTTCTTAACTTGAATTTGTATGTAAGTTGGAACAGATACATCTTTAAGTGTCGCTCCACCCAAATACACACACACATACACATATATGCATATACATACATGCATACATACTTTGGATGGCATAGGGAAGAATTAACACCCTTATGGTGGTTCTTTTGCCCCTGTTCAGAAGATTTCACAGCACTTTCTGTCCCTGGGATAATTGGATTCTGAAAAATTTGGCTTGTGGCAACAAGGATTGGAGATAAAACTCCAGTGGATACCCCTTTTCCCATAATAATTTTTTCAGGAGTGGATTTCCCTGCCAAGGGGAAGATTCCTCTTGCTTCCTGTTGTCTCACTCCCATTCTTAACGAGGAATAGCATGTAAATCAGATGTTTGTAATTCAGTGACTGCCTGTATCTATGTTTGTATGTATTTTCCAATATGGCCCCCACATCCAAAGAGCACTGTGACTCCCACCGATGATGGATCTGGACCCAGTGTAGCACACGGAGCCAACATGAAGAACTTTAACTACTTGTGTCATTTGGGGGCAATTACAGATGGCGATGGGAGTTGTATTTTACCCACATCCTCATTTATTTTTTCATGGAACCATTCATAAAATCCAAAAGCACACAATGACTACTTCTAATGTTTATCCTTACAAAAATCCCTCAGCTGGGCATCACTGGGTCACAGGCGCAAGATGCTGCAGATGTTGAAGATTCATTACCATAATTCATTGAGTGAGGAAGAAACAAAGAGAGGTCGTAATTTTTCCAGCAGTTATTAAGTAAGAGACACTGACTGACTTAAGCACCTGGTGTATGGAGACAACTCTTCCTTTGAAAGCTTTATTGCTTTCAGCCCACATCCTGACTAATATTACTGTTTGATGTTATAACGTTTCCATCGTCAAAAGAAGAGATGCAGCTTTGGGATATTTTGCTCCAGACACTAACACAAATTGGCTGGCTTTGGGCATTTTGCTCCTCGACGGTCCACCTCAGACAACAAAATATCTTAATGCTTTACTGCTTTTGAGATTGTACTAAGAAGGAGTCAAATCTACAAAAAGAAAGAGAAGGGCGAGAAGGGCGGGAAGAAGAAAAAATATTGCAGGTTGGATTCATGAGCTGTATATTTCTCTTGCCATCCAAGAAGGGGGCTTTAGTGGTGTCCAACCTTTGGTTCTTCAGGTGTTTGGCACTCCAACTCTCAGAAGCTCCAGCCAGTTGTCTAATGGTCAGGAATTCTGGGAGTTGTCATCCAAAACACCTGGAGGACCAAAGGTTGGACTCCACCACTTTAGATAGCAGAATTGTTCAAACCATCCTCCCTTGGATCCTGTGAGTTTTCTGGGCAGTCTGGCCATGTTCCAGAAATATTCTCTCCTGACGTTTCACCCACATCTATGGCAGGCATCCTCAGAAGCTGTCTTTATCCTGTTGGGCAAGAGAGACCTTTGCATTTTAGGCACTCTTGTTTCCTCTCGCCTTCATTTCCTCTGTTACGTTTCTCTTTTCCAGAGTAGACATGACAGTCCCTTTCCAGTGCCTTCTCCATCACCGGATATCTGCCCTCCAGAACTCACCATATCCGGTAAGGGGTTTTCCTCCTATTCAGGGGATGCTTTGTAAGGTTAAATGAGGGCTGGACAATCCAGGGAGCTTTCCGGTGGAGCGCCATGCTGCTTCCGGCACAGTTCATACCCTTCTCCATTTAGGGTTTCCAGAACTCAGGGTTTGGTTCGTCTCTTGCAATGCTAAGTCCAAGGGGGTATCCTGACAACCCTTCAAAAGGGCAAGCCTACAGGTGCATCCAGATTAACAGATTCTCACCAACAGATGAGCAAGAACACAACCTAGAAAAGCATGTGGATAGAGTATACCTACTGTAGTTTCCTCATTTGATAGGCGTGGTAGGTTTTTTTTTTACTGGAATTGCACACTCTGAGCAAAGGCAGCTGAGGCTTACTGCATCTTGGTTCATAATATGACTAGGTTGTGACATTGTCATTTGCCTCACAGGCCAATTTAGGTTAATTTAGGCTAAATAAATGTATGGATGTTTGTGAAGGAAAGGCTTATTTTGGAAGAATCGAGTACAAATAGCATTTAGGAGTCAATTGGCTGTAGGAATTGGTTAGAAGCATCAATAATTTGGAAGGGAGGTTTGGCAGCCTCCTATCCAAATACCAAGCAGAACGGACTGTGCTTACTTCCAAGATCAGGTGGGATCTGATACCTTTTAGGGTATTTAGACCCCATTTATTTCCTAACCCTGTGTTAAGCATTTGCAAATCACAGCTGCAAATAACAGGTGGTGGATTCCAGAGCAGTAGTATGCAGCCAGGAAGGTGCTAATCATTTCCATTGCCCTGTATTTTTAGTGTAAACCCAAATACAGAGCTCCCGAGTGCCAAGGTTTCCTTGTGTGCACGTGGGAGGAGATAGTACAGGTGCCAAGGAAGTTAATCAGCTAATTTTGGCCATTGGTTTAGCAAGTATAGATCAGTGTCCTCCTACACTATTTTCCAACTCTGACTGTGATGACCCGAGATACAGAACTTCTTGACCTAGTGGCCACTGATTCGGATCCATAATTATAGGGGCAATTCCACTTTAATTGCCATGCAACATTTTGCAGAATACTGGGATTTGTAATTCAGAGAGGCAGTGACACACTGTGAATAAGAATTCTGCATTGGCCACTATGTGCCTTCAACCTCAGCCCTGACTTTTAACAATCCCTGCCATTGGTTTTCTAAATTCTTGGCACAATTTATTCAGAGGAGCTTTGCCATTGACTTCCTTCATCATCTGATCACATCTGCAGAACAAATGAATTTTATTGCTTATGCTTGAATGCAGCTCCGAGACACCTTATTATTATGTACTAATATGAAAATATAGGTACCGCTTCGGCAGGAAGGTAACGGCGCTCATTGCAGTCATGCCAGCCACATGACCTTGGAGGTGTCTACGGACAATGCTCCATTTCAGCTTAGAAATGGAGATGAGCATTACCCCCAGAGTCAGACATGACTAGACTTAATGTCAAAGGGAAACCTCTACCTTATGCAAATATAGATATTCTGAAATTTTAAAAATCCAAATTTATTTATTTATTTATTTATAGCATTTCTATGCCATTCTTCTCGTCTCCGAAGAGGGACTCAGGATGGCTACTAGCAGGCACAATTCGGTGCCAAACAATATACAGCATAAAATACATTTAACCTATATTAAAAACAATTATAAATACATTAAAACAATTCGCCATTACAAGTCATCCTCCAAGTTAATCCATAGCCATCAGTTCAAACAGTCTGTTAAAACCATCTTCAACCCATTGCCATCAACTAAAACAGTCCGTTAAAACCATCTATTCCACGAACGCTTGATCCCAAAACCAGGGTTTGAGCTTTTTCCAGAAGGTCTTGAGGGAGGGGGCAGACCTAATCTTGTTAGGGAGGGTGTTCCACAGCCAAGGGACCACCACTGAGAATGCTCTGTCTCTTGTTCCTACCAAACGTGATTGTGATGGCAGCGGGACCGAGAGCAGGGTCTCTCCAGATGATCTTAAGGTCCTTGGGGGTTCATAGAGGGAGATACATTCGGACAGGTATGCTGGGCCATTTCAGATGTGGGATACTCAACCTTTACTTAACTAACTTACCCAAAGCATTTTATCCCTCCTGTTCGATTGAAATGGAACTGTTTACAAAGTCGAGTGATAAACACTGCCCTCTTGGGAAGGTGCATAAAGTAAAAGATGTGAAACTAAGGAAAAAGAGATGCAAAGGGAAGAAAAAGAAGAAAAAATACTCAGGAACTCGATCTCAAATACACTGTTTGTTACAAGTGTTGCTTCTGGAAGGGAAGAATGAAGCAAACTCCTTCTCCAGCTGATGGTGGATGCCAAATTGATATTTTCTGGAAGCCAGGGCATGCGTGCAAAGTCCCTTAGCTCTCCAAGACCAAAGTCTAGCCGGAAAGGGGTAAAAAAATGAGATTGAGAGTTATTTTGAGCAATCCATGCCCTAAAAGGAGACGGATTCCAGCCTGTATTGCTAGAAACAGACAAGCCATCTGTGTTCGAGGAAGCAAGTCATGGGTGCCGCCTGGCCTTTCGGTTCACCTGGAAGAACTGTGTTCCAAACTGATGAACGACACCCCTGCCCCGGGCAAAGCTAAATCCCGATTAACCAGAAGCCGGAGGGGGAGGCGCTCCGTCCTTGAACCCTCCCGGCCAAACTACGGTGGGTGACAAATCCCACAAACCCAGCCGTTCAGTCCTATCAGGGCAGACACAAAGCTTTGGCACCTGGCAGGGGCCAAGAGGTCTCAGGATTTAGCTGGATTACTCTTGCGATGGCGGGATCCCTGTGGCTTCTTCCGACATTTCGGGAAAATCTCCTCCGACCCAAGAGGTAAATTTGGTGCCGGGGATGGTGTGGCTGTCTCAGTTGGAAGTACTGCTATCTTAATGCATGGGCTCAAAGGTTGGGAAACGGGCCCATGCTAATCTAGGCACAAACTAGAATTTAGTACTAATTTTCCAATCATTTCGGTAGAAAGAGAACAAATATGAGAGAGTTGGCACATGGGCACATGTGGGGAAAACATTGCCCATTTTATTTATTTATTTATTACCAATAATCTTTATTGAGTTTTCAGAATAAAAAAGTTTACACATACAAACAATAAAATAGAAAGGGGGGAAAGGAAACAGCAGATACAAAGAGTGAATCAAGAAGAAGTAGGAGAAAGGCACAGAGGTGTGCAGGGTGGGAGTGAGTTCAAGAAAGGGTGCAATGCTTGGAGAGAGCAGAGTATAAATCTCTAATATTCAATTTGCCGATTTTTGAATTTTCAGATTTTCCCGATTACCTGCACAGAGATAGAGAGCAACATCTTATTCTTATTCCAAAATCAAATCTACATTAAATTCCATCCTACAGTAATTCCAAAGATTATCCCAGTCTGTTTTCTCCTTTCTTTCCTTATCTTTATCTCTCATTTTTTCTGTTAGCCATTCCATCTGGATTGTGTCTAACAATTTGACAAACCATTCCTCCCTTGATGGTATCACCTGGGATTTCCATTGTTTGGCATATAGCATTCTAGCTGCTGTAATTGCAAGTAAAACCATTTTATTATCCAGTTTTGGAATGCTGTCATCTAATATCCCTAATAGAAATCGCTCTGGTCTCCTTTCTATCTTACATTTAATTATTTTCTGTAGTTCTCTTTGAATCATTTTCCAATACCTTGTGGCTTTGGAACATGTCCACCACAGGTGGAAGTATGTGCCATTTTTATCCCCACATTTCCAAAATTTTTGATCTGTATTTTTGTATATTCTAGCCAACTTTTCAGGGGAAAGGTGCCAGCGGTAGATCATTTTCACCCAGGTATTTTTTGAAAGCATAACAAAGAGATTTTTTTACATTATTTTTCCAGATATTATTCCATGTATTTTTATTTATTTTGTAGCCAACATTCCTGGACCATTTTACCACATAGTCTCTTTCTTGGTTGTTCTTTGTGTCTCTTTCTAGTAATACCTTATATATTTTCCCAAATATTTTCTCATCCTCTCTTATTATTATTTTCTCTAGTTCATTCTCCTTACTCATAAGCCCTAGCTTCTCATCTTCTTTAAATTTCCCTTTCATTTGGAGATATGAGAACCAGTTGACTTTTATTTCTTCCTTTTCTAGCTCTTCCTTAGACTTTAATTCGGTGTTTCCCAAACTTTTTTGAGCTGCAGCACATTTTTTACATTTACAAAATCCTGGGGCACACCACCAACCAAAATGACACCAAATGACACTCTAACACAGTAATACATATAGTTAATATGTTTTTAAATGTATTTATACACTCAATGTGAAACCTGGACCTGTTTCGATGAACACAACATAGATATCCTGGCAGGAATGGCAGAAAGACACAAACTTCCCACACAGAACTCCCATAACCAAGAGAAAATACTATAAGAGTTTGGTGGGCATTGACCTTGAGTTTTGGAGTTGTAGTTCACCTACTGTATATCCAGAGAGAACTGTGGACTGAAACAATGTTGGATCAGGACCAAACTTGGCATGAATACTCAATATGCCCAAATGTGAACACAGATGGAGTTTCTGGAAAATAGACCTTGACATTTGGGAGTTACAGTTTCTGGGATTTATAGTTAACACACAATCAAAGAGCATCCTGAACTCTTGCAACAATTGAATTGAACCAAACTTGGCATATTGAACTCTCATTACCAACAGAAAGTACTGAAATGGTTTGCTTGGGAATTGACCTTGACTTTGGAAGTTGTAGTTCACCTACACCCAGAGAGCACTGTGGACTCAAACAATGTTATGTTATGTTGTTGTTTGTTTTCTATCCAGAATCACAATGTTGGAAGGAGGCTCACCACTTTAAGGTCCCTAAATCAGGCATGGGAAAACTTCAGCCCTCTGGGTGCTCTGGACTTCAATTCCCACCATTCCTAGCAGCCTCAGGCCCTTTCCTGCTTAAATTGCTGAGGGGGATAAAGGAAAAGGGCCCGAGGCTGCTAGGAATGGTGGGAGTTGGAGTCCAAAACACCTGGAAGGTCAAAGTTTGCCCATGCCAGCTTTCGGCAGGGACCTCTTCCTCCCTCTTCCCCTTCGGGCCCTTTCTTCCCCCTCCTGCCGAACACTTACGTTTTCTTCTCCACTGCCGCTTCTGCCGCCATTTTGATCCAAGGGGGCAGCGTGAGCGTGTTCAGGAGGGGAGGGGGGAGGGAGGAAGACGTGACCCGTGCCGGCGCTATTGCGCAGACTCGCCCCAGAGCAAAGCGAGCAGAGTGAGGCTGGGAAGAAGGGAGCCCGAGTGGAGAAGAAAAAGTGTTCAGCAGGAGGGGGAAGAAAGGGTATTGGAGGTCCCAATTTCCCACGGCACACCTGAGGATCGCTCACGGCACACTAGTGTGCCACGGCACACTGGTTGGGAAACACTGTTTTAAGGTATACTTGTTTCCATTCCATTTCAAAGCATTTTTATAGGTTATCAACTTATTGTTCTCTAGCTCCCTGATTCTGTATGCTTTATTTACTGAAGCCCAGAGGGGTATTTTCTGGTTGTACATCGTACTCTTGTTTCATCCAAATCTTTATTACTGGTCTTCATATGTAGTGATTATTAAAGTTTGCGTCCATTTTTGCTTTATTGTATACTACGTAACCGTGAAAACCGAATTTGAGGTCATCACCTTCCAAATTTAAGAGTTTCTGATTTTTTAATTGGATCCAATCTTTGATCCATGATAGACAGCTGGCTTCGTAATAAAGTCTTAAGTTGGGGATTCCCAACCCTCCTCTGTCCATGGGATCTTGCATTGTTTTCATTTTGACTCTGGGTCTTTTGCCACTCCAGATGAATTTTGATATGTCCTTCATCCAGCTCTTAAAAATCTTTTCACTCTTAATTATTGGAAGGGCCATAAACAAAAAAATTATTCTTGGCAAAACCATCATCTTTATCGTTGCGGCTCTGCTCATTTTATTTATTGCAATGTTATGGAAGCAGAATGTTGTAACCAGATTAACTGGAAGTAATTAACGGCTAGGGACGACCATTGCTGACAGTGTGAATTTCCCTTATTGCAGTAGTTCTCAACCTGTGGGTCTGTGGTGTTCCAGCCTGGTCAGCCCAGTGGTCAGAGTCAGGCACCGGGGGTCCCAGCTGATCAGGATCAGATCCCAGATGATCAGGGGCAGTTTGGAGATGACGAATGGCCAGATGGGTATGGATCTCCAAACAAGAGTTTGCAATGGGATGATGAATGGCTAGAGGGATATAGGACTGCAGATGAGTTTACGGAGGATTCCATGGAAGAGGATTCTGCATCAGACTATGAGAGGCCCGGTGGCCTTGGTTCCCAAGAGAGAGTTTCTACTCCCTTCCCAGATGAGAATTCCGGAGAAGAGGAGTTTCCTGCTTCTCACTCTGATAGTGGTGCAGCTGGGCCTGCTAACGAGCCGGTGTTTGATAGAAGGGCGAACATCAGAAATTATAGGAAATCGTGGAATCTAAGGAAGGGGGTGAGATGGGCCCATCGAGACTAGCTTCCTTATTAGTCTGTGCTCCCGGGCTTCTAGTCAGACCTGAAGCCACGTTCAGCTTGATCAAGTCTCACATTCAAGTCTCCAAGCTCACGCCGACCGCCGGAGCAGTTTGGATTCAAGTTCATGTTGACCGCTGTTGCGGTTTGCCTCAAGTACCACGTTTGACCGCCGGAGCGGTTTGCCTTGTTTTGGAACTTTGCTTTCCTTAGGATTTAAGCCGCTTGGGCTTGCAGCTACAGAACTTAATTGGACTATTTTGGATTGCTTTATTCTTACTTCCTTGGACTATTCTTTATCCTTTATCTCTATATATAATAAAGCGGAATGTTTGTTTGTATGTGTGTGTGTGTGTGTGTGTTTGTATGTATGTGGCAGCGTTCTGATTGGCTCCCGGCCTCTACATTCTGACAACATGATTGGTTGCCAGTGAGGGAGTATTTGCATAATGCCTCTATTGGCCAGCCAACACGAACATTCCGACCCTCTAAACTGGCAGAGGAGGATAAGGCAAAGGCCCGAGGCAGTCGCCAACACGAACCTTCCGATGCTCTAAAGTGGCAGAGGGGGTAAGGAAAAGGCCTGAGGCAGTCAGGCATGGTGGGAGTTTCAGACCAAAACACTTTGCGACCCCTTTGCGACCCCAAACAATGAGAGAACAAGACCAAACTTGGCACACAGAACCCTCAAGACCCACTCTACATCCTGGTGCAGTTTGAGGGAGGATGGACCATGGATGACGGGACTTGCAGTACTTTAACTCATTTGTTTAGAGCACTCTGGCCCACACCGTAGAAGGATCAGGACCACACTTGGCACACAGATGCCCACTGGCCCACTTTACAACCTGGTGCAGTGTAGGGCAGGTTGGGCCACAAATGATGGGATTTGCAGTACCTTCACCCGATTCATTTCCCACAGAACATTGAAGCCCCTACAAATCACAGACCAGGCCCAAACTTGGCACACAGAGTACCCATGACCCACTCTACATCCTGCTGCCGTTTTGAGTGGGACGGACCACGGATGATAGGACTTGAAGTACCTTCACTCACTTTCTGAGACCACTATGACCCTCATCCAATCACCAAAAAAGAACAAACTAGGCACACAGAGCCTCCATGACCCACTTTACATCCTGGTGCAGCTTGAAGGAGGGCAGACCATGCATGATGGGACTTGAAGTACCTTCACTCACTTCCCAAAACTGCTGCAAACCTAATCCAATGACTGATCAAGACCAAACCTGACACACAGAGCCCTCATCACCCACTCTACATCCTGGTGCCATTTGAAGGAGGATGGACCATGGATGATGGGACTTGAAGTACCTTCGCTAACTTCCTGAGACCACTGCAAGCCCCGTAAACATCTCATAAGGACCACTCTTGGCACACAATGCCTTTCTCAAATAACCCGGACAGGGCCGGGTCCCCAAGCTAGTATATAATAAAGCGGAATGTTTGTGGGTTTGTATGTATGTGGCAGCGTTCTGATTGGCCACCACTTTCACAGGCCACAGCGACCAGCACGGGTGATGGACCTGCACCAAACTTGGTACACATAACACCCCTGAGCCCCTTTACGTCCTGGTGCGGTTTGGGGGACATGGACCATGGATTATGGGATTTGTAGTACATTCAAACACTTTGGTCCCCACAGATCACTGCCGCCACCTAAAAGGACCAATACAGACCACACTTGGCACACACATCCCCCATTACCCACTCTACGTCCTGGTGCACTTTGGAGGAGGGCAGACCATGGATCATGGGACTTGAAGTACCTCTACTCACTTCCCAAGTCCGCTGCGACCCTCATCCAATTACTGATCGAGACCACACTTGGCACACATAACCCCCATGACTCCCGTCATGTCCTGCTGAGGTTCGGAAGGGGGGTGACAATGGATGATGGGATTTGTAGTACTTTCACTCCCCTCTGTTCCCACAGACCACTGTGGCCCCCAACAAACACCAATAAAAACCACACTTGGCACACAGAGCCCCAGGGACCCACTCTACATCCTGCTGCAGGTTGCAGGACGGCAGACCATGGATTATGGGACTTGCAGTACCTTCATTAATTTCATGATACCACTACAACTCCCAATAATGAGGAATCAAGGCCACACTTGGCAGACAGAGCCTCCATGACCCACTCTACGCCCTGGTGCTGTTTAGAGGAGGGTGGCCCACGGATGATGGGACTTGCAGTACCTTCAGTAATTTCATGATACCACTGCAACTCCCAATAATGATGGATCAAGGCCACACTTGGCAGACAGACCCTCCATGACCCACTCTGAGTCCTGGTGCTGTTTGGAGGTGGGTGGACCACGGATGATGGGACTTGCAGTACCTTCAGTAATTTCATTGCACCATTGCAACTCCCAATAATGATGGATCAAGGCCAAACTTGGCACACAGACCCTCTATGACCCACTCTACATCCTGGTGCTGTTTGGAGGAGGGTTGCCCACAGATGATGGGACTTACAGTACCTTCAGTAATTTCATGATTCTACTGCAACTCCCAATAATGATGGATCAAGGCGAAACTTGGCACACTGAGCCCCCATGACCCACTCTACATCCTGCTGCACTTCTCAAATGACCCGGGCACCGCCGGGTCCCCAAGCTAGTTCTAAATAAAAGAACATTTATTGCATCTGCCTGTGTGTGTGTGATCTAGGGGGGGCTGTCCGAGTTCTGAGGTGCAACAGGGTCCCCAGATGCTTTTCCCTACAACTCCCAGAAATTCCAGTCATTTTACCAGCTGTTAGTATTTCTGGGAGTTGAAGGTCAAAACATATGGGGTCCCACGGGTTGAGAACCACAGCGGAAGCTGAGCCTCCACTGTTTGCATCGCAACAATTGTTTTTGTGTGGTGACGGGTTGAAGGAAGTATAAGAAAGAGAAGTGAGGAAAAGGAAACTGCAGACTTATTATGTGGTTACTAGTAAATATAAATTTGTTTTATTGCTGATTTCCATTTCCATTCCTGTGAACGCTTGTGTACACAGTGGCTACTGAACAGTTTTGCCTGGCAGCCTATAATGCTGTGGAGATGGCCCTAGGAATGAGAAGTGGACATCAAGGTGGCTTCCTCCCAAGAATGTCCAAGGCAGGGGTTTTTACCAAGTTGCCTAATGGCCTTCAAAGACCTCTCTTTGTTTTTGAACTCTGATTTATTGCCTTCCAGCTCCTGTTTCCCCATCTAGCCAGCGAGCCGTGTCAGCCACCAAGCCCAAAGTCACTCTGGATCCTCACATTCGTCTCAAAGATGGCAAACTTGAACTGGTGAGTGTGGCCAGCAAAACAGAGGATCAATTTTCAGTATCAAAACTTTCTCCCTTCCTGCTCCTGCTTCTCCTCCTTCTCCTCCTCTCTTTCTCCTCCTCCTTTTGCTTCTACTTCTCCTTAGTCTCAGTTTCATAAAATCATAGAATCATAGAGTATGACGAGACCACAAGGGCCATCTAGCCATGGACCATCTAGTCTTTTCCCTTGCCATGCAGGAAAAACACTTTCAAAGTACCCCTGGCAGTTTGATTGCCTTGGCTTCTAGGAAGAGTCCTTCACAGGCGTGTCTGGTGGGGACAAGAGACAGGGCCTTTTCTATGGTGGCCCCCCGGCTGTGGAATTCCCTCCCAAATGAAATTAGATCTGCCCCCTCCCTCCTGACTTTTAGGAAGCTGGTGAAAACGTGGCTCTGGAATAAGGCCTTTGCAGAATGAGGGCAAAGATCACTAATCGACTAAAGTCGCTGACCTCTAGATATGGACTGAATTCATGGACTGTGTTGGACTTAATTTTACTTTGGCGAATGGCCTTTTATGTATGTATTGTATTTGTATTTGGTAATTTTATTGTGAATCTATGATGATTTTAGATTTTAAATGTTAGCATTGAATTCTTGCTGTTAGCCAGTCTGAGTCCCTCTATGGAGGTGAGAAGATCGGGGTACAAAAGTTTTAAATAAATAAATAAATAAAGTGTCCAAAATTTGTAAAATAACGAGAACAGAAAATTTACAGTCCAGTTCTTGGAATAGATCTTATATTCACAAAATGTTTCTCCTGCCCTCGAAAACCGTACACTTCCAAACAGGATGTAGTGCACATTCTGTTGAGTTGAATAGACACTAGGGAAAAGAGGAGCTCATTTCAGTTCATTTCAGACCCAGGATATCAATGCAAATCTCTAGGACGGAGTTCAGTAAATTTGATCATCATTACAGATCAATCCATCTAGCTATGCTCACTCTATATATGTGTGTATATATACTTTTATGTTGTCAGTGAATTTACAGCATTCCCATGAAATTTGCAGGGTTAAACACTCAATGGTGTCAAGTCGACAGGAACTCCTGCTTCCTCTGCACTTGGTGCTTCATAGCCTGTATCCTACCGTCATTGAAGATTATGAAGGCACAAAAAATACAAAGCTTATTTTCAAAGATCTTATCTCTCTCCACCCTTCAATGCTCACTTTTTGGTGTCCCTTTCATGGCTTTAAATGTGCAGATGCTGCAGTATCTGAGTCTTGACGTGAGCGAGGAAAAGAAGAGGCAGCTCAGGCAGAGCCTGACCACAGACTCCCAAGGAACAGTGGCTTATGGAGGTGAGTGAAAAACGTCTCCTGCAACTCCTATCATCCTTGTCCAAGAGTAGCCTTTGACCAGCTGTAATCCGAATCCCAAGGCAATTTCTCCATCTTAACTCTGGGTGCCTTTTCCGCATTCCCTTTTCTTTCTCAGATTTCCTCCAAGCTGTCAGGGATGTCTTGCCAGAGGAGCTGGAAGAGGCTGGCGTCAATTCCAATTCCGTGCTCTTCACTCAACACGAAGTGGCCACTTTGCTGGATACATCAGCTTTCCATTCCCAGGTCAGCTGCCAGCTATCTATCTCAAACTGCCTGATTGTAAGGAAAAGTGTGCCATGGCGCCAACTGCTGCAAGAGTTTTACCCCCTCCCCCCTTTTTTGAAAATTTTTGTTTTTGTGCAAAGCATAATAATACTGTAATAATAATAATAACAATAATACTTTATTTATATTCCACCCTTCTCCCAGTGGGGACTCAGAGCAGACTACAGTGTAAACAGATACTAGCAAACATTAAATGTCTTGTTGCAATACATTGAGGCACACAAACACAAAGGCAGAGACTTCTCCTTTCATTTCTGGCTTTTGAGGCGGTGCTCATCTCTGGCTCTGGAAGAGGTGCTGTTCTCCATTTCTAAGCCGAGGAACCTATGCGGTGTCACCTCCTGGTCATGTGACCAGCATGACTTAGAGCATCTTATGCCTTTCCCGCTGAAGCGGTACCTATTTATCTACTAACGTTTGCATGTTTTCGAACTGATAGGTTGGCAGGAGCTGGGCTAACAGTGGGAAATCACCTTGTTGCATGGATTTGAACTGCTGACCTTTAGGTCAGCAGTTCAGCAGCACTAGGGTTTAACTCATTGTGCCACCATGGCCATTATTGCACCCAAAGCATCCCTTTTTGTACCCAAAACATCCATACTACAGCTCCCAGGACTCCACAGCGTTGAGCCATGACAGTTAAAGTGATGTTAAACTGCATCAATTCAACTGTGGAACTACAAAATTGCATCCAGAACTACTTGACCTCTCTGGCTGGGAATATTACTCTTTCCTAAACTTCCAATTCCATAATTCTGTGAGATGTTGCTATTGCAGTTAAAGTGGCATCATAGTGGTTTAACAGTGTAGAGTGAAAGGGCCCTAGGAAACATTTTCTCTTAACCAGACTTGTCTCTTTTTGACTTCTGTCATGGTGAAATGTTTCTCCTTTGTTGTTGTTGTTGTTGTTGTTGTTAGTAGTGGTAGTTGTAATAGTAGTAGTACTATTAATACTACTATTATCTGCATATGCACAGATAATATGCATACCTTTGTCCAGGTGTGCATTTTTGGTGGCTCTTTCTTTCCTCCCTCCATTTCTCCCATACACCTTCTCTCTCTCTCCTTCTTTCTTTCCTGCTTTCCTTGCTTTTCCTCAAACATCTTCCCCTTCTTTCTTTCCTTTATCTTTCTTCCTTTCTCGTCCCTTCCTTTTCTTCCTTCCTTCCTTTCCTTGGTCCTTATTTCTTCCTTTTTATTTCCTTCTTTTTGTTTCTTTCCTCCTCTCATATCTTTCTCCCTTTCTTATTCCCTTTTTTCTTTCTCCCTCCTCCTTCACCCTTTCTTTGTTCCCTTCTTTTTCTCCTTATTTCCTTCCTCACTTCCTCTCATACACATCTCACCCAGCAGCAACCAACCCATTTGGCTCCCTTTCCCAGTTACATTACAAAAGGCCATTTTACCTAGCAACAGCCAATCCTGCAACTAACCATAGCCAATGCACTTTTATTTCCCCTTTATGCTCTGAGCCTGAAAAGGGTGATTATTTTCGTTCAAACCTGGCAATTTTCGAAGTTGGATAATGAAGGATCTGTGGACCAAGTTTGGTTCAGATTCATCAAGCCACGGAGGAGCATTTGTTGTCCAAACCACCCAACCAACACACATGCATACTTTGATTTCTATATATATAGAGATGACGATATGATTACTATTATTAGTCCTATTATTATTACAGACATGTGACTCCATCAGTTGCACTGACAGTGAAGAGATGGAACAACTGCAGCTGGAAACGGCAGACCTACGACAAGAAGTCCGAAGGTTGAAAGTGAGTAGATCCACATCGAAGGTAGCCTTGGTTCCAAGTCTCATGAGCCTCTTGAGATGTTGCCTTCCAAAGAAGACAAAGCAAATGCACTGATTTTGGAGTTAGATCAGATACTGGATAGCCATCCCAGACCTCCTTCCATTTAGCAGGCTTTGGACTCAGAAATAAAAAAATATTGACAGCAGTGAAGAAATGCATCATTCTTTTATATTGAGAGATGCTCACAATCTATTTCAAAGTGGATCATCATGTCTGGAGCTTTCTGGGAGAGAGAATTCTTGCCTCTTTTGCTAGAAAACAAGTGCTCTGTGCAGATCAGAGATTGCAAATGTCATCTTGGTTATTGCAAGGGGGCATAACAATAACACTAACAACAACAACAACAACACCACACTTTATTTATATTCTGTTCTATCTCTCCAATGGGACTTACAACACACAGGGATCGACAAACATTCAGCACATTTAATACTGTGAAATAACAATGACACATAAATACACAGAACAAAGGTAAAAGCTTCCCCTTTCATCTCAGGCTTCCAACCATGGGGAGGTGCTCTTTTTCCATTTCCAAGCCGAGGAGCCTGTTGTCAGTAGACACCTCCTGGTCATGTTTCCGGTATGGCTGCATGGGCACCTTTATTACCTTCCTGCCGAAGTGGTACCTATTGATCTACTCACATTTGCATGGTTTCGAACTGCTAGTTTGGCAGGAGCTAGGGCTAACAGCAGGAGCTCACCTCAACCCGCGGCTTCGAACTGCCAACTTTTAGGTCAGCAGATTCAACAGTTCAGTGGTTTAACTTGTTGTGCCACCGTGGACAGGTTAACAACGCCCATCTAACTTGTGGCTGGAGGTGGATAATAATATGGTTCAAACAGACAAACAGGAAAAAACACAACACTATTAAAACAAGTATACCAAAATACATGCAACAAAATACCAACACCAATAAAACTTAGTTTGAAATTCACGGCTTGAAATTGAGCCATGGGTGCAGTTTGAGTATATTGGTCATATACAATTGAACTATAAAATGTAAAAGTTACTATAAAAGTGATGGTTCCTCAATGGAAACCTATAATAGATAAACCAACCTACTAGGGTTTGTTGTTTTTTTAAAAAAAATCGTGACAGAAGTGACTTGAGAAGCTGCAGGTTTCTTCTGGTGTGAGAGAATTGGCTGTCTGAAGGGATGTTGCAAGAGGGACACCCATATGTATTACCATCCTGTGGGAGGCTTCTTTCATGTCCCCGCATGGGGAGCTGGAGCTGATATATGGGAGCTCACCCCGTCTTGTGGATTCGAACCCCTGGCTTTCAGGTTAGCAGTTCAGCCAGCAGAAGAGTTTAACCCATTGCACCACTGCTGCTCCTGACCTACTACTTACAGATATATAAAGTGCAAAGTAAGGGTGAAAAGAATATTTGTAATTATTTACATCAGGTCAAAAATAATTTCCTGACAGTTTGGAAACCGTGTCAGGAAGAACAATACACCAGTGAGTATTTTGCTCCATTTTCCTTTGATATTCTACATACTTTTGTGCATAGAAATACATATTTTGCATACGAAACAGTTTTCTATGCAGAAAACTCGCTTCTTGGGCAGAAAGCCCTGTTTTTTGTGCAGGGAATCTGTTCTCCATGCAGGAAATGGGTTCTCATGCAAAAATAAATGAATAAATGAATAAAAGCAGATGCTTTCTCTGCAGAATAATTCCTGCACAACATTTTTGGAGTTTTGAATATAGTAAGAAAGCTGTGGCATTTTCTTCCAAAGGTTGGAGAGCATTATTTTAATTATTTGTCCTCACCTGTGAAGACGAACTAGTTGGAGATCTACATCTTTAGTGTAGAGATATATTACACAATGCTACGTAGTTTAGGGCACTTTTGGAAAGCATTGCTTGAATAATATGACATAAAATTAACCTTTCTTTCTTTCCCAGTCCCTCTTGAAGGAGGTAGAGAGCAACAAGAAGTCCATGGAAGAGGAGCTCCAGAGATTGAATCAGGTCAGTCAAAGGTGTTCAGATTACAATTTGATTGGTGCCATTGTGCAAGTAATTAATGGATTGAATTACAGCTTGATGCTTATTGCAGTAGAGATGCCAGGGAGATTCTCTGCATATAAACTCAAAATTAGGATGGATGTTCTCTTTTAGAGGGCTGTCCCATCCTCCTCAAAAGGAGATATGAGCTTTACAAGTCCTGGACTTCTTCCCCTTTGAGCAAAAATTTAAATCTCTTTTGTCGGACCCAATTAGAACAGTTGAATACTCATTTGACTACCACAATATGTGCTATCTTGTCCTGGGGGGAGAAGGGCGGGATAGAATTGCTTGAAATAAATAAGGTGCCAGAGGTCTCTGATAAAGAGACTTCACCAGACTGCAAATCCTACATTTCCATAGGTTTTATTGATTGATTGATTGATTGTGTCAGAAGCTAATTGAGGGTACAGTTATAATGTATTTAAGAAAACACAAAGTTAAAACTTGGCAATAGACTAGATTTCCTTTTACTAGAAGTTGGCCACTTGAAGTACCTCTGGTGTCGCTGTGAGAAGGACTTCCATTGTGCATGTGGCAGGGTTCAGGCTGCATTGTGGTATTTATTTATTTATTTATTTACAGTGTTTATATTCCACCCTTCTCACACCACAGGGGACTCTGGGCGGATTACAATGCACATATATATGGCAAACATTCCATGCCATTAAACATACAACATCTATAGACAGACATAGAGGCAATTTAACATTCCAGCTTTTCCGACTTCATGAGGGTATGCTCTATTCCGGTCACAGGGGGAGCTGCCACTTCACCTTCCACTTGTGACACCGACATTTAGGTACCGCTTTATTGGGGGGGTACTTCCACTGCTTAAAATGATTCCCTAAATGCAAACCTTGATTTTGCCATTTTATACCAAATTTATTTATTTATTTATTCATTTACAGTATTTATATTCCACCCTTCTCACTCCACAGGGGACTCAGGGTGGATCACAATGCATATATATGTATATGTGCATTATGATCCACCCTGGGTCCCCTGTGGGGTGAGAAGGGTGGAATATTCAATGCCATAGACACACAGCATATATAGACAAGACACACAGAGGCGTGATGGAGTACTTCCTCATTCTGCCTCATACTGCTCAGAGGTTTTATGGCATTGTTAATTACTTAAATTAGCTCCCCCAATAAAGCGGTACCTAAATGTCCTACTTGACAGATGCAACGGCATAGGTCAACAACAAGCTAGACTATTAATGGTCAGGAGCTCACTCTGACCCAGGCTGGCTTCAAACTCATAACTTCTCAGTCAGTCAGTAGTCGGGCCTTGGTATCTGCTGGGCTTTGGTTCCAGGATCCTTAATGGATACCCTAGTGGGGTTCAAGTCAGTTATATACAATAGTAAAATAATACTATTAATAACAACAGTAAGGTTCAAATCAGCTCACAAACAATCGGATTGTGGAGTCAGCTGCATTCAAATTACCACTGACTGGAAGGTCATGAGTTCAAAGCCAGCCCGGGTCAGAGTAAGCTCCCAACCATTTGTCTAGATTGTTGTCAGCCTTTGCAGCCCGATAGACAGTTGCATCTGGAATGCACCGGGAATGTGGTGCAGCTGGCTGGGAGTCAGCTGCATAAGATCTCTACTGACCAGTAGGTCATGAGTTCAAGGCCTGCCCGGGTCGGGGTGAGCTCTCGACCAATTGTGTAGCCCGTGGTCTGTCTATATATGTTGTACATCTATGGCATTGAATGTTTGCCTGTATATGTGCATTGTGATCCACCCTGAGTCCCCTGCTGGGTGAGAAGGGCAGAATTTAAATGATGTAAATAAATAAATCTGCTTGAAATCTGTCAAGTAGGAAATTTAGGTACCACTTATGCGGGGAGGCTAATTTAACTAATTTACGATGCCATAAAAATCTCCAGCAGCAAGCAAAAGATTGAGGAAGTACTCCATTGGTGTCCATTGGTGAAGTGACAGCTCCTCTGGTGGCTGGAATTTAAGCATACTCCCATGAAGCTGGAAAGTTAAATAGCCTCTGTGTGTCTTGTCTATATATGCTGTGTGTCTATGGCATTGAATATTCCACCCTTCTCACCCCACAGGGGACCCAGGGTGGATCATAATGCACATATACATATATATGCATTGTGATCCACCCTGAGTCCCCTGTGGAGTGAGAAGGGTGGAATATAAATACTGTAAATGAATAAATAAATAAATAAATTTGGTATAAAATGGCAAAATCAAGGTTTGCATTTAGGGAATCATTTTAAGCAGTGGATGGCTGCATCCATGGATGTGGTTGGCCAAATAATGTGAAGGTCTCCCAATCCAGTATCCACACTATTACATCATACTGGCTCATATTTAAGGTTGAACTAGATCTCCCATTAATGTCCAGACAGGAATGCCAACCCTGCCTAAACCAATTGCACCACACTGGCTCTCAAGGCCTTGAGTTGCATCTCTTTCTGCCTGGGAATTATTTGCCTGTCTTCCTCTTATTTTCTCCACAACTTCAGAAGGCGCTGGGTTTCCTCTCAGAGAACCGAAGCCTCCATGGCAAGCTTCAGGTGGCTGAAGTGTCCCAACGGCAAGCCCACAGCGCAGAGCAAGATTATGAGGAAGTGATCCATTTGTTGGAGGCAGAAATCGCAGAGCTGAAAACTCAACTGGTGGGGAAAAAAACGAAGCAGGCTTCAGAAGTGGAGGTCAGTCTGTAATAGGACAATGCAGTTAAATGTGGTGGGAGAAACCTTCATTAATTCAGATGTTTTAAAAAACAGGTGTCCAACCCAATGCCTCTGGACCACCCATTTCATGTGGCTTTCCTCCAGATGCCGGACTACAATTCCAGTATGCCTCATCATTAGAGATCATATCTAGAGCTGATGGGAGTTGTGATCCAGTGACATCTAGAAGGCTGCAGTTTGTTCTGTTTTGTCAGGAGAGTGGGATTTGGATTGAGATTCAAGGCTGGTGGACAGGATGTTGAGCTTTAAAATATCCTCTAACCAAGGCATGGGCAAACTTTGGCCCTCCAGGTGTTTTGGACTTCAACTCCCACACTGCCTCTTGTTTCATTTTTCTATGCCGTGGAGCCTGTTGTCTGTAGATATCTCCAGTCACATTGCCAGCTTATCTACATGGGGCGCCTTGGCATTCTGAGACAGTATCTATTGATCTACTTGCATTGCATGCTTTCAAACTGCTAGGTTGGCAGAAGCTAGGGCTGACAGTCGGGAGCTCACCTCAGCTTGTAGTTTCGAACTGCCAAACTTCTGGTCAGCAGATTTTCTGCAGCTAGCGGTTTAACCCACTGTGCTACTGCGGCCATCCAAGTACAAATGGTGGTCTCCCATCCAAGTACAAATTTGTTTGAAATCTGGTCCCTTTATTCACGTTTAAAAAAAACCCTGAATGTATGGAAATACCACCTAGAAAAATGGGGGGGGGGGGACAACTATTTATTTTTGAGGTGTCTTGGAGATACCTACACTTTCACTCTGGAGACAGATGTCACCCTGTACTCCTCTCCATTTCCATTTTCACCCTCTTGTTTTTCACTTTCCAAATCAGAATGATGTCCTAGAGATGAAAAAGCAGCTAACCCTGACTGATGGGCAGTTGAGAAAGTCTGAAGTTTCCCGGAAACGCCTGGAAATCCTTAACAGGAAGCTGCTCCTGTTTGTCCAGGTGAGATGCTGAAACCATAACAGCTCTCTAGATCTGGGTAATCTTCTCAATCAGAGCACCTAAGGAAACAGGAATATCACGCTGCTGTTAGGACAGAAGGGAGCAAGAGCTATTTTAGTCCAGGATTCCACTCAAAAAACCAAATAAATGCCAGAAACAGTTGGATTCCTCTTGTATTTAGATAGGAAGCATATGGAAACCAGTAAATGTTGGGAAGTTTTGGATATTAGGCAGCCTCAGCCCCAACTAAAGATAAGGGATGATGGGAAAGGTGGTCTTAACCACCTCCATGCCACTCCTGCCTTAGCATTTTGAACATTTACTGCCAAGTAGAGTATGACCCCTACATCCACAGAGGATATTGCCCTAGACTGCAAGGATATATAAAACTATGCATTATAGTGAACTTTATTGTTTTCAGTGGGACAGATGGCTGAGGTCCATAAAAAGAGGTAGCTTTTACAAGAGGTCAAACTGTGGATAAGTGAAACTGTGTATATCAGGTTTTGTGGATCATGCTGCATTGAATCAAGTGCTCTTAATTTGCACTACTGGATGCCAATGAATTGAGTTTTGCCTTTTTACACTTCCATTCTTCAGACATTATACCACAAAAGGGCTTCTCCTTTGGTCGTTTGTCCTCTTTTATTTGCTGCAGCTGAATCTTGGATTTTGGAGTAATCAGTCTAATTGAAATGATCGATTTATTCAGGCTGGCCTTTGTTCAGTCTATACTTTTGCTATGGATTAATGCAAGCCATCCTTGGCATTAGTGGCAGCAGGGACAGAGCAAACGGATGTAGGGAATTAGGGAAATACCCCACTGGGAGGAAGGCGGGAGCTTAATTTTTGCAGGATTGAAATACTAAAATGCCCCCACTTTCTGTTTTTGCCCAGAATGCCCAGAAGCTATTAAGTCCTTCCTGCACATTGCCAGAGGAGAAGAGGTGAGAAGGGAAATTGTTCTTAATGTTTCCATATACTGTAAACTCTATGAGTGTTTATTTATTCACCCATGTATAGACCCAAATGTCATTGGGACCACTGTCTGCCTCATTTCTTCAGAACTGAGAAGCCTCCTATTGTGGCTTTCTTTCCTTCCTGCATTTCTTGCATGGAGCTTCTCCAGCTGTCCTTCCTTCCTTCCTTCCTTCCTTCCTTCCTTCCCTTGCTTTCCCTCATATACCTTCATCCCCTTCTTTCCTTCTTTCCTTCCTTCCTCTCTCTTCCCTTCTTTCTCTTCCTGTCACGATACGAAGGTAAGCGCCGAAAGAACCACACAGACAGCTATCGAATGGTCTCAAACACTTTACTCCATAGTCGAGCAATACAAAGCTGGAAGTGAGGTAAAGGCGCGCACACTCGGCTTATATTCACTCAGCCTTCCTGCCCCTTTTCCCTTCCCGCCAAAACCTTCCCGCCCCTTTCTTTTCTCCCTGGGCGTTTGTTAGGCGCTGGCAGGATCTGGATCCAACCGGCTGAAACCGCAGCAGTGGGCATCAGCTCCTGACACTTCCTTTCCTTGCCTCTCCTCAGACACTTTCTTTTTTCCCTTCTCTTCCTCCCTTTGTTACCAAACAGTTTGGAAATAGCCTGGCCCAGAATGGGGCAGAGGCTCAGAAAGTACCCCTAAAGCAAGGATTTCAGCAAAAACCTCTGGCGAGTTTTTAAAAGAAATTAAAACCCCTTGCCCAAATGATCTCACCAAAGAAGTCTGGAAGAAGATACCACTGAAGTTTTTATTCTCGTCAGCTGAGGAGGATGACAACTGCAATATCCTTGTCGCAAAGCAGTCATAAAGTTACATTCAAAATACATGCCATTTTATAAGATTACAGATTTTAATTTCCCACTTCCCGCCCCAGACCAGCTTTGTGTTGATTGGATGAAATCGCTGGGGCAGCTGAGCTGGAGTTTGAGCCAATGGTGAAACAGCGCCGCTTCTGTTCTGGCGAATGGGGAGCGAGAGGCGGGAGCTTGTAGAAAACAATGCAGCTGGAAATGTCTTTATTACATTTGTCCTTCTGTAAATTGAGGTCCCAGGTCTCTGGCCTTTCGGGCCAAAGAAAGTCTTTTGTTTTCTGTGTGAAATGGGGAAACTGGCCATATCTGTCTTTTCCTGTTGACAAAGGACAGATGCAGGTCTTTTCATGTGAGTCTCAGGAATAATAAATAAAAAATTATTTCTGCAGATTGCTGGGATTCCTGGGGTCCGAAGCCAGGAAAATCCAGTCATTGTGATGAATGGAAATAATCATGCCAATATTCTCAGCTTGAGGGGGAAACTAAACTTCGAGGCCCCTCCTGCTGAGAAATAAGGGGTCTTCATTGAGAAACAAAACAGCCTCTGCTTCTACACCAGAAAAGCCCTATTATCATGCAAATGAGTCTAGTGGAGGGGTGACTGAATCACAAGCTTACAGCTGGCAAGCCTTGCCCAAGGTAGCTGGCTAAAAGTAAACAGTGGCACTTTCATATTTTTAAAATTATATACATGGGGAAAACATGAGGGGAGATACATTGGGAAAAATATACCATCCTGATCACCCCTGCCTACCCACCAGAAAGATACACAGTTTATTAGATTCATAAAAGATAACCCAAGGGAAAGGGGTTCTAGACAGAAAGGGAAAAGTCTTTGGGAATGAGCAAAAGTCCATAAGAGTAATGCAAAAGGAAAATAACTGGGTGTATTCATAAAGTGTGGGTTACAGAGGCATTGTCACGTGGGACCATGGGGCCATGGGAAGAGCCTTAGGTTCCCATGTGGGGGAAAAATAGGGGATTATGGGATCACTTCCAGCCTGGTGTTCTTGGGAAAACTATAAATCCCTTGGTTTTAAATTGTCTTCTACAGAGCCTAAGAAAAAAAGGGGATCACCTCCAATATCACCTTCCCTCCCTTTTCTTTCTTTCCCCACTTTTCTCCCTTCCTTTCCCCCTTCTTTTCCCTCCCTCCCTTCCTTGCTTGCTTTCCCTCATATATCTTCTTCTCTTTCCTTCCTTTCTCTTTCGTTCTTTTTCTTTCCCACACTGCACCCATTCTTTCTTCCATTCCTTTCTCTTCCCTTCTTTTTCTTTCCTTGCCTCCCCTCAGACCTTTTCCCTTTTCCTTTCTCTTCTTTCCTTCCCTCCTTTTTCTTCTCCCAAGTTTCTCCCTTCCTTCCTTCCTTCATTCCTTGCTTGCTTGCTTTCCCTCATATACCTTCTTCCCTTCCTTTCTCTTCCCTTCTTTCTCTTCTTTTCCTTGCCTCCCCTCAGACCTTTCCCCCTTTCTTTTTTCTTTCCTTCCCTCCTTTTTTCTTCTCCCACTTTTCTCCCTTTCTTTGTTTCCCCTTTTCCCTTGCTTCCTTGCTTGCTTTCCCTCATATACCTTCTTCCCTTCCTTTCTCTTCCCTTCTTTCTCATCCTTTCCTTGCCTCTCCTTAGACCTTTCCCCTTTTCCTTTTTCTTTCCTTCCCTCCTTTTTTCTTCTCCCACTTTTATCTTATTTTCTCTCCCTTTTTCCCTTCCTTGCTTTCACTCATATACCTTCTTTCCTTTCTCTTTCCTTCTTTTTCTTTCCTACACTCTCTCTCTTCTTTCTTCCCTTACTTTCTCTTATCTTCTTTCTCTTCCTTTCCTTGCTTCCCCTCGGACCTTTTCCCCTTTCCTTTCCTTTCCTTCTTTCCCCCCTTTTTCTTTCTTCTCCCACTTTTCTCCCTTTCTTTTCCTTCTTTTTCCCTTCCTTCCTTCCTGCATTGCCTTCACACACAAGTCACAAGTAGTAGCATCCAAGCCACTTCACTCCCTTTCTTTCCCAGTGATATCACAGAGGGCCACATCACCTACCCATGGCCACTCCGCTTTGTTACTTCGTTTTTCCTTCCCACTGCTCAGGGCCTGAATTTGTGGTTCTTTTAGTTCAAGCCTGTCCATTATTTTAAGCTGGATCATGAAAGGTCTGTGGGCGAAGTCTGGCCCAGATCCATCAAATCACAGAGGAGCAAAGTGAGAAGAGGAGAAAGAAACCAGGACACGTCCAATATGTATGGTCAACCAGAGCCAAAATTTTATTACTGAGGAAAATGTCACAAAAGTAATATTTTAAGGAGAACAATATGGAATGTATGGGGCAAATTTAGGAAAGCCTGGAGGGGGGAAAAACCTCAAAAACGTTTCCTGGGAAATGCAAGGTTCCACATTATCTTCTGTGCTCCTTTCTGCTGAATTGTTCCTGTGCTTTGAACTCAGTTTGCATCAACTTCAGGACAAAGAGAACAAAGAAGCTGGGACATTTTAAAAGCAGCTGAAAAAGTGGGGTTGATAAAGGATGAACTGGAACTGTCCCTGTCAATTTGGAACGTTAGGAGGATACGATATAGATTCTCTCAGCAATCTTTTAACAACCATGTAATGCAGTCTAGTCTCTTCTCTATATTGTGGGCAGTGAGTTGAGGCCTCCGTGGCTTTGCTTATAAGGCTGCTTAATGGTTCTCTGCCTTGGTTGGGATTCGAACCTGGGACACCCAGCAAAGGAATCTCAAAAAGGATCTGTTTTCTTCTTCTAAGAGCCAACATTCAGGATGATGAGGACAAAACAAGGAAGCCCTTGGAAGCGACTCTTCCATCTTCAGATATTGTGGGCATCTTGATAGCAGAGGCGAATGAACTGTTGGAACCCGTGTCTGTGTCTAATGCTTCAAAAGACGGTAAGTAACTCTCAGGTCTCCTTCTTGAGAGATCTCAGTTTAAGCGATTGAATGAATGGGCTGCCAACAACATTGATATTTTCCCAAAACTTAGCACTGAAAGAAGCCTAACTGGCCGTTTCCAGAGATGCTCTGTTCAAGGTGCTGAAGCTGTAGACTGGGTTGCATATACAGTGTTCCCTTGCTACTTCGCGGTTCACTTATTGTGGACTCACAGTTTTGCGGATTTCAAAAAATATTAATTTAAAATATATACCATATTTTCACTGTTTTGTGGCGTTTTGCTGCCGCCGCTCTCCAAGACACTTTCCCTCCTCAGTCCTCCTCCCTCCAGCCTTGAAGGGCCTTTCCTTCCCTTTCCTTTCCTTCACTTTATTTTATGTTTATAAAGACTTAAAATAGTGTATAACTATTAAAATAATATATAAATATTAAAATAGAGCATCCCTACATTGCTGTTTTTCACTTATAGCGGGAGGTCCTAGAACCTAACCCCAGCAATAAGTGAGGGAACACTGTAGATCTAACCATAGTGACACTCCAAATAGTAAACCTCTTTTGAACAGACTCACCAAGAAACCCCATTACAGATTCACCTTAGCTTCATCTTATGCCAGAAATAACATGAAGGCATGCACCAACAATACTCTAAAAGCGCCAGATCACATCTAAACTTGGAAACTAAGCAGGGCCAGTCCTGATTAGGACTTGAATGGGAGGCTGTAGGTGATATTCAGGGGAAGCAACTGGAAAAACAAACACTTCTGAGTTTTCATTGTCTAAGGCTGGAGCTACACTGCTATATGATGCAGTTTGGAAATGCACTAACATAGACCCATATAATCCATTTGAACTGCATTATATGACTCCATGCTGACCATATAATGCAGTTTTCAATTGCATTATATGGCAGTATAGGTGGAGCCCAAGAACACATTATAAAATTCATGGGGTTGGCATATTTTTTTTTCATATCTGGAGCAACTTGAGAAACTTCAAGTTGCTTCTGGTGTGAGAAAATTAACCATCTGCAGGGGATACCTGGATATTTTGATGTTTTACCATCCTTGTGGGAGGTTTCTCTCATGTCCCTGCAAGGGGAGCTGGAGCTGACAGAGGGAGCTCATCTGCACTCTCATCTGACTTGTTGGTCTTCAGTCCTGCTGGCACAAGAGTTTAACCCATTGCATACGTTGACGGGCAACTTGAAGGTCTGAGCATGCATACCAAAAACAACACATGCAACACAATATGCTGGGAGATTGTGTGTGGGGAGGTGTGGTTGTTGCCCAAATAAGTAATATTTTCACACTTTTAGGCTTTTCATCATCTACAGTAACATTTGTAGTTGTTCTTTGTTGTAAGCAGCGGAAACTCGACCCAACTGAGAGAAAATATTTAATCTGGAACTTCAGTTGCCCCCCAAAGACCACCAATTACCAGCAGCAGCACAGGAGAACCTAAGCTGGCTTGTGTTGTCAAAGCCTTTCATGGCCAGAATCACTGGGTTGCTGTGAGTTTTCCAAGCGTATGGCCATGTTTCAGAAGCATTCTCTCCTAATGTTTCGCCCACATCTATGCCAGGCATCCTCAGAGGTTGTGAGGTCTATTGGAAACTAGGCAAGTGAGGTTTATATATCTGTGGAATGATGTCCAGGGTGGGAGAAATAACTCTTGTCAGCTTCAGGCAAGTGTAAAGGTTGCAGTTGTCCACCTTGATTAGCCTTATAGCTTCAAAGCCTGGCTGATTGATGCCTGGGACAATTTCAAGCATGTGAACAATTTCAGCAGAAAGGAGAAAATCATGAAAATGAACAAAATCTGGCTACCAGTATTAAAAAAACCTCTAAAATATGGACAGTAAATCAAGAGGAACACTCAAACAACAGGGGAATTCCAGACAAGAATCAATCTGGGCCAGCTAACACCTTCCAACAAAGGATTCCCCCCAGCAGGGAGCAGCCAAGCTTTGAAGCTCCAATGTCATTCAGTGCTAATCAAGGTGGTCAATTGCAACATCCACACTTGCCTCCAACAGACAAGAGTTATTTCTCCCACCCTAAACATCATTCCACGTTTATTTATTTATTTATTTATTTATTTATTATTTGGACTTGTACTCCGCTCCCCGAGGGCTCGGAGCGGCTTACAATCAGGTAGAACACACAGAGGTAAAAGCATACATATTAAACTAGCTTAAAAAAGATTTCTGGTCTAGCAATCAAAGGCTAGCCGGAAAAGATGAGTCTTGCAGGTCTTGCGAAAGGAGAAAAGGCCCTGCATGGCCCATACATCGTTAGGAAGAGTGTTCCATATTGGCGGCGCCACTACAGATAAGGCTCTGCTTGTCTCACTTGCCTAGTTTCCAATAGACCTCACAACCTCTGAAGATGCCTGCCATAGATGTGGGTGAAACATCAGGAAAGAATGCTTCTGGAACATGGCCATACAGTCTGGAAAACTCACATTAACTAAGATGGCTTTTTTGGCCCCTCTTGCTGCTGCTTCCCCCCATTTCCCAGCGCTTGAAAGTGAAGTACAGGGGGAAATTTTCCTTTTCTTTCTCTGATCCCATGCTGTCAGAATACAGTTAGATAAACAGCAAATAAAGTGGGTGGATAAGAGCTGGAGACTTGCAAATAGGGAGAGGGAGTTGGATGTAAGTGGGTGGGCGCCTCTCACTTACAATGTGAAATTGAGATGCCAATCTAATACTCACCTTGCTAACATTTCCCTGCAGAAGTGAGGAATTTTGAGTCTTGGCGACATCCTCGTTCGGATGCTAACTGGGAAATGATGAGGTTCAATACTGAATTAGCCCTACTGGTAGTGCATTTGGTTGATTAAAGGGTGCTTTCGGATCCAATCAGTTCTTCTTGTGTTGACAGCTTTAGTGCACGACTGGGACGATTGCCCAGCTGGGAATGCCACTCCAGACTACAAAGAGTGAGTATAGATGCCATTTCCTCCACAGGCAGCTATTGGGGTCATTTTTTGGGGCCTTCAGAGCATCTTTGATATGTCCCACAGGACCAGAAGTCAGCATGGTTTAAAAGTGCACCTTTCCAGACAGGCCCTATATCCCAGGATCTGATCCCAGGTTTCTTATTTTTCCCAGATTATCTGACAGCGTGGACTCATATAATCCAATTTAAAGCTGAAAACCTGTGATCAGATCCTGGGATATAGGGCCTTCTGGAGGACCTGGGTTTGAATCCCTGCTTAACCAAGGAAACTCATTGGCTAAGATTTGGCAAGTGACAGCCTCAGAGAAACACAATGACAAACTGCCTTGGGACACATTTGACTAAGAAAAGGTCTCCATTAATTCAACCTGAAGTCACATAACAAGAGTCACAACAGAATGAGAGCTTCACTTATTGCCATGAAACTAATAACTCTCTCCATTGCAATGCCATAAAGACATGGGCCAACCAGGACAGGACCATGGATTGTCCATCCTCCTCTCCCCATGGCTGAAACTACCATTAGACATAATGGGAAGGCTGTCGAAGGCTTTGTGGTCTTCTGGGGATGTCAGGAAATGGCACATTATTAGTTATTAATACTTTTTATTGTTTGGGATGTCACCCAGTGCAATAACCCATGGTCTCACTCCCATGGATCTTTCTTCCAAAGCTATATCACAACATTGTAGCTAAAATACAAGAAAATTTGAAAAAATGAGAGGGCCATGGTGGTGCAATGGGTTACACCATTGAGCTGCTGAACTTGCTGCCCGGAAGGTGGCAGTTCAAATTTGTGGGATGGGATGAGCTTCCACCGTGAGCCCCAGCTCCTACCAACCTAGCAGTTCAAAAACATGCAAATGTGAGTAGATCAATAAGTAACACCTCAGCAGGAAGGTAAACAGCGCTCCGTGCAGTCATGCCGGCCACATGACCTAGGAGGTGCCTACGGACAATGTAGACTCTTCAGCTTTTAAATGGAAATGAGCACCAGCCCTCCAGAGCCGGAGATGAAAGGAAGCCTTTACGTTTATCTGTGTTTCATTGTTTTGAGGCATTGAATGTTTGCCTTTTGTCTGTATCTCTATATATGCTAGAATTTGCCCTGAGTCCCCTTGGGGAGATAGGGCATAATACAAATAAAGTGTTGTTATTATTACTGACTACAAAAAGATCCCTAGTCGCAGTGAAGACAAGAGAGAGTAGATACAAAACCATGTGATTCACAGTGTCATTGTAATTGGATCATAATGACCACTCTTGCCTAAGAACAGTGTTTCTCAACCTTCCTAATGCTGCAAACCCTTAATACAGTTCCTCAGGTTGTGGTGACCCCCAACCATACAATTATTTTCATTGCTACTTCAATTTTGCTTCTGTTATGAATCGTAATATAAATATCTGATATGCAGGAGGATGCATTTCCATTCACTGGATCACTGGATCAAATTTGGCACGAATACCGTTATGCCCAAATTTGAATACTGGTGGAGTTGGGGGGGATTGATTTTGTCATTTGGGTGTTGTAGTTGCTGGAATTTATAGTTCACTTGCAATCAAAGAGCATTCTGAACTCCACCAACGGTGGAACTGAACCAAACTTGGCACAAATAACTACCAAGACCAACAGAAAATACTGGAAGGGTTTGGTGGTCATCAACCTTGAGTTTTAGAGTTGTAGTTCACCTACATCCAGAGAGCACTGTAGACTCAAATAATGTTAGATCGGACCAAACTTGGCATGAATACTCAATATGCCAAAATGTGAACACTGGTGGAGTTTGGAGAAAATAGACCTTGACATTTGGAAGATGTAGTTGCTGGGATTTGTAGTTCACCTGCAATCAAAGAGCATTCTGAACCCCACCAATGATAGAATTGTGCCAAACTTCCCACACAGAACCCCCATGCCTTGAAGAGACTTGCTGGTGTGAGCCTCCCTCCAGCCTCGCACTCTTTTGCAGGCACATGCGCATCATGCTGCCATGTGCCAAACATGCCTGCTCTTCCCTCCCTGCTTGAAGTTTCAGAAACAGCCCTTCCCTTGGCTGAGAGGCTGGCCAATCACAGTGGAGGAGGACTTTTGGTGGGAGGATTCACTGTCTGTTTCCAAAAAGGAAGAGAAGAACAGGCAGAGAGATCTTCAGCCTTCTCTGCCAAAGGGGTTCCTAACACCATCAGAAATATATGTTTTCTGATAATCTTTGGTGATCCTTCAGAAACTTCTTTGTGACTCCCCCAGGGGTCCCGACTCCCAGGTTGAGAAACGCTGCCTTAGAAAGTTCCAAAAGTATATCAGCGTAAAGGTGGAAAGAGACAACCATCTTCCAATGAGCAGCCTAATATATATTTCCTGACCCCAAGGAAAATATTATATAAAAGGCCCACATTTCTGAAGGCGTGTTTATGGATGCAAAGTCAAATTGTAACTGCAAAACCAATTATTCCAATTTATCCAAATTATTGTGTAGAATTGCAAAATACTGAAATCCATGATTGCATGAGAGAGAACATTGTTCTGAGTAGCTGTCATCCTGTTTTGTGAAAAATGTATCCAGCAGAAATACAATGAGATACATTCAGACAACGGTTGTCCCAGCCATCCAAAAAGAACACAATCTTGGGACTATGCTGACAATTGTTTGGAAGACCTGTTAGGTCTAGTCCAGTACGAATTTTGTAACCCAATGTGTCCCTAGCAATTTCCATTCTGCTTGGATGAAGGCTAATGTGATTACATATATTTAGCCTTTTTCAAGCAGACGTGCAGCCAGAGTTAGACAATAGCTAAACATCTTTGAAGCACTGGAAACTGCATATGTATGGTCATCCAATCCATTTTGGTTATTGTTTGCACAAGGGTCAATATATTTTGTCCTCTCCCCTGAATTATTGGAGATATCAAAGGCTCTTTGGGGGAGGGGAGTGTAATTAGAAATGCTTTTGAGGTTGTGATAGATCAAAGGCTCCTCGGATCCAAAGGATCTGCCAAGGCTCCCACTATTTCCGGAGACAGAATCCTTTCGCTGTTCTGTCTCTTCCTTCAATTGTGTGAAATTCTTGCTTCTCAATCCCTTTTCCATATGAAGCAGCAATATTCTTGAGCACCGGTTTATCCATGGCAGCTTGGAAAGAAGTTGGATTTACTATCCATCTTGAGTGGGTGAAGCAAAGGATTCCTGCAGTAGAACAGTTTGGACTTCCCTATGTACAAAGGAAAAATGCCATACTGGTGGGCTGTTGTGAGTTTTCTGGGCTGTATGGCCATGTTCCAGAAGTATTCTCTCCTGACGTTTCACCCACATCTATGGCAGGCATCCTCAGAGGCATGAACATGGCCATACAGCCCGGAAAACTCAAAGCAACCCAGTGATTCTGGCCATGAAAGCCTTTGATAACACATTGTCACACTGGTGCTTTTGGTGAGACCAAGGTTATGGGAAGTGTGGCCTGCTAGATAGTCTGTGACCCTTTGTAGTCGCCTTAAACACCCTGAATTTCCCAATGAGGTGAATTTCATCCGAAAGCTGTACCCAAGGCCACCCAAATGTGCAAAAATGCACTGAAACACCACTCTAGCTCCCCTGCCACCATTCCTAGGGTCTCATCTTGTCTTGCAATGGCCACAATCCATGGTTGTTCCCTCTCTGGGAAAGAATGAAGTGGATAATGGATAAATTTTTGGCTATGTCACTGTAGCCAGGAACAGATTGAGTACAGTGAGTTGCTGTGAGTTTTTGGGCTGTATGGCTATGTTCCAGCAGCATTCTCTCCTAATGATTTGCCTGCATCTGTAGCTGGCATCTTCAGAGGTTCTGGAGGCAAGTGGAATGTATATATACCTGTGGAAAATCCAGAGTGAGGAAAAGAACCCTTGTCTGGGTTATTGCAGGTTTTGCCTGCATCTATGACAGGCATCCTCAGAGGTTATGAGGATGTTATAGATGCAGGCAAAACATCAGGAGAGAATGTTTCTAGAACATGGCCATACAGCCCGAAAAACCTACAACAACCCAGTGATTCTGACCATGAAAGTATTCGACAATACAACCCTTGTTTGTTTAAAGAATGTTGAAATTAGCAAGCTTGAATTAGCATTTGAATATCAATGAACATAGCCATACAGCCCAAAAAACCCTAAAACAACCCAATAGCCATGAAGTTTGCAAAGTCAATCAGTGAGAATATCTTTATAGAAGAAGCCTGGCCTTTGTTGCCTAGAGGCACCCTCTGTTTGAGAGGTGTTAACTGGCCCTTGATCAAATAATAAACACCATTCAGAAACAGGAGACCTCCAGACAACAACCAAGCAAGGGCCAGTTACAATCTCTCAAACAGAGGATGCTTCCAGGCAACAACTTACCTCTATGCAGATACTCTCACTGATTGACTTTGCAATCTTCATGGCTACTCAAATGCTAATGCAAGTTTGCCAATTGCAGTATTCACATTTCCTTAAACAGACAATGGTTCTTTCACTCACCCTGGATACACATACACACACATTCCACTTGCCTCACTGCCAGCAGAACTTCTGAAGATGCCAGTCACAGATGCAGTGAAACATTAGGAGAGAATACTACTGCCCGAAAAACTCACAGCAACCCAGTGATTCTGACCATGAGAGCCTTTGACAATCGATTGAATACAGTCCTTCCTCCTCATTTGTTGTTGTTAGGGGTAGAAGACTCTTGTGAAAGTCAAAAACCCTTAAGAAATTCCTATATTTTTTTTGCTTAAGAAAAAACTTCTTCAGAAATCTCTAGGTCTTCTAGCATAACAGTATGCTCAACATCTGCTGGAAGCTGAGCACAGAATCACCTCTGACAACATAGAGTCTTAGAGGGATGTTCTTTCTAGAAATCCCTAATGTCCTCCAAAATGGTTGGAGGATGTTGACTGTAGGATCACAGAAGAGGATGTAGACATTGCTAGAGAGAATGTTTCAAATCAAATCCACAGAGCTCAAAACTACAAATGAAGAGGGATGAGTGTACAACAATCATGAGCCAACTTCAGCCCTCCAGGTGTTTTGGACTTCAACTCCCACAAGCAATTGAAGTTCAAAACACCTGGAGGGCCAAAGTTGGCCCATGCCTGCTGTACACCATTCGCTGAGCTTTGTTGGGGTCCTCCAGAGGTGATAGTGGTGGTGAAGATCAAATGCTGGGAAGCCAGAACTTGAGTACTGGGGGAACATAGTCTTGGAAGTAGAGTTTATTTTGTCTACAGTTTCTTTTGCCAATGTTTTGGAGATGACATCTCTTTTAAATATTTTTAATTCCCAGCCATCTTCATCAGAAGACAACGTGGCCACCACCACCACCATCACCTCCTCCAAGCGAGAACAGTGGGCAGGATCTACAAACCCAAAGCACTTCTTCCAAGGATCCTTCTGATAAGCCGGCATAAACCTCTCCACCGCCAGAGGCTCCAGGTCTCGACAGTGACTTTTTCCAAACCCAGATTTGGAGGCAGAAGCACAAAAACCGGTTCTAAGGAGAAGGCATATCTTCCAGTGCTTTTTTCATTTCCTTTTGGAAGACTGACATTCCTGATCCGTTCATAAACTAAGCAACAAGTACATCCTCTTGGATGGATGCCTCTGGATCGCTTCATACAAACAAGCCTGTTTCCCTCATTCTGCAGCTTTGGAAGAATAAAACAGTCAAGGAAAGTATGGCTGCAAGATATCTGAACTGGAGATTTGAACCTACAGCTGAATGGAAAGCCCAGTGTCCTTTGCATTTCCTTTGAAAAACCAAAGTATTTTTTTCTGGCTGTAGGTTAAGTAGCTCAGTTTTTAGTATTTCTGCATAGCTGTCTATGGATGCATCACTGCCTCAGTTGGGTAGACTCTCAGTGCTGTCAAGGATTCTTTGACTGACTTGATATTTGGATCATAGGTAAAATGGATGTTCCAGACAAACTGTCTTGGGTTTAAAACATGGGGAAGGAGGAAATAATATTCCTTAGGCATTGGTTTTCATGTAGTTAGCAAATACCATGGTAGGAATCGGATATGAGGACAACATTTTGGCAAATAAAAGTGAAAACGCTGCCCTTGTCAGTCCACATTTCCAAAGGGATGTTCTGTTTCCAGGCTGGAAGCTTTTAACAATAGCAGCCTGTTAAGATCTGGATACACAATTTCTTAACACAGATGGAGAATATTCAAAACGGTTGTTAGGAATGATGGGAGTTGAAGTCCAAAACACCTGGAGGGAGGGCTGAAGTTGTCCTGCGCCTGTTCTTGACTCTTCTCTAGCCCTTCTTCCCAACACTCCCAGTCAGTTCATACCTTCTCCATAGTATTAGCTTCTCTCTGGTTTTCTTCATTAATCCTTCAAACTTAGAATCTCTATCTCCAACAACTCAATACTCTGACAACAGCAACACTAACAGAGAAGCTTGTGCTTTTTTATTACTCTTTCAGCTACCCCAGCCTGGCTGGCCAGGTGATTAAATCCTTAATGCTTGCTGCTGGGTGGTCCTGATCCTTATAATTGAGACTCCGTGGCCTCTTGCCGGGCCCACCTTCGACCGGTTTCGACCACTGGACGCAGAAGCTATTGATAGGATAGTTACTGCAACTAGATCGACCACTTGCTCCCTCGATCCGTGCCCCTCCTGGCTGGTGAAAGCTTGCCTGGAGGGGTTACGTGACCCCCTGTTGAAATTAGTTAACAACTCCCTTGAGCAAGGAGTTTTCCAGGGGACTGAAAGAGGCAGTGGTCACTCCATTGCTGAAGAAGCCGAACTTAGATCCGTCGGTCCTTCCAACTACCGCCCAGTATCGAATTTGTCGTTCCTGGGCAAGGTGGTTGAGAGGGCAACAATGGAGCAGTTGCAGTCCTACCTAGATGATGCAACTTGGTTTGACCCCTTCCAGTCCGGCTTCCGTTCGGGGCATGGGACGGAGACTGTGCTGGTCGCCATCACAGACAAGCAGCGCCGCCAACTAGATCAAGGTGGATCGGCGCTGCTCGTGTTATTGGACCTCACGGCAGCGTTCGATACTGTCGATTACGGGGGGATCCGCCTTCCGACCCTGGACGGGGCGACACTTCGCCCGTCCCTGTCGGTGAAGAGCCTAGGAGTCACGCTTGACTCCGAGCTGTCGATGGAGAAGCATATCTCCATCGTCAGTGGAGTGGCTTTCTACCACCTCCGACAGGCGAGAAGGCTGGCTCCCTACTTGTCCCGTCATGACCTAGCCACAGTGGTCCAAGCCACAGTCATCTCAAGACTAGACTACTGTAATGCCCTCTACATTGGCCTTCCTCTGTCAGTGATCCGGAAGCTCAAGCTGGTGCAGAACGCAGCAGCACGGCTGGTGGCAGGTTGTCCATCTCGCTGCCACATCACGCCTGTGCTGCGCGAACTGCACTGGCTTCCGATAGAGCACCGGATCACCTTCAAAGTGTTGGTTCTAACCTTTAAGGCCTTGAATGGTCTGGGGCCAGTGTATCTAAGGGACCGCCTCTCCCATTACAGTCCACCACGACCACTGCGATCCGAGTCCCAAAACCTCCTGGTGGTGCCCAGTCGGCGATCTGTTCATCGGACCTCAACGCAGAGGAGGGCATTCAGTGCCGCTGCGCCGGTGCTGTGGAATGCTCTTCCCCCCACAGTCCGAGCGCAGTGAGTCGCCCTGAGCCTACGGGAAAGGGTGACTAATAAGTCGAAGAAATAAATAAATAAATAATTACCTATTGACACTTTAGAAATAATGGAATATTGCAAAACTCTGACAATACATATTATTATTATTATTATTATTATTAGGTGATACACAACAAGATTAGTACACAGCAAATAAGATCACTCTGCTGGTTGTATTGGATCACATATCGGACACGTCCCAAGTGTCCAGGATTATGTGATGTATCGGCGAATAATGCATTTAGATCCCAGTAGGGTGGCCTTTTGCAGCTGACAGATGGTAGTGTTGTCAGCGCCCATTGTGTTTAAGTGCAGGCCAAGGCCTTTAGGCACTGCACCCAGGGTGCCGATCACCACTGGGACCACCTTGACTGGCTTGTGCCAGAGTCTTTGCAGTTCGATCTTTAAATCCTCATATTGTGTCAGCTTTTCCAGTTGTTTCTATTCAATCCTGCTGTCGCCTGGGATTGCAACATCGATTATCCATACTTGGTTTTTTAACACGGTAATAATAATTTATCATATCAGGAGGGACCCTATTTATTTATTTATTTCCTATATTTACATCCTGCCCTTCTTCCCCCGAAAGGGGACTCTGGGGGGCCTAACAAAAGCATCATACGATGCAAGCATCATAAAAACACCCACAGTACAATCAAAATATTAAAAATATTGAAACAGCAATTAAAACAAGGATACAGTTATAATGTATTTTTAAAAACACAAAGTTTAGAAACTTGGCATTATATTAAATGTCCTTTGACTAGTAGCTGGCCACTTAGAGTGCCTCTGGTGTTGCTGCAAGAAGGTCCTCCGTTATGCATGTGGCAGGGCTCAGGTTGCATTCGTAATACGTGTTCTGTGGTTTGCTATTCTCCGCACTCGCAAGTCGTGGTCTCCACTTTGGGCCCCCCATTTCTTTAGGTTGGCTCTGCATCTTGTGGTGCCAGAGTGCAGTCTGTTCAGCACCTTCCAAGTCACCCAGTCTTCTGTGTGCCCAGGAGGGAGTCTCTCATTTGGTATCAGCCATGGGTTGATGTTCCAGGTTTTAGCCTGCCACTTTTGGACTCTTGGTTGCTGAGGTGTTTCTTCATTAGGGAGAAAAGTGGGATATAAATAAAGATTGTTTAAATTAATAATAATAATTTAATTTTTTTATTTTTATCCTGCTTTTCTCCCTAATGGGACCCAAAGCGGCTCACAATACAATCAAAGCACAATTAACACAACAATCACACAAAGCATAATAATGTCGATATATTAATACGATATAAATAAATAAATACTAAGCATTAAAGATATTTTAAACCAATTACAATGATTGTGGAGCCTCATCAATTGAATAGTATATTTCGCTAAGCTGAGTGCAATTTGATCTTGCTGCCATTAGTAATTGAATACATTCCTCAAAAGCTTGCTTGAACAGGTAGGTCTTCAACTGGTTCGTGAAAGATAACAGAGAAGGGGCAGTTTTAATCTCAATACATTTCATTATATATATAATTATATTGAGATTAAATATATCTCAATGGGGTGATATTATATACTGTGTGTGTATATATATATATATATATATATATATATATATATATAATGTGATACAAAATTACAAGATTTATTACGGTCAATGACCAGCATCAAAAAATGTACAAACATCATTCATATATATATATGAGCTGCAAATAATAACAGACTATAATAAACCCTTAATCATCCTAGCTGATCTGCATCCTGCAAAATGTACTGTATATGCATATACATAAATATATATACACACACACACAATTTGCATTTAATATATATAACAGCTGCAATATACTAATAGTAATAGACTCCTACAATAAAGGACTCTGGCCATTCCAGCTGATTTGCAACCTGCTCTGCTGTAGGGGGTGTGGCTTGGGCCAGTGGGCGGGGCTTTGCGGCGCGGGCCGCTTCTTGCACGAGAAGGGGGTGTGTCCTGGCGTTGCGGTGGGCGTGGCGCCTGGCCGTGCCGCAGCGCGTGCGGGGCTGGGGACCCTCTGATTGGCTAAAGCGCGCCGGCCGGCCTTAGAGGGGGCGCGAGGGTCCCTTTCTTCTCCTTCCCGAGTGGAGGCACCGGCGGCGGGTGGGGAGAAAGCAGGACTGCCCTTGGATTTCAGGAGGATGGCGGAGGACGAAGAAGAGGTGAGTCAGGAGGGGGAGGGAAGAAAGAAAGAAAGGCAGGGGATTGCAGAGAGTAATTCCCCCTCTGCAGCTCAGAGAATGGTATATTCCTAAGACTATATTATATATATGGTATGCATATATAGTCCATATATATATATATATATATATATATATATATATATATATATATATGGTGTCCCCAAACTCTGCAAACGTAGGAAAAATGGTTAAACTCGTTCATTTCATTTCACACACACACACACACATATATTAAATATTTTTAATATTTATGCATCCTATTTTAATCGTTTTAATATTGATATATTTCACATCTATATAATGCATTGTAATATTTTCTCCAAGGTCTCCATGCATAGGGGGGAAATTGCAAACTCATATTTTCCTTTGGAATTTCCCCCTTATTCCTATTTTTTACATTTTGATCAATGTAAAAAAAGCTACACCTTCATCTATTATTATTATTATTGAGCCCCTGGTGGTGCAATGGGTCAAACCCTTGTGCAGGCAGGACTGAAGACTCACAGGCCGAAGGTTTGAATCCGGAGAGAGCGCGGATGAGCTCCCTCTGTGAGCTCCAGCTCCCCATGAAAGGAGCCTCCCACAAGGATGGTTAAATATCAAAACATCTGGGCGTCCCCTGGGCAACGTCCTTGCAGACTGCCAATGCTCTCACACCCTTGACACGGGAAAAATTATTATTTATTTGCTTCTATCCCGCTTTTCTCTCACATCGGAACTCAAAGCGGCAAACAACATATAAAAAGCAAAGACATCACATACCATGACAATCAACAATCCCATCATAAACACTTTTCCATCGAAAAACTGTGAAACCCACATCAAATATAATTAAAATCCAAACAAAAACACAATTAAAACATTCAATAGGTTAAAAAATCCCATCTAGTATTTAATTCACTTAGGCCGTAGTCAGGTCTATTGCCAAAAGTCCAGATATTGCACACAGTTGGTCTAGCATTCATTCTCCTTCAGGGAAGGCCTATTTCCACAGGAAAGTTTTTATTTTAAAGATATTAAAAAATATTTTCATATTTGAAATTTACATTATATTTTAATGTTTTAATATCAATGTATTCCGTTTCAATAATTTTAATATTTATATTTTATATTTTATATTTTAAATAATTTATATTTATATAATACATTTTAATGTTATATGTATGTGTATATATATCTATATCTGATGCCTCTGAATTACACGACATAGGAGAAATTACTACACCCATATTTTATTATTTACTAGTTTGGGTATCCAGCATTGCCCGGGTTATTTGAAAAAAATCAATTTTTAATTGTACAAAATACATAAGGTTGTGGGTGAACTACAAGTCACATCATGCCAGGTTAACCCAGAGAAACTCCATCAGCAGGTAAAGTTTGTCATGTTGGACAAGTTTGGTCTAGAATCTAGATGCATTATTGCTGGTGTTCAGTGTGATCTCTGGCTGCAGGATAAACTATAACTCCCACTATGGTGAGTCAGTCCCCTCAAATCCCTCCAGTAGCTTGACTTAGTCATGGGGGTTCTGTGTGCCAAGTTTGGTCCAGGTCCATCATCAGGAGAGATCACAATTTCTCTGGTCGTGGGTGAACTACAACTCCCAGAAAGAAAGGTCAGTTCTCCCCAAACCCCTCCAGTAATCAAATTTGGACATAACAGATCTGTGTGCCAGGTTCGGTCCACATCCATTGCTGTTTGGGTTCACAGTGCTCTCTGGACATAGGTGAACTACAACTCCTCCAAATCAAGGAGAATTTTCCCCAAAGACCTCCAGTATTTTTTGCTGGTAATGGGGGCTCTATGTGCCAAGTTTGGTCCATTTCCATCTTTAGTGGAGTTCAGAGTGCTCAATGATGCAGGTGAACTATAAATCCCAGTACCTACAACTCCAAAATGTCCGGGCAGATTCCCCTCAAAACCCACCAGTATTCATATTTGGGCATATCAGATATGCATGCCAAGTTTAGTCCAGATCCATCATTGTTTGGGTTCATAGTGCGCTCAAGTTGTAGGTGAATTACAACTCCTTTGCTGTGCACCGTAGAAAAGAATAGGAAAGGGTTAAGGGAGAGGCAGCGGACAGGATCATGCAAATTCCACAGCAATGGAGAGAGGCAGAAACACTGGGATGTCTGTGCTGTAGGAAACACATACAATCTAGGATGAAATGGTCCCCGTATGAAAGCCTTCGCTTGGGTAGTGGGCACTATGGTGTTTGTGGAGAATATTAACAGGGGCTCTTATTTATTTATTTAAAATTTTTGTACCCTGACCTTCTCACCTCCAGCTTACAGCAAAATTCAATGCTATACAAATTTTAAACATCTTAAAACAGTATATTAAAATACATAAAAACAGAAATAAATAAAAACCACATTGCCATTAAAACCACATTCAACTCGGTCTATAAAAGTGGTCACTCATTTCAGATTGAAATCAATCTCAGCTTATTCTGGGAAGGCCTCATTCCACATCCAAGTCTTCACCCGCCTCCTGAAGGACTACAGGGAGGGAGCAGATCTAACATCGCTTGGGAGGGAGTTCCACAGCCGAGGGCCACAACAGAGAAGGCCCTGTCTCTCGTCCCCACCAGACGCACTTGCGAAGATGGCAGGATCAAGAGCAGGGCCTCTCCGTAGGATCTTAATGTCCTTGATGGTTCATAGGGGAGAATTCATTCGGACAAGTAAACTGGGCCAGAACTGTATATAGGGTTTTGTAGGTTAAAACCAGCACTTTGAATTGTGCTCGGAAACTAATTGGCAGCCAGTGGAGCTGGCGCAACAAGGGAGTTGTATGCTCCCTTTACCCCGCTCCTGTTAGTAACCTGGCTGCCGAGCGTTGGACTAATTGCAGTTTCCGAACAGTCTTCAGAGGCAACCCACGTAGAGAGTGTTGCAGTAGTCTATTCGAGATGTAACCAGAGCATGGACTACCATGGCCAAGTCAGACTTCTCAAGGTACGGGCGCAGCTGGCGCACAAGCTTTAACTGTGCAAAAGCTCTCCCGGCCATCGCCAGGCTCAGCGATGAGTCCAGGATCACTCCCAAACTGTGAACCTGCGCCTTCAGGGGGAGTGTAACCCCGTCAAGCACAGGCTGTAACCCTATGCCCTGTTCAGCCTTGCGACTGTGTATGTTAAATAATATAGGGGACTGTATTGAGCCCTGCAGGACCCCACAGTACAATGGCCGTGGGGTCGAACAGGAGTCCCCTAGCAACACCTTCTGGGTGTGACCCTCGAGGAAGGACTGGAGCCACTGCAAGGCAGTACCTCCAAGACCCATTCCTGCGAGGCGACTCAGAAGGATACCGTGGTCGACGGTATCGAAGGCCACTGAGTGGTCCAGCAGAACCAACAGGGACACACTCCCCCTGCCAAGCTCCCGGCGTAGATCATCCACTAAGGCGACCAAGGCTGTCTCAGTACCATGTCCCGGCCTGAAGCTAGACTGCGCCGGATCTAGATAATCAGTGTCTACCAAGAATTCCTGGAGTTGTGAGGCAACCACACGTTCCAAGACTTTGCTGAAATAGGGGAGATTGGACACTGGTCGATTGTTAACGAATTGGATGCGGTCCAGTGATGGTTTCTTCAAAAGCGGTTTTATCACAGCTTGTTTTAAGCTGGCTGGAATGCTGCCTTCCCGAAGGGAGGCATTAACCAGCACCTTCACCCACTCGGACAATCCCCCTCTGGCTTCCTTTACCAGCCAGGATGGGCAGGGGTCTAGGATGCATGTGGTCGCTCTCGCCTCTCCAGGAATCTTGTCCACATGCTTGAGCTGAAACGAATCCATCAAAACTGGACAAGCAGATGCTCATGTTACATCTTCAGAGACTGCTCTTAGACATGTTCATAGCCCTCACTATAACCTGCAATGTCATTGGAGGGAGGGTCTTTGGTGTCTCCTGAGTGGTGGGAGTTACAGATGAGAAATAACTCTAGGTGTGGCGATGTGAGTGGGTACATTTTCTTCTACCTTTTTTCAAGGAGCATCCTAACCACACTGGTTATTTTGGGGAATCCGAGCTTAATCTAGGTTAGTGTATTCAAATGGTGCAAAATGATGGATTTTAGCTATTCAATCTACTGCTGAGCAGACTCTCACAGCAAACCTTTGTGCCTTGTTTCTTGCCTGATTCCTCTTCTGCATTGAGAAAGAAGGAAGTATGTCATGGAGTAATACTTCAAGCCTTCCAAGAGCCAAATGGCAGAACAGAATTGGGCTCTATTAGAAAGAAACTGGTTGTGGAAACCAATTGCCAACCTTGGTTGAGTCCCGCTCTCTCAGCCACAAAGGCAACTCTTGCAAAGGAACAAGGATACTCAATGACAGATTCACTTTGTTGGGGTCATTGCAAGTCAGAAACGAGTTCAAGGCAAACAAACAGTTTGTTTGCCATATTTGCAAACGGTGACCATCCAGAACCAAGCATTGTTTCTTATCTTCTGTGGTTCCTTTCTTGTACTTGATGGAAACCTGCTCAACTGTTTCTGATGGCGAAGCACTTTTAAGAGTTGGCTCAGCATCCAGATTTGCTGCTATTCCTTCATCCTGTAATCTGTTAATTACATAATAAGGGCCTATTTCCCCCCTGAACATTTCCGCAGAAACAGAAGGCTTTTCTTGTCGAGAATAGTTCTGTTCCCAATTTTCCGTGTGTTCTATTGGGGCAATACATTCAATCTGTTTTATCTCAATGGTGGTATTTCTATGCAAACTCCACGAAGTTACATTATATTTATTTTGCTAAACCGTGAGTAACTTTGGGCTGCCATTCTCGTCTCAAGCAGTTCTTCTCATTGGGTTGCTGTGAGTTTTCTGGGCTGTATGGCCATGTTCCAGAAGCATTTTCTCCTGATATTTCGCCCACATCTATGGCAGGCATCCTCAGAGGTTGTGAGGTCTGTTGGAAACTAGAAAAATGGGGCTTATACTGTATATCTGTGGAATAATGTCCAGGGTGGGAGAAAGAACTGTCTGCTTGAGACAAGTGTGAACACAGCTCTTCTTGTTGATTGGCTTTTAGAATATTATTATTAGTTAAGGGTTCTATTAAAATCCATGCCTTCCTTCTCCATTAGATGGGAAGGAGATAGAAAATGAGTTTGCCTTCTTTCAATCCTTGCCACTGGAATGAGTTTGCCTTCTTTCAACCCTTGTCACTGCTGACAAAAGCCCTACAAGCAAATCCTTATAATAAGGGCCTTCTCAGGAGGGAGAGGGATTCCACCTCTAGTTGCCCTTATTTACTGGAAGCAGCGATCTAAGATCTCTAGGAGAGGTTATCTAACTCAATAGCTGCTCCAAAATAATTGCAAGCAATTGAAGAATTTGTTCTTCCTGCCAGAGTTTTCCAAGAAGGAGTTAATTCCAGAGAGCGGTCTGTGACATTATGGCTCCATACCAAGGGGAAAATTACCCTGCAGATGAAACGAGGAGCCTAACACCTAGGATGAAAGGTACAGTTAATCCAGACCCATGATTTGACTTTCAAAAAACTTGGTTGCTTTAAACAGCTGTTTCTGCCACAGGATCAAACTACGCTCATATAATCTCCTCGGAGAAAACACAGTTCTTTGTTTTTTAAAGGTGCCAGACCTTTTACACAGGTCCCTTAGAGTTGTTTTAGAATGGACTTGCTAATAATAAAGTGATAGAAGAGAGAACTTACTTGCTGTGGTTTGTTATCTAACAAGTCTCTCCCCAGAATAAGCAGACATTGACATGCAAAGTTATAGCTTCTTCTCAAAGCTTCCGAGGATAGACAGGGGAAGGGGTAGATTTAGGAATGCATATTTGCAGACGAGGATGAACAGAAAACGTATTTTTAGAAGAAGAAAAAACCCAGAGGCAACGGGATTAATTTGGAAATGGGGGCATCATTCTGCATTGATTATGGGCTCCTGCTGCATAGGCTTAGGCTCTGTCAGTCAAATGGATCAGACTGAACAAGAATCAGTAAGAGTCCAGGCCCAAAACAGCCCAATACTTGTTTCAAGGGGAGATCTTAGCAGGGTGATTAAATAGGTACATTGGCCAAGATCCTATACATTTTCAATATACCAGGGCTGTCCAACTGCCGGCCCTGCAGGTGTTTTGGACTTCAACTCCCAGAAATCCTAGCCAGTTTACCATCTGTTAGGATTTCTGGGATTTGAAGTCCAAAACACCTGCAGGGCCGGCAGTTGGACAGCCCTGCAATATACCATAAATATATGCCAGCATAGTGTCCAAAGGAGGGTGACCAAAATAATCATAGGGTTGGAAACCATGAATAATTCCTCTGAGAAGCAGCTCAAAGAGTTGAGTCTGTTTATCCTGCAGAAGAGAAGGCTGAGAGGAGACATAAGTGCCATATTTAAATATCTGCAACAGTGCCAAGAGGAAGAGGGAGCAGGCTTGTTTTCTTCTGCCCTGGAGACGAGGACTCAATGTAGCGATGGGTTCAAATGACAGGAAAGGAGATTCCACCTGGACATTAGGAAATAACTTGCTGACCATAAGAACTGTTCAACAGTGGAACTCTCTTCCTCAGAGTTCTTTTGAAGCTTTTAAACAAGTCTGGATGGCCATCTGTGATGCACTGTTGGCCTGGATTCACCTTTGCACCACACAAGAGTCCAGTATTACTAACTAAACAGTTCATCGAACCAAGCAAATACAAAAAAGCAAAATGCAATACAAAAAGCAAGAGGGAAAAGGCTATTAAAAGACAATAGTCCATACATCAGAGTTCTGTTCAAAAGTGACAAAGTACATGGAAAATCAGGAATCAAAACATAAGCATAAATCCATAAGCAGGAACACAGGTACTTCTTCCAAAACATGAATCCATGAACATGAACATAAAACTTTCCCAAAGAACTTAAACATAGACTTGAACGTGGAACAAGACCAAGGTGTACACGGTAACGCAGTGTTGCCTGCTCTAACCCTTTTAGTAAACAATCCTTTAATTTAAGAACCACAAAGCCATGAAGTCATGCCTTTGACATCTGCTCTGTTGTTTCGAGGATTTCTCACAGAGTCTCTGTGACCTCCGTAATCTGGCTTCCTCCTCCTGGATATCGAGCCTCAAACTCTTACTGACTTCAGGTGTTTTACCAGGGGAAATATCTTTCCCTTCCAGCTCCTTATCTTCTATTGCTGGGCTGTCCAACAGGCGGCCCGTGGGCTGCACACGACCCGCCCAACCCTTGGATGCGGCCCACCCTCCTGCAAGAAATCAGCTTTTTTAAAAAAGGAAAAATTTGATCTCCGGGGCGGGGCCGCTCGCGGGGCGGGGCCGCTGCGGGGCGGGGCATCAGGGCGGGAGCGGCGAGGGGCCCTCCGCCATGTCCCTGGCTGCTGCAGCGGCCGCCCCGGGAGCTTACCTTCCTTTCTCTTCCTTTCTCTTCCTTCCGCTCCTGGGCGTGGCAGCTGCAACAGCCAAGGACATGGCGGAGGGCCCCTCGCCGCTCCCGCCCTGCCGCGCATGCCCGGCGTCCTGCGCGGCCCGCCCCTTTTTGGCGGGGCTGGGTGACGTCAGGCGTGGCGCCGGTGGGGAGGAGGAAGAGGTGGAGGGAAGCCCCTTCCTCCTCCCCGCCGGCGCCACGCCTGGCGTCACCCCGCCCCGCCCGAAAAGGGCGGGCCGCGCATGCCGCGAGCACCCCCGCGCGCGCCCCTGCTGCGGCCCACCAGGTCATCAGTGACCAGAATTCTGGCCCTTGGGCCGGTAGAAGATGGACAGCCCTGTTCTATTGCTAAGGAATGACTAGGGGAAAGATTCTCACTATCTTCTGATGCCATAGCATCTCCACTCTGCTCTGAAGCCGTTTCTCTCGGACCAGACACAGATCCATTCTCCCAGAAAGAATCGTGATCTAAAATCCTCTCATTTATCACACTGGAAAGTCCATCAGTCTTCACAGCCTCTGATTGAACAATCCTCTCATCTGGAGCCTCTGGCTGAACCCCAACGCTCTGTTGGGGGTGCTTTAATTGGGCTTTTCTTGCCTGGCAGAATGGGGTTGGACTGGATGTCCCTTGTGGTCTCTTCCAGCTCTATAATTCAGTTGTGCAGTGGACATCAAGGCTTTGAGATCACCCCTTGCACGATGACGATGATCCCCCCCCCCCATTTTTCTAATAATAATAATAACAATCCTCAATTTTTCACATCAGTGAGTGTGGGACAGGAGTGCACGTGCTGGTGGAACAATTAACTGCAATAAGGAACTCCTTTTCTGCACATTTATGATACAAAATTGAATTCCCTGTGCAACTATTTAAATGATAGAATAGTGGCACAACAGGATTTAGGCCAAGACACAGGAAAGGAGGAAACTCGTAGCTTTGCCTTTAGATGTGTGAAGATGGAGGAAGACAAAACCTCGTCCTTAGGGAAGCGGAGTTGAGGGGGTGGGATATCAAGCTTTCAGGATGGGAATGAGTGACAAGCTCAAGTGACTCTTTCACAAAGTACATTTTCAATTATGTGCATCTCCTTTCTTTTTCCTAAAGAGAACTTTTGCCGCTGAGTTTACTCCAATGCCCTTTTAGTACAATATGCACTCATTTTAATAAGCAACCTTTAAGCTTTGTGACTTCGAAGCTTAAAATCCTAGGATTAAATCATGCTGTTTCAGTGTGAAGAATTATCTTCCAGATTGGGTCCTTATAGAGCAGTGTTTCTCAATCTGGGGGTCAGGACCCCTGGAGGGGTCACGAGAGGGTGTCAGAGGGGTCACCAAAGATAATCAGAAAACACAGTATTTTCTGTTAGTCATAGGGATTGTGTGTGGGAAGTTTGGCCCAATTTTATCATTGGTGGGGTTCAGAATGCTCTTTGATTGTAGGCGAACTATAAATACCAGCAACTACAGCTCCCAAATGTCAAGGTCTATTTTCCCCAAACTCCACTGTTGTCCACATTTGGCCATATTGTGTTATCTGTGCCAAGTTTAGTCCAGATCCATCATTGTTTGAGTCCACAGTCCTCTCTGGATGTAGGTGAACTACAACTCTAAAACTCAAGGTCAATGCCCACCAAACCCTTCTAGTATTTTCTGTTGGTCATGGGAGTTCTGTGTGCCAAGTTTGGTTCAATTCCATTGTTGGTGGATTTCACAATGCTCTTTGACTGTAGGTGAACTATAAAACCCATCAACTACAACTCCTAAATGACAGAATCAATCCCCCCCCCAACCCCACCAGTATTCAAATTTGGGCATACCAGGTATTTGTGCCAAATTGGTTCAGTGAATGAAAATACATCCTGCATATCAGATATTTACATTACGATTCACAACAGTAGCAAAGTTACAGTTATGAAGTAGCAATGAAAATAATTGTATGGTTGGGGGTCAGCACAACATGAGGAACTGTATTAAGGGGTCGTGGCATTAGGAAGGTTGAGAAACACTACTATAGAGTCTGGAATATTGCCATCTGCCTTGATGAACAGAAGCCGAAACTGGAGACAAGTGGCTAGGAAATGGGATGCATGAGTGCAGCCCTCGACATAAGAAGAGTCCAGTTTTCCCAGTTTACAGGAAAGTACAACCCAGTCAACAGGCATATTGTTTTACTATAAGTATGGAGGTAAGCCTTCTTCCTAAATCTCTTGGTGATGGTTTTCTCTTACCAGGCCTTTAGAAGCCACAAGGGTCTATTTACCTGGGCTGGAAATACATTTCAAACACGAGGCCTGGATGACACAATATGTCTGTGGCCAAAAGAAATTGGTTTCTTTTCAGAGGATAAATTGATTATTCCTTGAAAGCTGTAGCCGCATGCCACGATTTCGTTACAACACATTGAGCAGATTTACCCCTATTCATTATTCCCATGAGTATATATGAAATAGAGCTTTGCCTGTGATCAATAATGCATCTATAACAAAACATTTACGTGATAATTTGAACTGGATACATTGTATACAACTCATCTGTACCAAAGTCGGGTAAGAGACAATCCTGTTGCTTGTATCTTTCCATTGATTTCTTTTTCATATGGAAGCCTTTTAGATCCCCAACTCTTCTGCAGAAGATGGTATGACTTTCTTAGAGGACAGGTCAGCAAGTCCAAAGTGAAAACTGCAGTTTTAAATTTGCTTTGGAGCTGGGATGCATTCCCTTTGCTAACGCATGACTCTGAGACTCCAAGGTGTCATAGTTTTACAGCTTTGCCTTGTGGCTCCAATGACTGTTACGTGATCTTGGCAAAGCTTTCTGCTGCTCGACTCCATCCTGTTAGATATCAACAACCCTGGTTTCGTATATTCTGTCTTGTAGATATATCTAACGCTGTTGCACCAGTGATAACATTTACCCAGGACTGAACTCTTTTCAGATGGCCGTTTAGTGGACTGGAAGTATTAAAACAAGTTCCGGAAACTGTGGATTGATGCAAGCAATTTCAAAATCTCAGGTATATTCAAGAGTTTAAGACATAATTAAATATCTGTCTCTTCCAGAGATCATGCCGACCCAGGCAGTTTAAACTTGTGAATTTTAACCTGAATTTTACCTGCGTGTATCTTGTTATATGTATTTTAATACTGTTGTTTTTTCTCTTTCTGTTTTAATCATGTTGTATCATGCCTCAAGTCACAAGGAGGGGTGGGTAACAAATAATAATAATTCAGTTTGTTCACTGGCCAGGTTTTCCCTTTGCTTCACGTGAGATCTTAATTGTGAAATTTCATCGAAGAATAGATCACTTTTTAGAGGGAAATTTCCTGAATATCTGTATAACCAGATCTGCATTGCCATATACTGTATTATTTATTTATCACGTCAGAAGCAAATTGAGAATACAGCTATAATGTATAAAAACCACAAAGTTAATAACTTGACATTATACTTAATGTCCTTTGACCAGAAGCTGGCCACTTGGAGTGCCTTTGGTGTTGCTATGAGAAGGTCCTCCATTGTGCATGTGTCAGGGCTCAGGTTGCATTGTAGTAGGTGGTCTGTGGTTTGCTCTTCTCCACACTTACATGTTGTGGACTCTACTTTATAGCCCCATTTCTCAAAATTGGCTCTGTACAGCACCTTCCAAGTTGCCTAGTCTTCTGTGTGGAAGCAACAAGGAGAACCACAGGAAATGTACAGGTTCGCACTTGTAAAGATGACCATAACACAATCACTGGTATCAAAATTATAAATATAATAAGGGTGAATAACATTAGCAAAGCAGCATAGTGAAAGTCATCAATATTGATCTATACATGCAGATATATGCAACACATCATAGCAAAGTCATCAATATCAATCTATACATGCAGGTATATGCAACACATACAAATATACAGTAGAAGAGGCGCATCTACAGAAACAATTCATAGTAGAAAGACAATTCATAGTGGAAAGCCACTTGAATAATTCAAACCTGGTCCATATTTAGCCACATTGGCTCTTCAAAATATGATGAAGCTCGAATTAGGAGTTGAATAGGGAAGCATTTGGGGAGTCACTTGAAGGGAATTGATGCCAAAGGTGGTAAAAAGACGCGTAATCCACTCCGGGTTCTCGGGGGTGGAAGCGGCGAGCGGGGGAATTCAAGCCGCGGCCGCAGCGAACAGGACAGGATTACTTCCGCGTTTGCGCGTTAGCCTAGCGAGCCTGCCGGAAGGGACCGGAGAAGCCGCAAAACGTCATGAAAATGCAGCAGCGCCCACAATCATATAAGAATAAGGCTCAAAATGAGCGATGGGACACCCGGGGACTGCGTGGGGGCAGGCCCCGATGCCAAACGGAGGGCTTGGGCGCCAAAGGGTTTCTCTTTGTCCGTTTTCGTGTCTCAAAGACACTTCATCTGGGCACGTCGCTGAATATGAACATCTAAGTATATATAAAACAATAAATAAATACCATATAGTGGTGCCGGCTTAAGGGGTTCAGAAGTAAGCAATAAAACATTCTAAGGTATACATACCATGGCGAAGTAACTTAATAGCTTCACTGATAAGGTTGCAATGGCTGGATGCAGCAAGAGGCTAAGGAGCTAGTCCTCAATATAAGCAACAAGAACAGGTGGGTATGATCATAACAATAGTTGCTGGATTGAAAGGGAATCATTCAAACCGCAAGGAGTTTCAGATGTTAACAATAAAATCCATTTTCTCTCAGCCCTGAGTAGTAAATTGGTTAAATTGCAGTGTGGAGTGGATTTAACCCTTTGCAGGCCATAGATGCTGAAACTGTCTGGGGAATGATGATGTTGAAGGAAATGTTTGTAAAAAGTGGATTCTTGGGATTGATTTCTGATTTTAGATTTGTGTTCGTACATTCTGACCCTTAGGGGTCTAGAGGTCTGCCCCACATAATGTAAGCCACACCCACACTCCAAACAATACACTAAGCCAGCATGGGCGCAAGTTATTTCATCATGAAGATTAAGAACTCTGCCTGAGTTGTGATTGGTAATGCTTGTTGATCGATTTATTTGGGAGCATATGCCTATGAGCGTGCTGTCAAAGCGGCAAAAAACACTCACTACGCCGCCTTGATAGCGTCTGCTAACTCACGCCCGGCACAATTATTTAAAGTAATTCTGTCCTTGACGGTCCCTACCGTCCCAAAAAATGATGATCAGACCCTTACTGCCGATGCTTTTCAGAGTTTCTTTGCAGACAAGATAATGAACCTCCGCCGGGACCTCCCTGCCACAGTTGATACAGTAAGGGAGCTTGAGACTCCGTGGCCCTCCGCTGGGCCCACCTTCGACCAGTTTCGGCCACTGGACGCAGATGCTGTCGATAAGATTGTGGCTGCAACCAGGCCTACCACCTGCTCCCTCGACCTGTGCCCCTCCTGGCTTGTTAGATCTTGCCTGGAGGGGTTACATGGGCCTCTGTTGTACATCGTTAATACCTCCCTTGAGCAAGGAGTGTTTCCAGAGTGCTTAAAAGAGGCGGTGGTAGCTCCATTGCTGAAAAAACTGACATTAGACCCGGCGGTTCCTTCCAACTACCGACCAGTGTCGAATCTTTCGTTCCTGGGAAAGGTGGTTGAGAGGGCAGCAATGGAGCAGTTGCAGTCCTTCTTAGATGACGCAACATGGCTAGACCCCTTCCAGTCCGGCTTCCATTCGGGGCACGGGACGGAGACGGTCCTGGTCTCCATCACAGACCAACTCCGCTGCCAGCTCGACCAAGGCGGGTCTGCGCTGCTTGTGTTATTGGACCTCATAGCAGCGTTTGACACAGTCGACCACAATCTTTTGACCCACCGCCTTGCCATGGCTGGAGTGAGGGGGACAGCCCTAAAATGCCTGGCCTCCTTCCTCCACCATCGGTCTCAGCGAGTGAGGGGGGGTGAGTTGGTCTCCGAGGGCTCCCTATTAACTTGTGGAGTCCCTCAGGGGGCCATTCTCTCCCCTCTGTTATTTAACATCTACATGCAGCCGCTTGCACAGCTGGTGCGGAGTTTTGGGCTTGAGTGCCATCAGTACGCTGATGACACTCAGCTCATTCTGAGGATGGAGGGCAGGCCTGGATCCGTCCCTGATAATTTCCAACATTGCCTTGAGACCGTTACTGGATGGCTGCGAGCCAGTAGGTTGAAGGTGAATCCAGCGAAGACGGAGATCTTGTGGCTAGGTCATCCGGGATGTCCAGCTTCCGACCCTGGACGGTGTGGTGCTATGCCCATCGCCTTCTGTAAAGTGCCTGGGAGTTCATCTGGACTCCCAACTGACCATGGAGGCCGAGGTCTCCATGGTCAGCAAAATAGCTTTTTTCCATCCGAGGCAGGCAAGGCAGCTGGCCCCCTATATTTCCCGGAACGACCTGGCCACGGTGATCCAAGCCATGGTCATCTTGAGACTTGACTACTGTAATGCGCTCTACGTTGGCCTCCCTTTGTCGGTGACCCAGAAGCTCAAGCTGGTGCAGAACACTGCCGCCCGACTCCTGTCTGGTTCTCCAGCAGGTTGTCACATAACACCCGTCTTGCAGGACCTGCACTGGCTCCCAATTGAGCACCGGATCACCTTCAAAGTGTTGGTGCTCACCTTTAAGGCCTTACACGGCCTGGGGCCAGCGTATCTGAGGTACCGGCTCTCCCCATACTGCCCTACGAGATCACTACGGTCAGAAAATACCAACTTGCTGGCTACCCCATCTGCCAAGGTCTTTAGGCTAACTGCGACCCGGAGGAGAGCGTTCTCTGTAATCGCTTCTACGCTATGGAACACTCTCCCGGCTGAAACCCGAGCCCGCCAAGACCTCCTGCCCTTTAGACGGGCATGTAAAACGTTTCTCTTTAAGAAGGCCTTTGGCCTCTAGATGCCTGTGCGCATACCTTGCTACATTTTGCTGTCTCTGTACTTTGCACAGCATACCACATTTTAATTGGATGTTTTATTGTGTGTGTTTTTTTAGTGCTCTATTTTAATGTGTCTTATTGTACATTTTACTTGTTGTGAGCCGCCCCGAGCCTCCTGGGAGTGGCGGCCTAGAAGCCCGGGAAATAAATAAATAAATATAACCTAGTTCAATACAGTTAATTTGCATTCTCAAAGTGGATTACATGGCAGTGTAGATCCAGCCTAAGTTGCCCCCCTAGCATCCCTTAATGTTTCCATCTTTGACTCCCTTTTATCAGAAGTTTGTCCCACTGTTGACCTTAGGGTGACCGTACTTTTGAGATCTCTCCCTTTTCCATCCCAGAACTTCGGAGGAGTTTAGCCTTCTGAACTTTCAGCTTCTTTATGCTTCTAGAACAGCGGAGGCAGCACCTCCTACGGAGTTTGCAGAGAGCAGCTCAATGGCTTTTTGTAAGAGTGGGTTTGCCATTGTTCGGGATTCTTGTTTTTTGGCATGTCAAAAAACAAGGGGTTTTTTAAATGGCTGGGGGTGGCAGAAGGAGAAATCCCAGTGGTTGAGATAAATGAAGGGCCCGATATGGGTATTGTAAATTCCACTGGCCTTTTTGTGTTTGCGGCAAGGTAACTGTGTTAGTGTTGAGTCACTCCTAACAACGGTGTAATTTTCTCAACTGTATGCCGAGAACATTGTGCAAAGTATTCTCTCCTCTACTTAGATTTGTCGTTATGCTGTTTCAAAATCAAATTAGTCAGCACAGTTGGGCACAATGGCAAAATGTTGATGGTTTCAAGAACCCTTTATCATGAAAAGGAAAATGTCTCAGCATGGGGACACGATGACATCAAATCCCAGATAAAGGGAAGGGGATCCAGAGGTGGTACCAACAGAGTTTCTTGGGCATTCATATGAGAGCTCCTCCAAGCCATCTTTTTAGAGCTCTGGTCCTGTTTTTTTCCTAGTTTTGATCTCCAAGTGAAGATCATCCGTTGTATTGCAAGCCAACATGGATGGTTAAGGCTTACTCAATGAAGTTCGGTATATAGGTTGCTGAAAAAGGCTGCTGTGCTCTTTCATTGCAGGTATAAAGTAAAAATGGTGCAAAAATATCAATCTCCTGTTCGAGTCTACAAATACCCCTTTGAGCTCGTCATGGCGGTAAGTATTCCATCTTTCCACTTTTCTCTTTGCTTTTTCACCCCAAAAAATGAAAAGTCTTTGATTTGTGTTTGCTACTCAGTGCTAGGAGGTCGCTGTGGTGTAGCGGGTTAAACTGCTAAGCTGCAGAAGTTGCTGATCAGAAGGCCGGTGGTTCAAATCTGCAGACACAGTGAGCTCCCATTGTTAGCCCCAGCTTCTGCCAACCTAGCAGTTCGAAAACATGCAAATATGAGTAGATCAATAGGTACCGCATCACCGGGAAGGTAACGGCGCTCCATGCAGTCATGCCAGCCACATGCCCTTGGAGGTGTCTACGGACAAGGCTGGCTCTTGGGCTTAGAAATGAAGATGGGCACCACCCCCCAGATTTGGACTCGACTTGACTTGATATTAAGGGAAAACCTTTACCTTTACTTGGTGCTAAGATATGCGCATTTGCAAATCAGGAAAGGCTCCCCCCTCCAAAAAAATAAACATCTGTGGTATCAATTAGGATTGGTTTCTTTCATTGCGCGCCCACTTGTCATTCCATATGAGATCAATAACAAACAGTTCAGTTAGTTCAGTGGTACTGTATCGATTTCTGGTTGAATTAGATTGATTTTTCAGAAAGGAATTTTAAAAGGTAAGTACAGTACTAATATATTCCCAGCTCTTGCCTTATAGTCGGGGTCTTGTGAAAATGGTGACCTTTGAAAATGTGGCTGCTTATTGGATTTCCCCTCCAGATCCAATTGAAAACATGATGTGTGTTGTTTGGTGATGTGAGCAGTAATTGCTTTGGGGCAGAGCTCTCCAAACAGTGTGTCATGACACATTTGTGTGTCAGCAGCAGCGTGTAGGTATGTTGCGCAAACGTAGCAAAAAGTGACAAAAATCTTGTAAATGTGTTCTCTTACAAATCATACATTTTTAAAAATATAAATGAAAGGCTTTCACAAGATATATTGTGCTTCCCATACGTCTTGTTATTACAATGTATGTATGTGTTCGTATCTCTTATAAGGGGTTGGTTGAACATCTGGTTTGCTACTGAAACTGAATTACTGTATTGCAAAATGATGCATATGTATCATCAACATGAAATTAATGGAAATCTCTGTTTTGGAGAGTAGTTGTGGTTCGTGTGTGTGTGTGTATGAACCACAACTATTCTCCAAAACAGAGATTTCCAATAATTTCATGTTGATGACACATACGGATCATTTTGCAACGCAGTAATTCAGTTTCAGTAGTAAACCAGATGTTCAACCAACCCCTTATAAGATATATATATAGAGAGAGAGAGAGTTAGTTAGTTAGTTAGTTGTGGAGAGAGAGTTAGTTATATATATATACACGGACAATTGTCCTGCTAATTCTATTTAAGCAAGGGGGGATATATCTCTGTTTTGGGTATATATGAACCACAACTACTCTCCAAAACAGAAATATATCCCCCTTTGCTTAAATAGAATTAGCAGGACAATTGGCCTTTTGTTTCCACAGATCCTGTATCCATGGATTCAACCATCCATGACTTGGAAACATTTTTGTAAAAAAATTCTGAAAAACTCACCTTGATTTTGTCATTCTATTGGGCAGTTAGATATAATGGAACTTGAGCACCCATGGATTTTGGTGTCCCTGGTGGTAATGAAATCAAACCCTAGGGTAGGAGTCATTTTCATAGAGGGCCAGATCACGCTTATTTTGCCTTCAAAGGACTGTTGAATCTATGAACAGGGAATATGTGGATAGAGAGGGCCAACTATATTTTTTTACATTGTGGTTGGTTCTCTTTAGCTTTTACCCAGATGCTATTGAATGACAACTCCCATCACTTGCAAACTGGGAATGATGGGAATGACAACCCAACAGCACTCGTGTCTCTGAGGTTGGGAAAAGGTTAAAGGACATTTGAATGCCAGACACCATACCCACAAGCCTTGCATCTAAATTCAACACCACTAACCTGACTCAACAGAACCAACATCAGCCTTCCAGTTGTTACTGTATCCCAACTGCTAGCAGCTCTAGTCATGGGATCTAATGATGTAGAATACAGGAGTTGGAGTCTAGCATCTGGAGGAGGGCCACATAAAATGACATGACATGATTGGCTGAATTCAGACCTGGGAGCTTGCATTTGGCACATGTGCCCTTGGGGCATTCCAAGACCCCACTGTCCCTGCTCCCACCTTCACCTGGCCTTGTGCATGGTCCATGTTTGTGCAGGAAGCACTATCTGCCTCCCTCCAAGTCTGTTCCCTGTAAATATTTGCTGAGTGAAAAGCTCTGTTCATTTTGCAGCTTGCTGCAGATCTTGTTGCAAAATTAGGTTGGAAGACTGTGATGGTTGCCTTGCAAAGGCAATGGTAGCTAATCCTGCTCTGCTTATGCCATCCATCTCCTATATCAGAATGGTATAGGATGGGCTTGCCTTGGTGTGTCTGAGAGGAACACTGTGCACTCCCGTGTCCCTTGCGAGCAGCAGCTTGCAGCATTCGGTGTTGGGGAGCTTTGCCGGTGGAGCCTGCTCTTTTTGACATTCCTTGTAAAGGGGAAAAGCAGTCGGGTAGATCAGATCTGGTTTCGTAGGATAGTCAGGCCAGCAGTGGTTGCGTCCAAGTCCATTTGGGTTCTTCCAGAGATAGGGCCTGTTCTGCCTTCCCTCTTTGGAATATTTTCTACTGGACACAGAGGCCTTCGGAAATGGAAGGGGCACCTATGTGCATTTCAGCTTCATTAGGCTTTCATTTTGCTGGATCACACAGATGGCTGATGTCAGCTGCTTGTCAGCAAACTGCCTGCTCATAAAGGAGGGATGCCTCTAGATAAATCTGTTGTGTGTTTTTAGAGATCTCATAAAAGCTAAACATTGATGCATTTGTGTTTTTGTGGGTGTGTGACTTGGTTGCATTTCATTTCATGGAGATTCTTCCTTTGATTGAACATGTAGAACCTAGAAATGGATGTTTGGTAGGTTACAAACATTTCTCTATTATTATTATCATCATCCTCAATAATAATAACAACAACAGCACAATGACTTGTTGAAGGCTTTCATGGCCGGAATCACTGGTTGCTGTGAGTTTTCTGGGCTGTATGTCCATGTTTCAGAATCATTCTCTCCTGGTGTTTCACCCACATCTACGGCAGGCATCCTCAGAGGTTGTGAGGTCTGTTGGAAACTAGGCAAGTTAGGTTTATATGCCTATGGAATAACATCCAGGATGGGAGAAATAACTCTTGTCTGTTGGAGGCAAGTGTGAATGTTGCAATTGGCTACCTTGATAAGCATTGAATGGCTGCTTCCTGCCTGGGGGAATCCTTTGTTGGGAGGTGTTAGCTGGCCCCGATTGTTTCATGTCAGAAATTCCCCTGGTTTTTTCTCTCTTTATTTACTGTCCTGATTTTATGGTTTTTTAAAATACTGGTAGCCAGATTTTGTTCATGTTCATGGTTTCCCCCTTTTTGTTGAAATTGTCCTCATGCTTGAGGATTTCTATGGCTTCTCTGTGTAGTCTGACATGGTGGGTGTTGCAGTGGTCTAGTTCATTCAATTCACCATGGAAAAAGAAAATGGCTGTTTAACAACAACACAGTTAAACACGCACATAATCATAAAATACATTCAATGAAATGCAAATATTAAAACACATTTCTATTTTTTTAAACCACATATACACATGAAACAAAGATTAAAATATAGTACTCCTAGATTATCAATGAATGGAGGTTTGGTAGACCACAAACTTTTCTAAGATATTATTAGTATTATCATTAATATTATTACTATTATTATTATTTCTATTAATATGAACAACAACAACATATTTAAAACACATCACCATACAATACATTCAATAACATACAAATATTAAAACACATTTCTATAAAATACACATATTACAATGCATAGAGGAAAGATTAAAATAGGTTTTCTTTGAATGCATTACTTGATGTTACACATTTTGCCGTTTTAAAGGAGATACAATATGATTTATCCATTATAATTTCTGCACCCAGAGATAGATAGATATATATTTTTGCATACTTTGCCCTTTGCGCATCATGTGTAGCAATGCCTCAGTATGATTGTAGACAGTAAACTTGTGAACTGCATCTATCGGAGGAAGATTGGCAGAGAGAGCAGTTGGGCAGCATGTGGGTGTCTCATGGTATTACATAGAGGCTTTTGCTCATGATGAAATGGGGCCTAATTCACTCCGAAGTGGTTTGGGGCAAATAAATTGGATGTCATGGAGCACTTCTTAAAGAGAACCAGCTCATGAATGATTTTCTCCGTTTGTCATCCTTATGAAAAGTGCATTATAAGGTAGAATAAATGTATTTACAAAACAATAGCAATATTTTGTAATTAATATCCTGTCAATAAAAATAGAATAAAAAGTATTTTTAAATAGTATTTAAAGTGTTATATCCATAAACATAAAGCTGTCTCAAGAGCAGCAGCATTAATCCAGAATGCACTCCATAAATAATTGAGATGCTGTATTCCGCGTGTGGGAAGACTTTCTTCCCAGAGAGATAACTGTGATTTAAAATGGTGCTATACCATCCCATTATTATCTATATTTAAAAGTCAATGTATGTATGTCTGCCTATCTGTTTGTACCACAAAGGATGTTGCTAGGTAAAGTGGCCCTCTATGATATCACTGGGAGAGAAAGCTGACATGTGTATGACAAAAAGGCTTAGGGTTACACAGGAAGGAAAGAGCCACACAGAGATATTGTGAGGTAGGCCCTCTCAGAGCTGTAAAAGAGAGAAAGGGAAAGAAAGAAAGCAAGAGAAGAAGGGAAAGAGAAATAGAGAAGGAAGGGAGGAAAGAAAGGAGGGAGTGAAAGAATGGAGGAAGGGGGAAAGTCATGTTGTGAGGTGGCCCTCTTGGAGCTGGAGAAGGGAGAAAGGGGAGGGGAAGGAAAGAAAGCAAGAGAAAAAGAAGGGAAAGAGAAGAAAGGGAGGAGGGAAAGAATGGAGGAAGGGAGGGAAGGAGAAAGTCATATGAGATGGCCCTTTCAGAGCTGGGGAAGGGAGAAAGGGGAGGGGAAGGAAAGAAAGCATGAAAAAAGAAGGGCAGGAGAAATGGAGAAGGGAGGGAGGAAAGAAAGGGCATAAGGAAGGAGGGAAAGAAGGGAGGAAGGGGGAAAGACATATGTGATGGCCCTATCAGAGCTAGAGAAGGGAGAAAGGGGAGGGGAAGGAAAGAAAGAAAGCAAGAGAAAAAGAAGGGACAGAGAAATGGAGAAGGAAAGGAGGAAGGGAAGGATGGAAAGAATGGAGGAAGGGAGGGAAGGGGGAAAGTCATGTTGTGAGATGGTCCTCTCAGAGCTGGAGAAGGGAGAAAGGGGAGGAGAAAGAAAGAAAGAAAGAGAAAAAAGAAGAAAATGGAGAAGAAGGGAGGGAGAGAAGGAAGGGAAGGGGAAAAGGTCTGCAAGGATGGTAAGAGAAAGAAGGGATGAAAGCAGGGGGCAACAGTTCCTCTGACACTTTGGTATATATATATACACTAGTGATGATATATAAACATTTTGCTTTTTCAGTTGGACTGACTTATTTTAAAGATTTGTTCCCTCCTCCTCCTTATCTCCGCACGTCTCCTGGCAATGTATGGGCACATCCTAGGAAAAGAATCTCACTGTATTTAGGTCAAACATAATCCAGTTTCTTGAAATGGCCACTTCATCATACATATATGTTTAAATCAAACATTTTCTCGAGTCAGATTGTAATTAACCCCGATTGATGCAATAACGTGGCAGCCCTTTGCTTTCCCAAGCTGTGCATTCCTCCATCTCCCTCCAGCAAAGGGAGTTGCTTCTGAATGTCCAGAACCCCCTCAAAGCAGACTAAAGTCTGTGGCTCATTGAACGGGTTTCGGAAGATGAGTTGAAGAGGTTTATCTCCAGCAGCAAGTGGTTCATAATATCCTTGGATGGAAATGACCGCTGGCACTCCAAGCCACGTCAGAAATATATCCACAATGGGATCTGACAATATGCGAATGCGCCATCGCTAAAGGGTGGCTTGATATATTCTATAGCATTATAAGCCAGGGTTGGAGTGTTTATTGATCCTTTCTTATAGTACTCTCATTCAATATGCAAAAAAGAATACAGTATGGTCCCTGTAACTGCAGAACCCATAACTGTGGTTTTACTTATCCATTGCTATAGAATTGTGTGGCTTGTTAGGAATTTGCTAAGCCCTCTTATGTTCTACATCCTCAATATGTTACCACTGGATTGTGTTGGAGTACCTAGGAAATTCCTATAAGGGAAAATATAGGTCCCCCCAATGAAATTCTGTAGTACGTTAAGACCACATCCATGGTTTCACATAACCAGCCTGGCTGAGAACATACCCCCTGCTAATACAGGGACTTTACTGTATGTATATGATAAAATTTACCCTCATTGGTATAGTCAAACGTACGTAAGGGAATCCAGTCATGCACATTGCATCTAATATGCAATTGCCTCCCAATGTTTCAGTTTACTTAAAGCAGTGTTTCCCAACCAGTGTGCCGTGAGTGATCATCAGGTGTGCCGTGGGAAATTGGAACCTCCAATACCCTTTCTTCCCCCTCCTGCCGAACACTTTTTCTTCTCCACTCGGGCTCCCTTCTTCCCAGCCTCGCTCTGCTCGCTTTGCTCTGAGGCGAGTCTGCGCAGTAGCGCCCACACGGGTCACGTCTTCCTCCCTCTCCCCTCCCCTCCTGGACACGCTTACGCTGCCCCCTCGGATCAAAATGGTGGCAGAAGCAACAGTGTAGAAGAGAAAGTAAGTGTTCAGCAGGAGGGGGAAGAAAGGGCGCGATGGGGAAGGGGGAGGAAGAGGTCTCTGTCGAAAGCTGGCATGGGCAAACTTGGACCTTCCAGGTGTTTCGGACTCCAACTCCCACCATTCCTAGCAGCCTCTGGCTCTTTTCCTCCCCCCTCAGCCACTTAAGCAGGAAAGGGCCTCAGGCTGTTAGGAATGGTGGGAGTTGAAGTCCAAAGCACCCAGAGGGCCGAAGTTTTCCCATGCCTGTTTGAGGGACCTTAAAGTGGTGAGCCTCCTTCCAACATTGTGATTCTGGACAGAAAACAAACAACAACATAACTTAACATTGTTTGAGTCCACAGTGCTCTCTGGGTGTAGGTGAACTACAACTTCCAAACTCAAGGTCAATTCCCAAGCAAACCCTTTCAGTACTTTCTGTTGGTAATGAGAGCTCAATATGCCAAGTTTGGTTCAATTCCGTTGTTGCAAGAGTTCAGGATGCTCTTTGATTGTGTGTTAACTATAAATCCCAGAAACTGTAACTCCCAAATGTCAAGGTCTATTTTCCCCAAACTCCATCTGTGTTCACATTTGGGCATATTGAGTATTCATGCCAAGTTTGGTCCTGATCCAACATTGTTTGAGTCCACAGTGCTCTCTGGATATAGGTGAACTACAACTCCAAAACTCAAGGTCAATGCCCACCAAACTCTTATAGTATTTTCTCTTGGTTATGGGAGTTCTGTGTGGGAAGTTTGTGTCTTTCTGCCATTCCTGCCAGGATATCTATGTTGTGTTCATCAAAACAGGCCCAGGTTTCACACTGAGTGTATAAATACATTTAAAAACATATTAACTATATGTATTACTGTGTTAGAGTTTCATTTTGTGTCATTTTGATTGGTGGTGTGCCCCAGGATTTTGTAAATATAAAAAATGTGCCGCGACTCAAAAAAGGTTGGGAAACACTGACTTAAAGGACTAACTAACAAAATTACTCCTATCAACAAAAATAGAAAGGAAACAGTCCCAAAACTGACCAGAATATGGTAGGCAAAGGGACTTCTAAACATGCCTTTGTCGTTGAATTTAAAATAGTTCCAATGACTGCAATTTTTCATCTGTTTTGTATATGTTATGTTCACTCCTGGGCCCCTGGTGACACAGCGGGTTAAACCACTGAGCTGCTGAATTTGCTGACTAAAAGGTCAGCGGTACAAATCGGGGGAGCAGGTTGAGCTCCCGCTGTTAGCCACAGCTTCTGCCAACCTAGCAGTTCGGAAACATGCAAATGTGAGTAGATCAATAGATACCGCTTCTGCGGGAAGGTAATGGCACTCCATGCAGTCATGCTGGCCATATGACCTTGGAGGTGTCTACAGACAATGCCGGCTCTTTGGCTTAGAAACGGAGATGAGCACCACACTCCAGAGTCGGGCAGGACTAGACCTAATGTCAGGGGAAATCTTTACTTTATTTATGTTCACTCCTGGGGAACATGTGTATTTAGTTTCATAGAAATGTCAGGAATACAAGTAGCCATGTCTCCTTGTCTTGACTCTAATATGCTTCCTTCCCAATTTATATTTGCTGTGCAACACAGAAATAGGACGAGGATGCATGGTGGTTGCCATATATTATGCATAAATAGTACCCAGAGGAAGCCACATCATCCTGTGGCTGATATTGTGGGAATGCGATTAGAACGTTGATGTCAGGGCTTCCTTTGCAAGAAAAGCTCCACTGAATGCTAACTTCAATTAGTGCAGTGCTATTTTAATCTGGTTTCTATACTTTTCATGTTACACTACAGTTGGAAGTAAAAAAAAAAGGCTGCTTCCATTTGAGCTGGGTTTGGAGACTGTGTCATTTGACAGGGTCGTTTCCAGTCAGGTTAACTCTGTTATACAATCATGGAAACTTCCCAAAGTTCCTGTATAAAGAGCACAATACTACATGCAGCACAACCCCTGAATCCACAGGGGATATGATTATTATAAGACACCGGAAACTGTAGATAATAGTGAATATGCTGTGATCATACTTGAGCAAGGAGCAAACCATAGGATTGCACTGGAGAACATAGGGCACATCTGTAATAGCTGAATTTCTGCAGTTTGACATTACTTTAGCTGTCAAGGCTCAATGCTATGGAATCGTGGGAGTTGGGGTTTGGTAAAGCACCAGCACTCATTGGTAGAGGAAGCTAAATACTCTATAAAACTACAACTCCCATGATTCCATATCATTGAGCCGTGGCAGTTAAAGTGGGATCAAACTGTACTAATTCTACAGTGTAGATGCACCCCTAGAAAGGCCCACAAACACTTCTGAGGAGTGTGTTGTCAAAGGCTTTGTGTTGTTGAAGGATTTCATGGCCAGAAACACTGGGTTGTTGTAAGTTTTCCAGACTGTATGGCCAAGTTCCAGAAACATTATCTCCTGACGTTTCGCCGACATCTATGGCAGGCATGCTCAGAGGTTGTGAGGTCTGTTGGAAACTAGGCAAGTAGGGTTTATATGCCTTTGGAATGTCCAGGATGGGAGAAAGAACTCTTGTCTGCTTGAGGCAAGTGTGAATATTGCAATTGGCCACCTTAATTAGCATTTAATGGCATTGCAGCTTCAAAGCCTGGCTGCTTCCTTCCTGGGGAGGATTCTTTGTTGGAAGGTGTTAGCTGGCCCTGGTTGTTTCCTGCCTGGAATTCCCCTGTTTTTTTAGTGTTCTTTATTTACTGTCCTGATTTTAGGGTTTATTTAATCCTGGGATCCAGATGTTGTTCATTGGCTTGACCCCTTCCAGTCTGGCTTCCGTTTGGGGCATGGGACGGAGACGGTGCTGGTCGCCATCACAGACAAGCTGCGTCGCCAACTAGATCAGGGTGGATCGGCGCTGCTCGTGTTATTGGACCTCACGGCAGCGTTTGATACTGTCGATCATGATCTCTTGACCCACCGGCTGGAGTGAGGGGGACAGTTCTTAATTGGCTGTCCTCCTTCCTCTGGAACCGGTCTCAGCGAGTGAGAAGGGGCGAGGTTGTCTCCGGGGGCATCCCACTTCCTTGTGGGCTGCCCCAGGGGGCAATTCTCTCCCCTTTGTTATTTAACATGTACATCCGACCACTTGCTCGGTTGGCACGCAGCTTCGGGCTGGAGTGTCACCAATATGCGGATGACACCCAGCTCATTCTGGGGATGGCCAGCCTGAGTCCGTACACGATAATTTCCATCGTTGCCTCGAAGCCGTCACTGGATGGCTTCAAGCTAGTAGGTTGAAGGCGAATCCGGCTAAGACGTAGATCCTGTGGCTGGGTCATCCGGGTACGGGAGAGATCCGGCTTCCGACCCTGGACGGGGCGATACTTCGCCCATCTCCATCTGTGAAAAGTTTGGGAGTCACTTTTGACTCCAAGCTGTCAATGGAGAAACATATCTCCATTGTCAGCAGAGTGGCCTTCCACCACCTCCGACAGGCGAGGAGGCTGGCTCCCTACGTGTCCCGTCATGACCTAGCCACAGTGGTCCAAGCCACGGTCATCTCAAGATTGGACTACTGTAATGCCCTCTACATCGGCCTTCCCTTGTCGATGATCCGGAAGCTTAAGCTGGTGCAGAATGCTGCAGCACGGCTGGTGGCAGGCCTTCCATCTCGCTGCCACATCACGCCTGTGCTGCGCGGACTGCACTGGCTCCCAATAGAGCACCGGATCACCTTCAAGGTGCTGGTTCTGACCTTCAAGGCCTTGAATGGTCTGGGGCCAGTGTACTTAAGGGACCGCCTCTCCCATTACAGCCCTCCGCGACCACTGCGTTCCGAAATCCAGAATCTGTTGGTAGTGCCTAGCCACTATTCTATCCGTCTGAGTTCCACACGAAGGAGGGCATTTAGCGCCGTCGCGCCGGTTTTGTGGAATTCCCTTCCTTCCACGATCCGAGCCCATATGAATTTGTTGTCTTTCCGCAGGGCCTGTAAGACCCTCCTCTTTACTCAGGCGTTTGGATCATAGGCACTGGAATATGTATATTGTAGTGGCAACTGTAGTTTAAATATTGATATTTTAACATGTTGTAATTTTAATAGGTGGATCTGCCACTGTGTTTTTAACTGTTTTTTAACTGTTTTATTGTGTTTTGTGGTTCTTATGTATGTGAGTCGCCCTGAGCCTGTGGGAAAGGGCGACTAAAAAGTCCAATAAATAAATAAATAAATAAATAATTTCGTATTTTCCTCCTTTCTACATGCTTGTGGGCCATTCTCTGTGTAGTCTGACATGATGGTTGTTAGAATGGCCCAGTATTTCTGTGTTCTCTCAGATACTATGCTGTGTCCAGGTTGGTTCATCACGTGCTCTGCTATGGATGACTTCTCTGGTTGAGTGAGTCTGTAATGCCTTTCATGTTCCTTAATTCGTGTCTGGGCAATGCTGCTGCATTTGGTGGTCTCTATGTAGACCTGTCCACAGCTGCTTGGTATACGGTAGATTCCTGCAGAGGTGACAGGATCCCTCTGAATTGAGCATTTGTTGGATTTTCTTAGTGGGTCTGTAGATTGTTTGTAAGTTGTGATTATTCATCAGCTTCCCTATGCGGTCAGTGGTTCCCTTGATGTATGGTAAGAACATCTTTCTTCTGGGTGGATTTTTGTCTTTACTCTTGTGGCTTCATCTTGGTTTTGCAGTTCTTCTGATGTCTGAGGTGGAGTCTCCATTGGCCCATAGAGCCCAGTTTAGATGGTTCAATTCACCTGGGATGAGGTGAGGTTCATAGATCCAGTTTGCATGGTCTGCCAGGGCTTTAATGGTTGGAGTGTTTATGTAGGCATCTATCTGTGTGTGTAGGTTTTCTGTAAACTGTGTGGCTCAATTGTTCATTGGGTTTGCAGATGACTAGGACATCTAGAAATGGCAGTTTTTCTTCATTTTCTTTTTCCATGGTGAATTGGATGTTTGGGTGGATGCTGTTGAGATGGTCCAGGAACTTGTTGAGTTGTTCTTCTCCATGGCTCCAAATGGTAAAGGTGTCACCAACATATCTGAACCATATAGTGGGCTTTTTTGTTGCTTAGGAGAGGATGAATGGAAATACAGATTTAAATAGATGCCTCACAAACACTTCTGAATGGGATGGATGGAGATATAGATATAGAGATAGATTGGTAGATTGTTAGATAGACTTGGGCCACGGGTAAGTGAAACTATGGATATCGAATCCATGGGTAAGGGAGTTGCACTGCACTCTGTGATAATCTATGGAGCATATGCAGTTTCATGATTTATACAGTTAAACATTTTCTCTAATTGACAAATGAGCATTTTTTAAATTCACATGGCTGTACTTGAAACCTTTCCGTTTGGAATCATTTCCTTAAATAAGGAATTTGGAAGAGTGTTCTGACATGACTGTATCAGGCAGAAATACCCATACGCACACCGTGCCTAGAATCTGCATTCAGCCATAAACTTTTCTGTCGTGTTAATGCTTGCAGCCTGATCACCATGTGCTGCAATAATATGGTCTTGCAAATAGAAAAGAAGCGGGTTCAAGCTAGGCCACTGCTTGTTGAAGAAGGTGGCTGTAATGATCCTGCGAGTGCCTGTCTCTAACCGGTCGGCTAACATGGTGTCATGTAAGAGAGAAGCCTTGATACCGGGTCCTCTTTCAAGCATGGAAAACTGGACACTTTGATTCCTTGAAGTGAAATTTCCCAACCTTTGGGTTGATGCAAAGTTGTGGCTAGAAAATGCTGACCCAGCTCCCATTTCGATAATATATTCTTGTAGTAGTTTCTGGCACCCGGAAGCTGTCAATCACCAAATGATGCAGGTGTTGTTTTTGCAAACTAATTGTTCCCTTTGCCTGAACTTGTGCTTTTCCTGCCAACAAACTTTGCCCAGTTTGCTGTCCTTGAAACTTCCTCATGTTTTATTCTTTCCTCACTCTGTCAGATTGTCCTCAAAGAGGTAAGAAACTATAGTGGACATGACAGAGATAGTACAAGCATCCAGCCACATTCACTGAGGTTAGGGGCCCAGGACCCCCATGAAAGTAGGAACCCCCAATGGTGCAATGGGTCAAACCCTTGTTCCGACAGGAATGCTAACTGAAAGGTCTGTGGTTTGAATTTGGGGAGTGGGATGAGCTCTGACAGCTCCATCTCCCCATGCGGTGACATGAGATAAGCCTCCACAGGATGGTAACACATCCAGGCATCCTCTGGGCAATGTCCTTGCAGATGGCCAATTATCTCACATCATAAGTGACTTGCAGTTTCTCAAATCGCTCCTGACACACACAAAAACCCCATGAAAGTGAAAAACCATGAGATTTTCTAGAGCAGTGTTTCTCAACCTGGGGGCCGAGACCCCTGCGAGAGTCGCAAAGGCGTGTCAGAGGGGTCACCAAAGACCATCAGAAAATGCAGTATTTTCTGTTGGTCATGTGGGTTATGTGTGGGAAATTTGGCCCAATTCTATCATTGGCAGGGTTCTTTTATTGTAGATGAACTATAAATTCCAGCAGCTACAATTCCCAAATGTCAAGTCTATTTTCCCCAAAATAGACCAGTGTTCACATTTGTGCATATTGAGTATTCGTGCCAAGTTTGGCCCAGATCCATGATTGTTTGAGTCCACATTGCTCTTTGGATGTTGGTGAACTACAGCTCCAAAACTCAAGGTCAATGCCCACCAACTTTTCCAGTATTTTCCGTTGGTCATGGGAGTTCTGTGTGGCAAGTGTGGTTCAATTCCATTGTTGGTGGAGTTCAGAATGCTCTTTGATTGTAGGTTAACTATAAATCCCAGCAACCACAACTCCCAAATGACAAAATCAACACCCCAACTCCACCAGTATTCAAATTTCGGCGAATGGGATATTTGTGCCAAATTTGGTCCATCGAATGAAAACACATCCTGCATATCAGATATTTATATTACAATTCAGAACAGTAGCAAAATTACAGTTATGAAGTAGCAAAAATAATAATGTTATGGTTGGGGGTCACCACAACATGAGGATCTGTATTAAGGGGTCATGCCATTAGGAAGGTTGAGAAACAGTATTCTAGAGATTCTCCAGTCAGCTCCTTCTGGGAGCAAACCTTATAATTGTATTGGAAATTCCTATAAAGGCGTTCTCTTTAGAAATTTCTAGGTCTTCTAGCATGACTTGAGTGATACTGGAGAGAATGGTTTCTATCAAATCTGCGAAAGTCAAAACCACAAATATGGAGGGATGACTCTCTTATAAAATATTTGGAGGGTTCCATTTCCTTGGTCTTAGAAATTCCATGGCAGAAGATGTGCTAGGTTTAGGAACACATTCAATTGGAAGACAGTAGAAAGGTGAAGGAAGAGGCGATGAAACACAGATAAAGGTAAATGCTTCCCCTTCGAGCTCTATGGGGTGGTGCTCATCTCCGGCTCAGGGGTGTGACACCCATCCCATCTCCATTTCTAAGCCGAAGAACTGGTGTTATCCGTAGACACTTATGTCATGTGGCCGGCATGACTGCATGGAGCACCATTAACCTTCCTGAGGTGGTACGTATTGATCTACCCCCATTTGCATGTTTTCGAACTTCTAGGTTGGCAGAAGCTGGGGCTAACAGCAGAAGCTCACTCCGTCCCGAAGATTTGAACTGCTAACCTTCCAGTCAGCAAGTTCAGCAGCTCAGTGGTTTAATCCTTTGCGCCACCACAGTGATAAACAATGCAACAGAGGCTCTGCAGCGGAGAGCCCCCCCCCCTTTTTTTTTCACTCCACAATAATTCCTAGAGATAGTGTATTGTTTTACCCTGCAATGCAACGTGCTTTTTGGGCATGGAAACGGTTATTTCATTTACTGCAGCAGCAGAAAAGGATGACCCTTCCTTCCAGCACTGACTGTGTGTCTGTTCCTCAGGCTTACGAAAAACGCTTCCCCACTTGCCCCGAGATCCCGGTTTTCCTGGGTAGCGAGATCCTTCGGGAATCCAAGAGTGATGATGGAGCCCTTCATATCATCGAGCGAAGTTGCAAATTAAATGTGGATGTGCCTCGATTGCTGAAGAAGGTTGGAACTAAGAACTCTCATAGGCATTTGCTTGACTTGGCTGTTGCTTTGTAAAATATTGGACCTTACAATGTCCCATGCTCACATGTTTACTTGCATGTGTTGCACTAGAGCCCTGAAACACCTTTTCATCATAAACCACATTCTATCCAGGTAATCCAGTAAGTAAAAGTTTATTAAGAGAAGAATGTATATAAGAATAAGCAAATCTGAAAAGAAGAATCACAGTTCAAGAAGTTATTTCCAAGATAGCCAAGATTCTAAAATCCTTTCAAATTGGACTTAAGAGTCAATTCCCAGATATATCCATAAACATAATAGCATTAATCCAAGGCAGGCCGCCTATGCCACACGTGAAACTAGAATCGGAAACAAACTTAGAAATTTGAATACATGAATACACAAACGTAGGACCAGGAACCGAGAATTGTTCCCCTGAATACAACATTGCTCTCACAAAGGATTGTACCAGCAGAAAACCACGTAAAAGACCTCAATCCCTCCCATGACATCATTGCTCACACACTTGCTTTTCCTCTCCTTATTTCTAAGCCACTGGGAAAATTGAGTCTCTCTGTTGTATGCTCTGCCCCCAAAGTTCCAAGCACCTGGATCTGGACAAACATTCATCTCCCACATTTCTCTCAGCCTTCACTTCTGGCAGATTCTCATGAAAACTGATATCACTTTCTCCAGTCGCATAGGAATTGCCAGGAGATTCCAAAACAACTCTCTCCAGGCCATTTCTATCCTTCTGAGCACTCAGAATCTCACCAGGCTACAACAGCATGCTGTTCTTATTTCCTCTTTTTCAGATTGCTGGAGTAGAGTATGTCTTCTTCATACAGAAAAACACAGTGAACTGGAAAGAGAGGACTCTCCTTATTGAGGCTCGTAATGAGACATTTGCCAGTCGGGTCATGGTGCTGGAGACCTGTAGCTACTCAGTAAGTGTTCTCTTTACCAAATCTCCTTCTCTTATATTGTTGGCAGTCTATTGGTTTGCAGCATGCTGGGCTTTGTAGTTGTCTTCTTTTTGTTGTTATTAGTTGTTAGGCTGATGTTAGACATAATGTAGGTTTTTGTTATCTGGATTTGTGCCTTATTTGGTAGGATTGTTAGCTCTGACAGTCTTTATAAGGGAGGACTATTTTATAAATTCTGGGGAAACTAACAGTAGTTTTTTCTAAATATAGTGCTATAATGGTTTGAAAATAAATGTATTATTGTATGTCAGCTTGTCCAGCCTGTGATTGTGTCTGATGTTCATGATGGGAATGGGGATGATGTTCCTGATGGTGGGCCTGAGTCTGTTGGCAATGGGGATGCGGGTTTGCCTAGGCCTGAGTTAAGCTCAGGCGAGAGGCCTGTCTCATAAAGCCATCTCATGAAGATTCACAAGGTCACATTCCTGGAAGAGGCCCTTTGCAGTCTTGCTCAGAGCAACTGTCTGAAGATGATTTGTCAGGTGCAGAAGTTAATGAGAGTCAAGTTAATGAGAATGTAGATAGAAAGCAAGGCTTTTGTAGACAAAGTGCTCAAGCGTGAAGATCAGTTTGTTTTCAGGAAAAGAGAGATAAGAAACCTTTATCTGGTGGTAAGGTCAAGAGAAATGTGTTCCTTTCAGTTTTGGGATCTGGAAAACTTTTATATTGATTCATAGGAAAGAGTTGCCTTAGTTGGGTCAACATTGGAATTTCATCATGGTCTTGCTTTTCAAGCGTTCTTAGTTTCATGTACCAGGTTTTTGCCGAGCTCCTGATTTGTGTATTAGAGTTTTCATGCTGCCTTGTTTCGTGGATTCTTGTGCCTGTTTCATGGATTTTTATACCTATGGATCTAGTTTTGCCCTGAAGCTCATGGACTTACCTTTGTTTTGGAACTTTACTGTTTTTGCTAATTTTACTGCTTTGCCTACTTATATTCTTCAATAAACTGCTTGCTGATTTTACCAAGCTGGTGTGATGTTTAAGGTCAGAGGTTTTCTTCCTCTGGTGTACGACATATATTAACATTTTGCGTTGAATGTTCTCTTTGTTGTTCCAAAAAAAAGATTTCACAAATTTTCCAGTTTTTCAGGTGAAAGAAGGCTTTGAAAAATAGTGGGAAAACTTTATTTATGAACATTTCGCCCCCCCCCCCCAAGACTGTCACATGTTCATACAGATATGCACATGCACATTTTTTTTTACAAATTATACGAGTACTTATACATTCATTGTACTCATTGAAACAGCCAGAAAAATCAGAAACAATGTGTGTGAATCCTGTTCCTAAATTACTTGCCCCAAATTTCTTTTGCTTGTTATCTTTCCTTCAACCCCACCACGATGTACTTAGGGAGCAATTATCATATATGCTCATCACCTGCCACATAAGACCATTTCTAATTCAACAGAGTTTTACTGCTTTGTTCTGTCTGTGACATTCAAGACCAGCTTTGTCAATCTCTGGAAAACATGTAATGCCCTTTTGTGTGTGGTAAACAAAAGCTCGGATTGTGTTACGTACCTGCTTTGTTGGAGCCTATTTAAGAGGACTGCTTCTTGAAAGCTGAGACACTTGGAAAATACTTGCAGCCTTGCTGACCTTTGGGACTAAAATCCACAGGTCTCTTACATTTCATGCTGTCCCTAGAGCCTCAGTCTTGCGTGCGGCTCAGTCTGCAATCCGGTCGCACTTTGCCCACCTGTCACTTTAGTTTCCTCGCGGATGCAATGATATGTGAAGGCAGCAGACCTGTGTCTTTGAATGTAGGTCATGGCCAAACAGCTGGAAAGCTGCAGAGGTGGTTTCAAGGTTGCTGCGACTTATTCAGCTGTTGTTTGTTGCATCCAATTCTTGGGATTTAACATCACAACTTCTAGCATAACTTCCAGCTCCTTGAATTTTGAAGAATTGTGGCATGAAATGGAGCAAGACCTTTATGTCTCAAATAAGGGAAATGGGCGATTTTATATATCACAGTCATCCCTCCACCTTCTTTGGGATTACAGATGCAGCTACCTTGTGAAAGTGGAAAAATCATGAATATTTCCAGGGAAAGGGGGAAAGAATGCTGCCATTGCGATCCCGGGGATGGTGGGTGTCACTTGCTCTAATCCCAGATCTTAGAAACATCCCATTTTCTTGGAAGGACAGCTAACAGGAAGAAGGCACATTTCAGAACCAGCTTCCCAATTGCTTCTGTCGCCAACAGTCTGCCGTGCCAGTTCTTACTTTGCCTTGCCTTGTGTCTGGGCTTAGGTTCATCCTGAAAATGAAAACTGGACATGCTTCGAACAGTCTGCATCTCTTGATATCAAATCATTCTTTGGCTTTGAAAACACGGTGGAGAAGGTTGCCATGAAGCAATACACAGCCAACATCAAGCGGGTAAGCAGCCTCTGTTCCATGCCTCCATTAAATTACAGCAGATTACCTTAAACCATTTTAGACCTGGGTTGCTGTGATTTTTTTGGGCTGTATGGCCGTGTTCCAGAAGCATTCTCTCCCGATGTTTCGCCCACATCTACGGCAAGCATCTACAGAGGCAAAACGTCAAGAGAGAATTCTTCTGGAACATGGCCATACAGCCCGGAAAACTCACAGCAACCCAGTGATTCCGGCCATTAATACCTTCAACAAGACATTTTAGATCGGATTTGCATTTAAAGATTTGGCAGGGAGGAATTCCATCTGGAAATCCATCAAGTGGGTGAGCGTCAGATGATGGAGGAATGGAGTGAACGGTTCCTGTTCACTTTGTACTGTCTTGGAATGTAGACAAAGTGAGGCCCGTCCATCACTGACAGAGGAGGGAAAATAATCTCTCTACTGCTAGCTCACATGGTTCCAGTGCTGAGCAGAAGGGAAAGTACTGCCTGATAACTATTCTTGATTTACCAGCCTTTTTCTGATCTGTACAGAAATGTGCATTGCTGTTCTGGCCAAGAAGAAGGAAAGCCTCTACATTATTGATATCTGAGAGGAAGTCATAGGGAAGAGGGAGCAAGCTTGTTTGCTGCTGCCCTGAAGACTAGGACACGGAACAATGGTTTCAAACTACAAGAAAGGAGATTCCATCTGAACATTAGGAAGACCTTCCTGACTGTGAGAGCTGTTCAGCAGTGGAACTCTCTGCCCCGGTGTGTGGTGGAGGCTCCTTCTTTTAAACAGAGGCTGGATGGCCATCTGTTGGGGGTGCTTTGAAAGTGATTATCCTGCTTCTCGGCAGAGGGTTGGACAGGATAGCCCACAAGGTATTTTCCAACTCTATGATTCTATGACAAGTTGTATGAAAATGCAGGTACAGTAGAGTCTCGCTTATCCAACCTTCGCTCATCCAGCATTCTGTATTATCCAACGCAGTCTGCCTCCTGCCCGGATCCATAGTTGTTTAAATACATTGCAATGTTTTGGTGCTAAATTCATAAATACAGTAATGACTACATAATGTTAGTGTGTATTTGTAGCAACCCAGTTCCCTTTCGTGCCTGGGGGGCAGGGGGCGGCACCGGGGGTCCCACTTACATTAGGGCCAGCTGTGGCGGATGAGGACATGGAGGAAGGGGATGATGAGTTAGCTGGGCCTTCATCTCCCACAGAGAGTTTGGCCTGGGATGATGGCTGGCCTGATGGCTATGATAGCTGGGAAAGTCAGGCTGACACTGAAAGTGCTGACTCCGATAATCAGTATGAGAAACCAGGTGGTTACTGGTTGCAGGAAAGGATCAGGGATGAGCCCATGGAAGCTGAAAGGGAGTTAGGCTCTCATGAAGATAGTGACCCAGGCGCTGGGAGGCAAGGACGAAGCTTTGATAGGAGACAGAGCATTGAGTCTAGCAGGAGGAAATGGCACCGAAGCCTAGAGCACCAGAGGAGCGCTAGATCCCGAAGCACAGATTGGCGCCGCAGCCTAGAGTGGCGAGGGTCTCACCAGGGGAATTAAGTATAGGATCCGTGGGAACGGATCCTCAGTTACTCAGCCACTTCTGATCTGAAGGGAGTGAAGCGAGTGAAGATCCACGGCACCAGGATTGAGGCTCGTACCATGCCAAGAAGTTTCTTGGGCTTGCTTTCTTGAACTTTGCCTTGTTTGCCTTGCCATGGACCAAGTCTGTTTTTGATCCGCTTTGTTTTGCGGAGCCTTTGCCAAGCTTTTGCCTTTGGAATTACTTAAGAATACTTTACCTTTATTGCTACTTTGATACTTTTATGGACAATTATCCTTTTCACCTGTTTTTTATTATTCAATAAATAGTTAGCTGATTACCGTCTCTGTGTGTGTGATTAAGGGGCCGGGCCGAGACCCTGCATCGTGACAGTATTGAACTGCTTTTTCTGTTGATTTGTTGTAAAACATGATATTTTGGTGCTATTTACTTATTTATTTTGTTTCAAAAGCATTGCATAAATTAGTATAAAACCGATAAAAATAGAAGGTGCGCAAGTGGCTAAATATCTTTTGACCAAAAACGGGCAACAGCAACTGTATTATCTGTAGCCTCCAACAATTCCTCCTCTGTACATGAAGAAGGGCACAGATATTAATTTGTAAAATCATAATGTAATCTGACTTTTAATAGGCTTTTCTTTAATCCCTTCTTATTATCCAACATTTTCTTTTATCCAACGTTCTGCCGGCCCATTTATGTTGGATAAGTGAGAGTCTCCTGTAATTGAATGTATTTCTTCAGTTCCAAGACACATGGCAGCCACTACAGCACCTCTCTAGTAATATACTCCACTCACAAGTGAAGATTTTGGAAATACGATTTATTCTTGGGGTTCTACAGCTAGCAAAAAGTCACTAGTGAAGTTTGTGCACAAAAGTTCCAGTTTTTAATTTGCACCACTACCCCGTCCCTTGTGTCCACGCTGCTAAGTCCAGCCCTCCCCACAAACCCCTTATCAAATATTTCCCATAGGAAGTATGTCCAGCAATTCAGATGTCTGCTCGGCCTCCCAATGGCACCTCCTTCTGGCCTCAAACTGCCAAGGGAGGATTTATGGTGTTTCTTCGAATATCAGAAATCGATCCTTGCACACCATATAAACATCTCTAAAAGGGTGATGCATCTTAGAATTGTGGGAGCTTTTTTGTAAACCTAACTGTGTAACTGGCATAGGATTGGAATTACTGGACTATGGTGTTGGATTTTGTTTTATTTGGAGACAAAATGTTGTTTTTATTATTGTCGTTTTATTTTATTGCAAATGTTTTAACTGTTTTAAGTGCTGTTTTTAGGATGCTGTTGGCATTCAATTTGTTGCCTTGTAAACCGCCCTGAGTTGCCTTTGGGCTGAGAGGGTACGGTATAAAAATGTGCTAAATAAATAAAATAATAAATAAATGGTGCTTTTCTTTCATTGGAGGCTTTTAAACAGAGGCTGGATGGTTATCTGTCAGGGGTACTTTGATTGCGCTTTTCCTGCATGGCAGGGGGTTAGACTAGATGGCCCATGTGGTCTCTACCAACTGTTTTCAGAAATATTTAAAATTAACTGGGTATTTTTGCTTACAAAAGTGTAAGTCAAGCACTGAAAGAGTTAGTAGGCTGAAGCCTCTTAGAGTCAGTGGGCCAAAGCTAGTGTCGTCCTAAGGAGAGCAAGTAGGCCAGTGGGCCAAAGCTAGTGTCGTCCTAAGTACAGTGAGTAGGCCGAAGCCTGTTAGAGTCAGTGGGCCAAAGCTAGTATCATCCTAAGGAGAGCGAGTAGGCCGAAGCCTGTTAGAGTTAGTGAGCCAAAGCTAGTGTCGCCCTAAGGAGAGCAACTAGGCCGAAGCCTGTTAGAGTTAGTGGGCCAAAGCTAGTGTCGCCCTAAGGAGAGCGAGTAGTCCGAAGCCTGTTAGTTAGTGGGCCAAAGCTAGTGATGCCCTAAGGAAAGCAACTAGGCCGAAACCTGTTAGAGTCAGTGGGCCAAAGCTAGTGTCCTAAGGAGAGCAAGTAGGCCAGCGGGCCAATGCTAGTGTCGTCCTAAGTACAGCGAGTAGGCCGAAGCCTGTTAGAGTTAGTGGGCCAAAGCTAGTGTCGCCCTAAGGAGAGCGAGTAGGCTGAAGCTTGTTAGAGTTAGTGAGCCAAAGCTAGTGTCACCCTAAGGAGAGCAACTAGGCCGAAGCCTGTTAGAGTTAATGGGCCAAAGCTAGTGTCGCCCTAAGGAGAGCGAGTAGGCCGAAGCCTGTTAGAGTTAGTGGGCCAAAGCTAGTGTCGTCCTAATGAGAGTGAGTAGGCCAGTGGGCCAAAGCTAGTGTTGTCCTAAGGAGAGTGAGTAGGCCAGTGGGCCAAAGCTAGTGTTGTCCTAAGGAGAGCGAGTAGGCCGACGCCTGTTAGAGCCAGTGGGCCAAAGCTAGTGACGCCCTAAGGAGAGTGAGTAGGCTGAAGCCTGTTAGACTGCCAAACACAATGAACACAGAAGGACTATGAATATCAAGCAATAGTCAACACACTGAGTCATTAACAAGCACTGTCTACATAAAGAGACCAAGCAATCAAACACAATATAAAATATAGGTCTAATCTCTGTGAAATAGTACTGTCATCCTAAGTGCGTCCCAATACAGCAATCATAAGTAGAATGACAATATATAAGCATATATATTCTAATGACATCCTCCATATAGTTAAAAAAATACTGGCCCCTTCTATCGGACATCCCTGACCTACAACTCACACCCATGCCCGCATACAAACATATGACCAATTTAGGGGACCTACTAATTCACACTGACCATAGACGTCACAGCCCTCCAAGCTCATTAACACCTGGCATGAGAAGTTGTGGGAATTGTAGTGTCTGCAAGTTTGTCTCACCAGCACATGAACTATACCAGGGCTGTCCAACTGGCGGCCCATGGGCATATACGGCCCCCCAGCCCCTCCCTCCGGCCCCCTAAGCTTTTTAATAAAAAATAAAAATCAAAAAATAAAATAAATTAATTTTTTTTTAAAAAAACCCTACTTCCGGGTTCGGAGCAAGTATCGTGAGAATACGCAATACACACGGGATTTCGCTGTCAACGCGAGATCACGCCGGCGTTGACAGCGAAATCCCATGTGGATTGCATACGCGATACTCTTCGGCTACTCTACTACTGGATCACTGAGGCCCACAGACGCGATTAGGACCTTTTTCGACTCTGTCGATTGTCGCCTCTCTCGTCGTCCGGGTACTCCTGGATCCTGCGCGTTTGGAAAAGATAGGCCGAAGCAGGGGACTCCTCAGGGGCTCCTCATTCCCTCCCCCCATCTCCCCTCATGTATTAAATATAAAATTAAATATATTTAAAGATTAAATAAGGGGAGATGGGATACATTAAAATAAGGGAGAGGGGAGGATGGAATTAAATATATTTAATATTAAATTTAAATAATTTAATATCTTATCCCTGCATTTAATGTTAGTAAAAGATTATATTTGACTGTATGCATGCCCCTTTTGAATGCCCACCCTGCATTTTATTTCAGTAAAAGATTATATTTGACTGTATGCATGCAGGGGCAGGGGCGGGGCGGGGGCGGAGCCAGGGGAGAGGGCAGGGCAGGGGCGGAGCCGGGGGTGGAGCCGGGGGTGGGGGCAGACCCTACGGCCCCCCAGGTCATCAGTGACCGGAATTCAGGCCCCTGGGCCGGTAGAAGTTGGACAGCCCTGAACTATACGTTATACAGAAGTCCAGAAGCTTTAAAATTAGGGACTTCATTACCTGCAATACTGTGGGCTGCGAATATTATTTAATTTGTTCATGCAATAAAATTTATATAGGTCAAAGTTCACGTGCATTAAAAGTGAGAATAGGGGAGCACCGTAGCAAGGTACGCTTGGGGTCTGAAGATTCAGCCCTGTACTGTCATTTTAAGAACATTCATAAATCAAGAGAAGAATTTAAGTTCATGGGCCTTGAACGTGTGAAAGCTTATCCCCATGGTAACTTAAAACAACATCTTTTAAGGAAAGAAAACACCTGGATCACCATGGTTACCAGTGAGACACCTACTAGTCTCAATGAGCCTCTGAGCATTTCCAATTTATTAGTCTAAATGATTATCTATCCTTTACTCCTCCCCACCAATTAGTGTACTGGAGAGATAAATTCTCTCCCTTGTAGCCTCTCTTGACCGGATGTCGGTCAGACCTATCTTTGATGCCATTGATTATACTACACAGGTATGCAATTGCTTAATATCCAGTATTGCAACCCTTTTATTGTGACTATGTCTATTCTGAGATGATACTATTATGTATTATGTTGTATTACAGATATACTGTGTGTGTGTGTGTGTGTGTGTGTGTGTGTGTGTGTGTGTGTGTGTATATATAGGATTGAAGCCACAGTTGATTCTGTGACCACTTTCGCCCTGAGGAAGGACCCTTGAGGTCCGAAACGAGTCAATGCGGTGGTATTCCCGTAGGCGTTTTTTGCTTCCATTCATCTGAGCCCGACCCTGCAACAGCTTCCCCATTGGGGCCTCTGGCTGCAAACAGGCTGCCTGCTTTGCACATTGGTGCTTACAGCTATAGAGCTTTTGCAATGCTTTGGGCACTACTTCGCCACTCATTTGAAACCCTGACGGCTTGCTTTTGCGGCTTGCCCCCTTCACCTCCGTTCGAGTGTCGACCTCCTGGTTCCAATTCCATTGGGACACATCTTCAGGGGCTCTTCATTGGAACTATATTTCCACTTTCCTGGTGATCTATTTACTACATACTTAGACCCCCGTAAACTACATCTTCCTTTGGTTTGGGGTCTGCGGATGAGAGTTGGAGCGCTGGACATGCCCCCCTTTTTCCTCTCAGTTCCGGGTTGGCAATAAAACTCTATGCATGCAAGATTGAACTACCGTGCTGATGCCATACGCACTGTACGTCAGACACGCCCCCACCCAGCTCTCTACCCTGCATTCCACATTGAACTCTCAACAAGACTGCACTACTGTGTGAGTTTAAATTCGACGCTTATTATTCTATACTACCCCTTTGGGACAGGGTTTCAGATTATATTTGGAGCAGTGGACATTACATACAGCTCCTTGCTGCTATGAGTACTGCATTCATGGGATTCTGAACTAAGTATTGACAATATACACGCCAGACACGCCCCCACCCCTATCTTAACCCCGTGTCCCTTCTATATATCTTCTAACAATGAAATTGCTTTGTGAGTTATATATTTATGACTCTACTTTAGTACATATATTAAATACAGTATCAACTGTATTTAATATATGTACCTAGATTCACTATATATGATTGTGTGATATCTGATGCGACACTCTACTTGCTTGCTAATAGTGCTTGATTTAGACTGCATATATATGCTTATATATTGTCATTCTACTTATGATTGCTGTATTGGGACGCACTTAGGATGACAGTACTATTTCACAGAGATTATATTTTATACTGTGTTTGATTGCTTGGTCTCTTTATGCAGACAGTGCTTGTTAATGACTCAGTGTGTTGACTATTATGCAGCCTGTTAGAGTCAGTGGGCCAAAGCTAGTGTCATCCTAAGGAGAGGCAGTAGGCCGAAGCCTGTTACAGTCAGTGGGCCAAAGCTAGTGACGCCCTAAGGAGAGGGAGTAGGCCGAAGCCTGTAAGTGCCAGTGGGCCAAAGATAGTGTCGTCTTAATGAGAGCGAGTAGGCCAAAGCCTATTAGAGTCAGTGGGCCAAAGCTAGTGTTGTCCTAAGAAGTGTGAGTAGGCCAGTGGGCCAAAGCTAGTGTCGTCCTAAGGAGACCGAGTAGGCCGAAACCTGTTTCAGTCAGTGGGCCAAAGCTAGTGTCGCCCTAATGAGAGCGAGTAGGCGGAAGCCTGTTAGAGTTGGTGGGCCAAAGCTAGTGTCGCCCTAAGGAGAGCGAGTAGGCCAAAGCCTGTTAGAGTCAGTAAGCCAAAGCTAGTTTTGTCCTAATTAGAGTGAGTAGGCCAGTCGGTCAAAGCTAGTGTCGTCCTAAAGAGAGCGAGTAGGACAAAGCCTGTTAGAGTCACTGGGCCAATGCTAGTGTCGCCCTAAGAGGAGCAAATACGCCGAAGCCTTTTGGAGTCAGTGGGCTAAAGCTAGTGTCGCCCTAAGGAGAGCAAGTAGGCCGAAGCCTGTTTGAGTCAGTGGGCCAAAGCTAGTGTCATCCTAAGGGGATTGAGCAGGCCAGTGGGCCAAAGCTGGTGTCATCCTAAGGAGAGAAAGTAGGCCGAAGCCTCTTAGAATTAGTGGGCCAAAGCTAGTGTCGCCCAAAGGAGAGCAAGTAGGCCGAAGCCTGTTAGAGTCAGTGGGGTAAAAGCTTGTATCACCCTAAGGAGAGCGAGTAGGCGAGTGGGCCAAAGCTAGTGTCATCCTAAGGAGAACTAGTAGGCCGAAGCCTGTTATAGTTAGTGGGTCAAAGCTAGTGACGCCCTAAGGAGAGCAAATAGGCCGAAGCCTGTTAGAGTCAGTGGGCCAAAGCTAGTGACGCCCGAAGGAGAGCGAGTAGGCCAAAGCCTGTTAGAGTCAGTGGGGTAAAGCTAGTATCACCCTAAGGAGAGCGAGTAGGCGAGTGGGCCAAAGCTAGTGTCATCCTAAGGAGAGCTAGTAGGCCGAAGCCTGTTTGAGTCAGTGGGCCAAAGCTAGTGTCACCCTAAGGAGAGCAAGTAGGCCGAAGCCTGTTTGAGTCAGTGGGCCAAAGCTAGTATAATCCTAAGGAGAGTGAGCAAGCCAGTGGGTCAAAGCTGGTGTCACCCTAAGAAGAGCGAACAGGCCAAAGCCTGTTAGAGTCAGTGGCCCAAAGCTACTGTCGCCTTAAGGAGAGCGAGTAGGACGAAGCCTGTTAGAGTTAGTGGGCCAAAGTTAGTGTCGCCCTAAGGAGAGCGAGTAGGCCAAAGCCTGTTAGAGTCAGTGGGGTAAAGCTAGTCTAAGGAGAGCGAGTAGGCGAGTGAGCCAAAGACAGTGTCATCCTAAGGAGAGTGAGCAGGCCAGTGGGTCAAAGCTGGTGTCACCTTAAGGAGAGCGAGTAGGCCAAAGCCTGTTAGAGTCGGTGGGCCAAAGCTACTGTCGCCCTAATGAGAGCGAGTAGGCCGAAGCCTGTTAGAGTCAGGGGACCAAAGCTAGTGTTGTCCTAATTAGAGTGAGTAGGCCAGTCGGCCAAAGCTAATGTCGTCCTAAAGAGAGCGAGTAGGACGAAGCCTGTTACAGTCAGTGGGCCAAAGCTAGTGTCGCCCTAAGAGGAGCAAATACACCGAAGCCTTTTGGAGTCAGTGGGCTAAAGCTAGTGTCGCCCTAAGGAGAGCAAGTAGGCCGAAGCCTGTTTGAGTCAGTGGGCCAAAGCAAGTGTCATCCTAAGGGGAGTGAGCAGGCCAGTGGGCCAAAGCTGGTGTCATCCTAAGCAGAGCGAGTAGGCCAAAGCCTTTTTGAGTCAGTGGGCCAAAGCTGTTGTCACCCTAAGGAGAGCGAGTAGGCCAGTGAGCCAAAGCTAGTGTCAATCCAATACACAAACAATTATGTCACTCTAGCAAACTGCTAATACACAACGCTATACCATACACCAGGGGTGCTCATTACGGTGATCAGGAGCACCTAGGTGATCTTCGGCCCTCTTCCAGGTGATCTTTGGGCCTCACCAGCCAGATGGCGCGCTCCTGCCATGCGTGCGCACATGCGCTCCCGCCGCCGCCTTCGTGGGGCTTCTTTTGCCAAAATGAGTCTTCAGTGGGCGGGCCCTGGCACTCGTCTTGCCACGCACGGTGTGGTGACATGACCGCCCATTGGTTGCTGCTGGGGGGGGGGGGGAGCAAGGCGAAGGCATGCGCATGGATAGGATGCAAGGGTGTGGGAGGGATGGAGGGAATGTGTGTGTGTGTGTGTGTGTGAGAGAGAGAGAGCCAAGGAGAGAAGAAAGAAATCCGGAGAACTTTTTCAGATCCTTTTGGCAGGCAGGCAGGCAGGCAGGCAGGTGCTGGAAGGAGAGAGGGAGAGAGAGAGAAAGAGGCGAAGGAGGCCGGGCAAAGTGGGGCAATGCCCAGCTCGCCCCTCCGCAAACCCTGCTGCTGCCCTCGGGATTCCCATTCCAAGCCGAGACCTGGGCGAGCGAGCTGTGTGGGGCTGCTTTCTTTCCTTGGTTAGGGGCGAGGAGGGAGGGCTCCGCTGTGTTCCTGGGGCTGAACCCGAGGAGGAGGGGGCTGCGGGGATGGAGACTCCACTTGCTGCTGCTGCTTGTGCCTCGCCGCCTTTCTCCGCCTTGCCCTCCTCGCTCTCGAAGGAGAAAGGCGGCGAGGGCCCACGGGGGGGAGAGGGTGGCTCTTCAGAGCCGGCTAGGGAAGAGCCCCCTCTCTCCCGTGGGCATGGACTGCCACCAGTGGGAGGGGTCCTCTTTCCTGCCAGCCGTCCACTTGGCGTCCTTTCTGAGTGACACCTTCGAAGGTAGGAAGGAAGGGAACCCCCCCGCTGTATCTGTCACTTTGGGAAGCACCTCTTCCACTCTTCCTTCTCCTGCCCAGGTAAGAAAGCCTCGAGGGAGGAGGGGGGGAGGCTGCCGTGGGGAGGCTCCAGCCTCACGTGGGTCCCTCTCTCGGTTGAGTTTCCCGGCCCAGGCAGCAGCCAGGCGGCCCCTCTTCCCAGCCCTGCGCCTTCTGAGCCGCCGCCGAAGCCATATTTCGCCGGAGTGCTGGCGGGTGCGCCTATAAATACTCTCCTGCTGCGTGTGTGGGAGGGGCCTGCTGTGCACGCAAGAAGCAGGACAGGATGGGGACTTCCTGCTTTGAGAAAGCACGCAGCAGGAAGGAGGAAGGCAACGAAGACATTAAGAGAGAGCGCGCACGCAGGCAAGTAGGATTCCCTTCCCGGGTGCGCGCGGCGGCGAGTTCGTGGGAAGGCAAGAAAGAAGCCCCACACGGACGGAAGGCTGCAATAGGAGCGTGCGCATGCGTGCACAACGCCACGCTCACATGCGCAACAGGTGATCTTTTCAACTTGATTGTTCATATAGTAGCTCGCATGATGAAAAAGTGTGGGCAGCCCTGCCATACACTATTAAAGGGGCAGATCTGTATGCTGCAATAATAACAAATCAAATTGTAGCAAAAAATATCAAAATGTATTGTCAAACAACTATGTTGTTTGACAATACATTTTGATATTTTTAGCTACAATTTGATTTGTTATTATTGCAGCATACAGATCTGCCCAAAGCTAGTGTCACCCTAAGGAGAGCAAGTAGGCTGAAGCCTCTTAGAATTAGTGGGCCAAAGCTAGTGTCGTCCGAAAGAGAGCAAGTAGGCCGAAGCCAATTTGAGTCAGTGGGCCAAAGCTAGTGTCACCCTAAGGAAAGCAAGTAGGCCAAAGCCTGTTTGAGTCAGTGGGCCAAAGCTAGTGTCATCCTAAGGAGAGTGAGCCGGCCAGTGGGCCAAAGCTGGTGTCATCCTAAGGAGAGCGAGTAGGCCAAAACCTGTTAGAGTCAGTGAGCCAAAGCTAGTGTCGTCCTAATGAGAGTGAGTAGGCCAGTAGGCCAAAGCCAGTGTCGCCCTAAGGAGAGCGAGTAGGCCAAAGCCTGTTAGAGTCAGTAGGCCAAAGCTAGTGTCGCCCTAAGGAGAGCGTGTAGGCCAAAGCCTGTTAGAGTCAGTGGGCCAAAGCTAGTGTTGTCCTAATTAGAGTGAGTTTGCCAGTGGGCCAAAGCTAGTGTCGTCCGAAGGAGAGCAAGTAGGCCGAAGCCAATTTGAGTCAGTGGGCCAAAGCTAGTGTCACCCTAAGGAGAGCAAGTAGGCCAAAGCCTGTTTGAGTCAGTGGGCCAAAGCTAGTGTCATCCTAAGGAGAGTGAGCTGGCCAGTGGGCCAAAGCTGGTGTCACCCTAAGGAGAGCGAGTAGGCCAAAACCTGTTAGAGTCAGTGAGCCAATGCTAGTGTCGTCCTAATGAGAGTGAGTAGGCCAGTAGGCCAAAGCCAGTGTCGCCCTAAGGAGAGCGAGTAGGCCAAAGCCTGTTAGAGTCAGTGGGCCAAAGCTAGTGTTGTCCTAATTAGAGTGAGTTTGCCAGTGGGCCAAAGCTAGTGTCATCCTAAGAAGGCAAATAGGCCAAAGCAAATAGGCCAAAGCCTGTTACAGTCAGTGGGCCAAATCTAGTGTTGGCCTTAGGAGAGCAAGAAGACCGAAGCCTGTTAGAGTCAGTGGGCCAAAGCTAGTGTCGTCCTAATGAGAGTGAGTAGGCCAGTGGGCCAAAGCTATTGTCGTCCTAAGAAGTGTGAGTAGGCCAGTGGGCCAAAGCTAGTGTCGTCCTAAGGAGACCGAGTAGGCCGAAACCTGTTTGAGTCAGTGTTGCCCCAAGGAGAGCTAGTAGGTCGAAGCGTGTTAGAGTCAGTGGGCCAAAGCTAATGTCTTTCTGATGAGTGTGAGATAAACCTTAGTCAGAGAGAAGCCTCGTGTGACAAACCTCCAGTGTGAAGGCTATGCCTGTGTAACTCTACTATGTATTTTTTTATTTGTGTTATGGAACTCTTGTTATTGTAAATAGTGCAACTATATTATTCTACTACAAAGGTCTGAAATTAATGTATGTCTTATAATTAGTGGTGTCTTAGAAGTGATGAAATACAATGGCTTTTTCTGCCTACTCTTTCCCTATTTGTGCCGTCGAGACCCAGCTGATTGGATGAGAATTTGACATTGCATGATTCTTTGTTAATGTGTGATCTCTGTAAGTCAAGGAAGCAGGCTACAAGTGTAATGAAGCACTTCATTTCAGGGCAAAGAAGTGATTGAACATTATCTGAAGGAGCTGATTTCCCAAGGGATCACGTTTATTCCCCGGTGGACTCCTCCCACAGAAAAGGAGGAACCAGACCTGAGGACTCCGTCCAGGCGCAGCAGTGGCATCCTTCTTCCAGAATCCCACTCGCATGGAAGTGAGAAGGAGCAGCGAGGCACCGCCTGTCCTTCCGGGGAGGCATCCACTCCTGATGGTAGGTGCACATAGAGCAGTGTTTCTCAACCTTCCTAATGCTGCATCCCTTCAATACAGCTCCTCGTGTTGTGGTGCCCCAACCATACAATTATTTTCATTGCTACGTCATAACTGTAATTTTGCTACTATTATGAATCCTAATGTAAATATCTGATATGCAGGATGTGTTTTCATTCACTGGACCAAATTTGGCACAAATACCCAATACGCCCAAATTCGAATACTGATGGGGTTGGGTGGGAGGTTGATTTTGTCATTTGGGAGTTGTAGTTATTGGGATGTATAGTTCACCTACAATCAAGGAGCATTCTGAATTCCACCAAGAATGGAATTGTACCAAATGTGGCAGACAGAACTCCCTTGACCAACAGAAAATACTTGAAGGGTTTGGTGGGCACTGACCTTGAGTTTGGGAGTTGTAGTTCACCTACGTCGAGAGAGCACGGTGGACTCAAAGAATGATAGATCTGGACCAAACTTGGCACGAATACTCAATATGCCCAAATGTGAACACTGGTGGAGTTTGGGGAAAATAGACATTGACATTTGGGAGCTGTAGTTGCTTGGATTTGTAGTTCACCTACAATCAAAGAGCATTCTGAACCAATGATGGAATTGGGCCAAACTTCCCATATGGAACCCCCATGACCAGCAGAAAATACTGTGTTTTCTGATGGTCTTTGGCAACTCCTTTGATACCCCTTCACAACTCCCCCCAGGGTTCCTGGCCCCCAGGTTGAGAAACGTTGACATAGAGCCAGCTGTCAAGTCCATGGCATCTTGGCTAGAATGCTCTTAGCACTTTATTGGCTTGAATCTTGAGCAGACGCAACAACTTACTCTTCTTCCTTTCCTCATACAATCAGTATGCCTGTTAAATCTCAAGATCCCAAGGTCATTTGGGATAGCCTCGTTTTGACTGTTAGGTCCCTGAAGTCTGGCAGCTGAGCGTCCTGAGGCATTTCAGCTCTCTTGTCATCTTTTTGTAAACTAGCATGTTTGGGAAATGAAAAAAGCAATACATAATATTGCTGCCCACATGTAACGCCGACCTAGAAAATCCCTTCCCCTCGTTCTACCTCTTGTCTGTCTGCTTGTGTCCCCATTTGCTTCCAGTGCAGCTGCAGTCCCATGACACTCGCCTCCTGGTACCGAGGCCTCTTTCCGAGTGGCTGGCTGCACAAGCCTCCAGGTCCACATCTGTTTTCTCTCCTCCAAACACTGGCTGCAGAGGTCCCTCTCTATTTCTCCCTTCTTCCAATAGATCCAGAGGCTGTCTGTGTATCCAGTTTGCTTTTTGTCCAAATATTCTCCCAAGCATTAATAATAGCCCTTCCCCATTCAGTCCTGTCCTGATGACATGCATTAAAGGAGTACAGTTGGTCCTCCACATTTGCGGAGTTTATCATCTGTGGATTTGATTAAAACATTTTTTGAGGAATCTTGTGGTCAGGCATGGGCAAACTTGGGCCCTCCAGTTGTTTTGGACTTCAACTCCCACAATACCTTAAGCGGCTGATGGGGAAAAGGAATGGGTCTGTGACTATTAGGAATGGTGGGAGTCCAGAACACCTGGAGGGATGAATTTTGTCCATACCTTCTCTAGGTTCTTCAATGCAATTCTATGGTTAGCTTCTAGCAGAATTTGACCAGATTTATGCTGGAGGACGTAGAGATTCCTAAAAAAAGTGTTTTCTCAAGCAAAAACAAGGTCACGTCTTAAATTTTTTTGTGGTTTTTCATTTTCATGGGGCCTTGTGCCCCTAACTGCAGCGAATGTGGAGGGCGGACTGTGTTTCATAGGGTAATCTTCCCACTACAGTTAGCCTAACTGTATTTTTGTTGTTGTCATCGTCAAAAGGTACTGCTGACTAATTCAACCAGACAAATCAGCAATAGCAAAACACATGATAAACCAAGCTGGGCACATAATATTTATTTGTGAACACAGTTATTCTGGACCATTCTGACAACTATGCCAGACTACACAGAGAAGCCATTGAAATCCACAAGCACATGGAAAATTTCAACAGAAAGGAGTAAAGTATGAAAATTAACAAAATCTGGCTACCAGTATTTTTAAAAACTGTAAAATCAAGACATTGATTAACGAACTCCACCCAGACACAAAATGTCTCTAGGCAGCAAACAATTCAAAGGGTACAAAGGCCAGGCTATTTCCATGCAGATACCCTACTCGCATGCTCATGGGTGTATCCCACTCAACACATCAAAATTTACTAATTGCACTCTTTACACTTGTTTAACAGACAATGATTCTTTCCTCACACCCTGGACATTCCACAGGTATATATACTCCACTGGCTTGACCACCATCAGATCCTCTGAAGATGTCAGCTACAGATGCAGGTGAAACATCAGGAGATAATGCTGCTAGAACATGGACATAGAGCCTGGAAACCACAGAACATATTATTATCATTACTCCTAGTAATTATCATCATAGCAATGCACTAATATAATATTAATTCTGGCTTTAGCACAGGGTGTTAATCACCAGCTGCAGCTACAGTATATCTTGCCAACCAAAAGGTTGACAGATTGAAGCCAGATCAGGGTGAGCTCCTGACCTTCAGCCTAGCTCCCCACCCACCAAAACAGCAATGTGAGTAGATTACTGGGAACTGCATTAAGCAGGAAGGTATTTTAGGCACGTTTCAATCAGAAAAAGAAGGAAAGTTTATGAACAAAGAAAGCTCTTTGGCAAGGAGATGGAGTGACAGTACCCCCTGTGGCTGGTACTGAGCACAACCTCCAAATATGCCGAAAGATTGATAAAAAACTATATATACACCTCTATGCTATCTGTTGTCTGTCTAGTCATTGTACGAGGGTGGGTCAATAAGTTCATGACTTTTTGAATGAAACACAGGTTTTTGGATAAAAATTGCTTTATTTTTCAACATAGTCTCCTTTGAGCTCTATACACTTTTCCCAACGTTTCTCCAATTTTTTTATCCCTTCCAAAAAATAAGATTTGTCGAGGTCATCAAAATAGGTATTTGTTTGTGAGATGATTTCATTGTTGGAGTCAAATCTCTTTCCGCCGAGCCATTTTTTCAGGTTGGGAAACAAGAAATAGTCACTCGGGGCTAAATCTGGAGAAGAGGGTGGATGACGCAGCAATTCGTATCCCAATTCATGGATTGTTGCCATGGAAACTGCACATGTGTGCACTCTTGCATTGTCCTGGTGCAAAATAACTTTTTTCTTGGCCAAATGCAGTCATTTTTTCCCCCAAATCCTCATTAAATCAACCCAATAAGTTGGCATAATATTCACCATTGATTGTTTTACCCTTTTGAAGGTAGTCAATGTGGATTATACCGCGTGCATCCCAAAAAAACAGTCGCCATGACTTTTGGCTGACAAACCCACCTTGGCCTTCTTTGGCGCCAATTCACCCCGAGAAACCCACTGTTTTGACTGTTGTTTGGTCTCTGGTGTGTTGTGGTGGATCCATGTTCCATCCACGGTTACGAAACGGCACAAAAACTCGTCCATATTGTGTTTGAACAACGCCAAACACTCCTGCGAAATTATCACACGATTGCGTTTGTGGTCAATTGTGAGCAAACGCGGCACCCATCTTGTGGAAAGCTTTCTCATACCCAAGTGATCATTTAAAATTGAAACCACTGAGCCATGTGAGATGCCTATGGCTTCCACAATCTCTCGCACTTTCAAGCTCCGATCGGCCAACACCATATCGTGAATTCTTTCAATTGTTTCGGGTGTAGAGACCTCAACTGGGCGTCCATAACATTCGGCCTCTTCCGTGCTTGTATGGCCACAACGAAATTCAGTAAACTACTTTTTAACCATTGAAATTGATGGTGCAGAGTCCCCATAGTATTTATCAAGCTTAGCCTTGGTTTGAGTGATGTTTTTTCCGCAAAAAATAATGCTTAATGAGCACACGAAATTTACTTTTTTCCATTTTCTCCTCAAATCACGCGGTAGTCTGCTATCAATGGCTGTCAAACACAAACTAAATGATGCAGCTTGTTCAAATTTTGACAGGAGTCAACTGACAGATGCCTGTTGACAGGAGCAGTGTTGCCCTTTCAGTTAAGAGGTGGGAAATTCAAAAGGTCACGGACTTATTGACCCGCCCTCGTATAATCAGCATTGAATGTTTGCCGTATATGTGTTCTGTGGTCTGCCCTGGGTCCCCTTTGGGGTGAGAAGGACGGAGTATAAATACTGTAAATAAATAAATATTCCAAAATGGCATTTCTTGCCGTGAGGAGACACAAAAACAATAATATTAATACCTGCTTCTTCTTGCAGCTGTACAAGTAATCTTTGTGAAGATGCCTAAAAGTACTGTGTAGTATTATTATCGATCAAAAGTGACAGGTTTTTCATGGATCTTGCTCACTGTCTTCCTCAGCTGACAAGCTGGATACTGATTATATCGAAAGGTACCTTGGGCAGCTGACTCCCATGCAGGAAAGCTGCCTGATCAGACTCCGGCAGTGGCTGCAAGAAACGCACAAAGGCAAGGTAAGCACCAGCTCTCTTTGGAGGAAGAAACAGTAAGTAAAATATTTGTGATACTCCAGAACTCATGACTTTGTGTAACTTATTGTGTGCATATCTCATCTATTTTATCCATTGTTGAAAAGGGAGGAGGGCTTCAATATGCATTCATGCTGGCTAATTTGAGCATTAAAATGCAGTGTTCAATAGAGAAAATTGGGCGGGGGAACGGGAGGATCTAATACTTTGGTCCTAAAGTTAGCTGCGTCCTAGATTGTTGTTGAATATTGGAAATATTTTAGGGTTTTAATAGGCTGGGTAAAATTGTGTGTGTAATGGAGGCAATCCCCATCTCTGCACCTGTCCGGCAGGTGCATCCATTCATCTGGGCTCCAAAATATTTCTTTTTCCTTGGTAAATCAAAATGGTGCACATTCTGCTCAAAATATTTGGCCAAAAGACATTTACTGGAGGATCTGTGAACTCCTAAAAACATGGCTTAGGAGCCACTTATAGCTCTGGGGAGCAGGGGATTTAGTTCTGTCTTCCTTTTCCAGTAGGTACTTGAAACATATTTATGGACCTGTGTCTCTTATAAGGTGAGCCTGAATAGCAGTGCTGTCCTTGTCTTCATTACTCAGATTCCCAAAGATGAACACATCCTTCGATTTCTGCGGGCCCGCGACTTCAATATTGACAAGGCCCGAGAGATGCTCTGCCAGTCACTGACCTGGCGCAAGCAGTACCAAGTGGACTACATCCTGCAAACGTGGCGGCCTCCATCCCTCCTGGAGGAATATTATACCGGCGGGTGGCATTACCATGACAAAGGTGGGGTGTCTCTTTAAGCCATTCGATTGCGTCATGAGAATTGATGATGCCAGCCACAGATGCAGGAGAAATGTCCGGAGAAAATGCTGCTAGAACACAGCCATACAGCCTAGAAACCACACAACAACAACAACAATAATAATAATGTATTACCCACCTCCTTGTGAATCGAGGTGGGGTTGCCTTTATCCTTCTCTGTTCACTTTAAATACTGTAAGTATTTTCAGAAAAAATGTTGTGAAGCCACCTGAGCTGTCCTCTTTTCTAAAAAGAAATTGGGACAGGAACAGACTTGATCAGTCAGATTCCTATTTGTGGATGCTGCAGATAAAATACAGTAAAATCCTCCACTCTTATACGTCTTAAGTTATGCAAATATCTGCTGTTTTGACATTTGGTGTTATATGGCAATAATGGAAGAGAAGCTCTTGCATTTGGAGTTAATATTTGGCCTTTTATGCAAAGGATATGGGCACCCATGAAGGCTTCTCTGCTGCATCATGTGACTAAAAAAAACCAAAACATAGACAAACACTCTGAATGGTTGCTAGTATGTTCTGTTTCTAAAAAGTGAAATTTACCCTGCAGTCTGCCAGACCGCTATCGGAAATTATATATGACTTCCACATATTTTGGATTGCAGTCCCATAAACCCCATTCAGCAAGGGCCATGCGTTATGCTAAATAGAGTACAGGCTCTTCAAGTTCTTACCCTTTGGGCAACAATGGCCAACTGAACTGAAATGTATTGCCCCCATTTATACCAAGGGACCCACCATTTCGCAGACAATTTGCCTAGGTTAGGGCTGACATTGTTTCCTTTAGAGTCATTTCCATATGTTCTGTAAGACTTCCCCCCCCCCTTTTTTTTTTTTTTTTTTTTTTTTTAGATACAGAATGGGGGGGACAATGCCTGGCTCGAGAGCAGTACGTGTGAAAAAGATCCTTGTAAACAGGAAGGTGAACATGAGCAAACAATGGGATTTTGACCTGCATAAATAAGAGTCTAGTGTCTACATCCAGGGAAGTCATGTTCCCCCCTCTATTCTGCCATCACACCTTGACTCACACTGTCCAATTCTGGGCACCGCAATTGAAGGGAGATGTTGACAAGCTGAAATGTGTCCAGAGGAGGGCGACTAAAACAAGCCCTATGGCAGACCTGGGCAATTGCCAGCCCTCCAGGTGTTTTGGACTTCAACTCCCAGAAATCCTAGCCAGTTTACCAGCTGTTAGGATTTCTGGCATTTGAAGTCCAAAACAACTGGAGGGCCGGCAATTGCTCAGGTCTGCCCTATGGGCTTAAAAGAGCTGGGCATGTTTAGTCTGCAGAAGAGACAGCTGAGAGAAGACATAACAACAGCAACAACAACTTTATTTTTATACCCCGTCTCCATCTCCCTGAAGGGACTTGGGGTGGCTTACAAAGGGACAAGCCCAGAGAGCACAGAGTTAAAACGTAATGCAATAAAAACAAAACAAAACCAAATAGAAACATATCACAATGAAACATAACATCATGAAAACAGTGCCATGGGAGCAATAAAAGTGCAATGTATAAAGATGATGAGGGTCATGTATAAAGATGTGAGGGGAAGTCATAGGGAGGAGGGAGCAAGTTTGTTTTCTGCTGCCCTGGAGACTAGGATGTCGAAGAATTGCTTCAAGCTACAGGAAAGGAGATCCACCTGAACACTAGGAAGAACTTCCTAAGTGTGAGAGCTTTTCAGCAGTGGAACTCTCTGCCCTGGAGTATGGTGGAGGCTCCTTCTTTGGAGGCTTTTAAACAGAGGCGGAATGGCCATCTGTCAGGGGTGCTTTGAATGCGATTTTCCTGCTTGGCAGGGGGTTGGATTGGATGGCCAATGAGGTCTCTTCCAACTCTCTGATTCTACTATTTTGCTCCTTTTTTGTTTGTTTTCAAAGATGGAAGACCCCTCTACATACTTCGACTGGGCCAAATGGACACTAAAGGACTTGTGAAGGCCCTGGGAGAAGAATCTCTCCTTCGTCACGTAAGAAATGCCTTTATATTATCTCTCCAAATTGTTTGTGTGCTTTTTCCTTAAAAGTGATGGACCTTAAAGCCACTCTAGGAGGCCCAAGTGTGAATCTTTTCCATCTTACCATCTAGTTCTACATCACCCGTATCTTCCTCTATGTATTTACAACCTATTTTCTGGGCTAAGGCTTAATTATTACTATTTTTTCTTATTTGTTTTGTAAATACAGCAAACACTCCACTTTCACAGGAGATAGGGGCATAGGACTACTGTGAAAACAGAAAAAACACTTATTATAATTTACCGATTTTTTAAATACTAGAGAATGTTTCCCTAGAAGTTTCGAAGTCCTACTTGAGGACCTTGAGATTCATAGTCAGAATCTAGTAATCAAATCCACAAAGTTAAACCCACAAATGTGGAGGGCTGATTGTAATAATTGACTAAACCTATATAAATAGCATTAATATATATGTGCTTGAAGATGGGCCTGCAACACATGATCCTAAAGAATGGATAGCCTTTGGCCATCAATCATCACATCCTCTGAGGATGGCTGCCATAGATGTGGGCAAAACGTCAGGACAGAATGCTTCTGAAACATGGCCACACAGCCTGGAAAACTCAGTAATCCAATCATATTTTGATTTTTCATAGAGAGACAGTTGTAAACTGAAATATCTTTTTTTTAAAGTGGTCTATGAGGTTTAAACATATAGGGTTATATCTTGCCTTCCTTTGTTTACAAGCTGCTAAGACTTTGAATGCAAGCTTTTTATATGTAGAGTGTGTATCAGGGGAACCACGCTGGATATAGATGCAATTCTCAATCATATGGATACACCGTTATTTAAAAAGCATATAAATGAGTGCAGGCAAGGCATGATAGCTGAGTTTTGTACCTGTTCTCCTTTTAGGTGCTATCAATCAATGAGGAAGGACAAAAGAGGTGTGAAGAAAATACCAATCTCTTTGGCCGCCCCATCACGTTAGTATGCAACCAGTTATGTTATAGTCACATAAATTGTAGCCATAAGGGAACATCTTTTTAAATGAACTTATTGATGTTTAAGAAAGGATAGGTGGGAGTGTTTCCATGGCTGTTGCTGAGCATCTGGAAAAATTCTGGAAAGTGTTTACAAATGTGGGGAGAGTTTAACAGTGTTAAGCAGCAGTTATTAAAAAAAAAGCAAACTGCCTAGATCTCTTAGGCCCCTTCTACACAGTTGTATAAAATCAACATTACCTGCTTTGAACAGGATTGTATGGCAGTGTAGACCATAATCCAGTTCAGATAATGTGTATTTTCTGCTTTGATAACCTGGATTATCTGGCAGTGTAGAAGGGGTGCCTTAGAATAATAGACTCCTAGAGTTGGAAGAGACCCCAAGGGCCATCCAGTCCAACTCCGGTAGGTAGGTAGGTAGGTAGGTAGGTAGGTAGATAGAAAGATAGAAAGATTGTCAAATCGTGGAATCCTAGAGTTGGAAAACACCCCAAGGCCATCCCATAGAGAGATAGACAAACAGATAGATAGAGATACATACAGACAGTAAAATTATGGAATACTAGAGTTGGAAGAGACTTCCATGGCCCATCTAGTCCATCTCCCTGCCATTCAGGAAAAGTACGACCAAAGCCCCCAACAGATGACCATCCAGCCTCTGTTTAAAAGTCTTCAAAGAAGGAGCTTCAACTGGACTCCAAGGCAGAGAATTCCACTGTTGAAGAGCTCTTCTTATGGTCAGGAAGTTCTTCCTCATGTTCCTTCCCCGTCATTTTATACCCATGGCTCCATTGAGCCCTAGTTTCCAAGGCAGCAGGAAACAAGCCGGCCCCCTCTTTGTTAAGACATGCTTTCAAATATTTAAACATCTTGAGGCCAGTAAGTTCTAAAGCCCCAATGGTTAGTTTAGGAAGCAGCCCAACTGTGTGTGTTATTTCCAGATCCTGGACCTGCCTTGTTGACCTCGAAGGGCTGAACATGCGCCACCTCTGGCGCCCTGGAGTGAAAGCCCTGCTCCGGATCATTGAGGTTGTCGAAGACAACTACCCAGAGACCCTCGGAAGGCTTCTGATTGTGCGCGCACCCAGGGTGTTCCCTGTTCTGTGGACTCTGGTGAGTCAGATTAGCAGAGAGTATCCCATGTATTCTTTGCTATGGCCGTATATATTAATGTGAGTCTGTAAAGAACCCACCAAGACAAGAAAGGTACAGTCTGATTGCGCAGACGGTAGGTAAAATGTAATTGTGTGCCTTCTAATCACCTTTGACTTATGGTGACCCTGTCATATCACTTTCTTGGAAGGATTTGTTCCGAGAAAGTTGGCCATTGCTTCCCTCTAAGGATGAGAGAGTATAACTTTCCCAATTGGATTTGTATGGCTGAGTGGAAATCCCATTGAACCCTGGCTTCAGGCTAAACACTCAACCCACTTACTTGACTTCTTATCTTCACCCACATTTCATTTTATTGTTTTTATTTATTTTAGTTAACATGTATATCCCATCTTTTCTCCCATGAGCTTGTTATGAATAGCTTTTCAATAACTTGAATGCATAGTTATTGCAATTTTCCAGTAAGGAAAAGGGTATCAGAACTTTTACACTTTTACACAAAATGACATTGAACAAATAGACATACAGATTCTATGTAACTACACAGAATCCAAAACTAACCCACAGTTACATCAGCTAACAAACAAAGAAAGGGGATTCCATATCTACTCGGCATTCATTTACACATATAAACATTCACTCATCGTCATTCATACATCACCATTCTTCTTCTGTCATCTCTTGGAGAAGAACGCCTCTTAGTCCAGACTGATCTAATTTGATGCTGTTTTGGAAGAGATTTGTTTGTGCTCTTTCACATATTAAAATACATCCTGGGCTTTGAGTTAGTGGAAATAGTTTTGGAATAAGAAGATCAATCCTCTTTTTTTCAGGTCAGTCCTTTTATCAATGAGAATACCAGGCAGAAGTTCCTCATTTACAGTGGCAACAACTACCAGGGTCCTGGAGGGCTTGTAGACTACCTTGACAAAGACGTGATTCCGGATTTCTTGGGAGGAGAGTGTGTGGTAAGTTTGGAGAAAATTGTAAAATCCTTAGCATTTTCTTAATCAAAATTGCAACCCCTTTGTTTACAAATCATGGCTTATTTGGAAGCTTGAAGCTCCAAATGAGTCCCCTTGGGGGAAATAGGGTGAGTTATAACTAACTAATTATTATTATTATTATTATTGTTATTGGCAGTGCTTTCATATATGGTTAAGGTGGTTTGATTCCCTTGTCTTTTTCTGAGAACTAGCAGAACATTGATACCTTGCTATGTGGAAAGTCCAGTAGATGATGCACACTATATATTAATTTACGTTGTGCTATTTCCTTGCTTTTCATCTTTCAGTGTAATGTGCCTGAGGGTGGTCTTGTCCCCAAATCGCTGTATCAAACAGATGAAGAGCCGGAGATTTCTGATCACATACGTCTCTGGACGGAAACCATCTACCACTCCGCAAATGTTTTCAAAGGGGCTCCCCATGAGGTAGGATGGGAGGACATTTTGGTTAGTAAAAACGTTGGAAGGCATAGCAGCCAAACTACTGGCAGTGGCCAATTTCTTTTGATCAGGGAACTCTTCCAAAGAAGTTTCCCTCCTTGCGAAACTCTAACTCTGTCCCTAAGCATTGGACTAGACATTGCTGCATTAAGTTACTGAGTTTGGTTTTTAAATGTGAGCATTTTATAGAACACCCAGGTGCCTGAGCACTGCCTCTTTTCTCTGTGCAATCCAGATAGTGGTGGAGATCTTGGAAGGGGAGTCCGTAATCACCTGGGACTTTGATATCCTGAAGGGAGATGTAGTCTTCAGCCTCTTCCATTCCAAGCGAGCACCTGAGACCAGCCGGAAGGAGCCTGCTATGCCCAATGCGTTGTCCACCGGGGATAATGTCCAGCTGATCGGCAAGAGCTGGGTCCTGGGGGTGGACTATAGCCGCGTGGAGTCTTCCCTCACCTGCCGGGAAGGCGAAAGCATACAGGTCGGTGGGGCTTCTCTGCCTGTTCGCTTGCGCTGGGCCTGTTATTGGTATCTAATAGCAATATGTTCCCAGAATTTCCATCTTGCGCTTGGAGCTATTGAACAGCCATTGTGGGTGATCATGACCAAACACGTACAGTCAGCCTCCACATTTGCTGGGATGAGAGATGCAGTATTTCTGCAAAAGTGTGTGTGTGTGTGGGGGGGGGGGGACGACACCTATTACCACCACCCCTTACACATAAACTTACACACACTATTTATTAACCTCAGGTAACTTCTCTTTAGGGATCTCCAGTGACTCTACAGCCAGTTTCTGCCAGTCACTGACAACAAAATCATGCCAGAGGTCCTCTAAATGTCTAAAGAAGTGTTCTGCCTAAGAATCCCTGGGTATTCCAGTGTAACTCTTTGCCATATCACTCTGGAAGACCCTGAGAGAACGTATTAATGAAATCTGATTAATTTTAATCAAATCCTAAACCTTGAGACACCAGATTTGGCCATGGTAGTACACGCCTTAGTCACATCCTGCTTAGACTACTGTAACTCTCTTCCTGGGACTGCCTTTGAAGATAGTTCAGAAGCTTCAACTGGTTCAGAGATTGGCAGGCAGATTACTAACTGGAGCACCATACAGGGAGAGATCCACTCCCATGTTCCAGCAGCTCCACTGGCTGCCGGTCTGCTTCTGGGTTAAATACAAAGTGCTGGTCTCTACCTTTAAAGCCCTAAATGGCTCGTGTCCAGGCTACTTAAACGATCGCATCTCCTCTTACAAACCAGCTCGGGTGCTGTGGTCAGCAGAGGAGGTCCTGCTCTCAGTCCCACCCCAATCTCAAGCATGGCTGGGGGGAACGAGAAAGAGGACCTTCTCTGTGATTGCCCCCCACTTCTGGAACTCCCTCCCTAAAGAAATAAAGCTGGCCCTCTCCCTCTTCTCCTTAAAAAAACCAACAGAAGACTTACTTTTGCTCACTAGCATACGGAGAGGAGGAGGATTAGACAATAAGTGATCACTACCAAACCTATTATAGTATCCAGGCTCTGGTAGTCCATGTTAGCCCAATTACCATCACTGGCTACACAACCAACCCACCCAACTTTGTGAACTATAGTTGGCTTCTGTAAATCAATGTGGATATTTTATGTTCAAATTTTATGTCATATAATTTTTGTTTGATTACATTTGGTTTAATTTATTGATTTTGGTTCTAATGTTGTTTTCATATGTGGGGTTTTTCTGGGGTTATTATGTCAGTACTTGTTTGTTCTATAGAGGCATTGAATGTTTGCCTTTGTATGTTGGATCCGCTCTGAGTCCCCCTGGGGAGATAGGGTGGAATATAAATAAAGTATTATCATCATCATCATCATAATCAAATATGTAAAAGCGAAAGCTGCAAACGTGGAGGGCTACCTGTACTTCCTATATGCTGTTTTTGGGATTTTTAAAATATATTTTTTTAAAAATTTGAAAATTTTCAGGATGCTATCCTTAGTGGTTTTCATCTTTGTTGCTACTCTACTCATTTGATAGAGAAATGAGCCCCAGGGAGCATGGGAACTTTCCATATTAAAGCACAATATGCTCTGAATGCATTGGCCTCACCCCTGATACTGGGGAAACCATAGTCCTTTGTATATCCTACACCTTGTGATGTGACGTAATGTTTTTAATGTGTTTTATGCTTTTATTGTAGGGCTGCATGTCTGCGACATGCTGCCCATTTATACTGCTGTCATCCGCCCCGAGCCTGCAGGGAGGAATACAAAATTGAACAATAAATAAATAAATAAATATGTTCAAACTGCCTTCCACTAGGGGACCTTTTTGGCCTCAAAATATCTACTTGCATATTTGTCATGGGACATGTTTGGAACACCTGGTCAAGCTTCCCCATATCCCCATGTGAACCAAAAGTGCTATTTGGAATACACCCAATATCTTTCTTTGGCAGCAAGCTGCAGGAAAGATTAAACTGCCTGTCAGGAAAGCTTGTCTGTCATTATTAAGAATGTTGTTGAGGAGTTCCTGATAATTGTCAAAATAACTCTTGAGACTATAGTTTGAAAAGCTTTATTTGACCATTTTGGAAGATAGGGAAAATACATGCTGCTTCCTGTGTTGGAGAGCTCAGCTCAATTAACTGGAATGTATCAGTGACACACAGCCAGTTGACACCTATGACAGGATTCCTATGATAAGTTCCTGAGTTCAACTTCAGTTGAGGCCTTTTTACAGTTCTGCTGTGGCTGTTGCTTCAATATGCCAGGTGACAACAGGATTGAAGAGAAACAACTGGAAAAGCTGGCACAATACGAGGATTTAAAGATCGAGCTGCAAAGACTCTGGCACAAGCCAGTAAAGGTGGTCCCAGTGGTGATTGGCACACTGGGTGCCTAAAGATCTTGGCCTGCACTTAAACACAATCGGCACTGATAAAATTATCATGTGTCAGCTGCAAAAGGCCACCCTACAGGGATCTGCATGCATTATTCGCCGATACATCACACAGTCCTAGACACTTGGGAAGTGTCCGATGTGTGATCTAATACAAAAGTCAGCATAGTGACATTGTTTGCTGTGGAGTCATCTTGTTGTGTTTCAAATAAAATAATAATAATTCATCTTTATTCATATCCCGCTTTTCTCCCTCATGGGACCCAAAGCTGCTTACAACATATTAAAATCATGTAAACAACAACCCAACAAAGAAAAATTGATTAGCAAAAGGGAGCCTTGACCTCCATTTCTCATCCTCTGTTGCTTTGCAGGGTTCCCATGTGACACGTTGGCCAGGCTTTTATATCCTCCAGTGGAAAATGCATAGCCCGAGCCCCTGCGCCGGGAGCAGCCTCTCTCGGGTGGACGACGTCCTGGCCACGCTCCAGGTCTCCAACCACAAGTGCAAGATCATGTATTACTATGAAGTGTTGGCTTCCAAGGAGTTCAGGTAGGAGGGCTCTTGGGAGGGGGTCTCTTGTGTGACTTGTTATGCAGAAGCCATCAGGTGCTGTTTGGTTCTATTCTAGAAAGCAATGGTCCTGTCTCGCTTCCTTTGTTCCCTGTGTCCTAAAGCTCATGTCGTGTCATATGATGCTTTGCTTTGTTTCTGAGCCCATAAACTTAGCGTTATGCTCCAGAATGCCTGTTTAGATACATTTTCTGATTAATTCAGAGACAGCACTGTGTTTTTTGTTTCACTCTGCCTATTTGTCAGCCTATTTGATTCCTTGGGCTACTAGCAACTGTCTGCTTTTGTTGTCAATGCTTGTTTTCCATACTATCTAAATGTACTCATCTGAATATACTGTATGTGGCAGGATGGTATCCCACTGTGCTCCTGTTAGCAGAAGTCACTTTCCACAGAATATTTCAGTTCTGCCCTTTTGGATTTTCTCTTCCAAAGTGGATGGATTACTTCAGTAGCACATATGTGATTCCCTATTTTTGTATTTCACTGTTCTGCCTAGAGCGAGAAGACTGTTAGGGGAGAAATGATGCTGGTGTACAGCTTAACTTTCCCCATTAGTTATTTCTTTGTGTTGTCAAAGGCTTTCATGGCCGGAATCACTGGGTTGCTGTGAATTTTCCAGGCTGTCTGGCCATGTTCCAGAAGCATTCTCTCCTGACGTTTCACCCACAACTATGGCAGGCATCCTCATAGGTTGTGAGGTCTATTGGAAACTAGTGAGGTTTATCTATATATATAAAGGAGGACCCGTCATCGAACGACTGCCATAGACAGGGAAACCTTCCAAGGCAGACACACCAAACTTGGCAACAAAAATAGGCCTCAGGCAAGGAAGGTTTTTAGCAAAGAAACTTTCCCACCCAAAACCTAGTAGGCCCCCAAAACAATGATAAAAAAACCTACATTTCCCAGCATCCTCTGTGGCCGCCAGCGAATCCCATTGGCCGACATCGGCCCATACAAAATGCCGGGAGGTTGAGTTCTCATAGTAACGGTGGGCAGAGCCAGCCAAGGCTAGGTTAGAATGCTGAGTGATTTGAATTTAGTCAGTTGGTGTTTGTGGGTTAAACTGTCAAGACCAAGCTCTAAGAGGGAGCAGGTTCTTAGGGGCAGTCGGAGTTTGGAACTGCAGTTCTGATAGATTGTGCTGACCACTGGTAATCACCACTGACCACGGTACGAACAGCCACACAATCACAACAACAAAATAAAAAAATAACACACACTCCTCCAGACACTACAACTCTCACAACCACACTCGAGAAATACAATCCAAAAGACCAAGCCAGCACAAAATACCACACAACGCCAATATGCAGAAGATACACAACTATGTGCACAGAGCACATACATACCACTCACAGGACAAAAGACACGCACAACAAAAGACACCCACTTAACAAACACCACACCCACAACATGACAGCCACACAACTCGCGATGCCTACCTCTACAGACCCACAAAACAACTCACACACAACACACACAACACATACATACCACTGCTAAACAGAAACCAGCACAGTACAACCAACTAACACACCCCACATACACACCGTACATCCACACCACACTACCACTGTACACTCACAACAACAAACTACACACTGAACACCACAAACTCTTCTCCAAGCACCATCCCACCCACACATCACCAATCCTTCACTTTACAAACACCACACCCACAACATGACAGCCACACAACTCGCGATGCCTACCTCTACAGACCCACTACACAACTCACACACAACACACACAATGCATACATACCACTGCTAAACAGAAACCTGCACAGTACAACCAACTAACACACCCCACATACACACCGTACATCCACACCACACTACCACTGCACACTCACAACAACAAACTACACACTCAACACCACAAACTCTTCTCCAACCACCATCCCAACCACACACCACCAACTCCACAGGACTTCAACATCCCACCCACCAGAACGACACAGCCATGACCCCACCAAGACCGTAAGTAACCTCATTTCCAACCCTTACATACTCAGACTTTCTCGCATCTCCTAAATAGGGCACAGCAACGCGTGCCGGGTACAGCTAGTATATCTATATATCCAGGGTGGGAGAAAGATCTATTGTCTGCCTGAGGCTAGTGTGAATGTTGCAGTTGGCCACCTTGATTAGCATTGAATTGCCTTGCAGGTTCAAAACCTGGCTGTTTCTTGCATGGGGGAATCCTTTGTTGGACTTTTTTGTTTGTTTCACACTTGCCTCAGGCACACCCTGAACATTCCACACATATATAAACCCCACTTGCCTAGTTTCCAACAGACCTCACACAACCTCTGAGGATGCCTACCATAGATGTGGGTGAAACATCAGGAGATAATGCTTCTGGAACATGACAATACAGCCCGGAAAGCTCACAGCAACCAAACTATTTCTTTCTTCATGACTTTTCCAGCAGTCTTTTCCAACACTGCTTCAAAACCATAATGTTAAGTAGAGAAAAGTAGAGAAAAAACTATTCCCTGGGTGGGGGAGATAAAAAGCAAAGTGGTCTGTTTGTTACATCTTTTCTCTTTGCACACTGAAAATTTAAACAAGAGCATACATCCTATGTGCAAAGTTGAATATGCAGTGCTGACCCCGTGTTGTGGCTATACAACTGTAACAAAGCAGAATGCGTGTGGAAACGTAGCCTTCTTTAGCACTACCAAAACATGATTGAGTTGGAGGGATTGTTGATTGTTCATTGTGCCGTTGTGACCCGAAATGACCAGAGCCAGTTCTGCCTTGTGAATAGCTTTCATTGATTAAAGCCATCTTTCTGAAGGTGGTAAGATTTCTGAATGTCAGCTGAATTCTCTTAGGGCACTTTGGGAACCAGGATAGATCCTGTACCAGTGGAGAACAATATTTTAATGCACTTGGAAAGCATTGTGGATGTGTAAGAAACTCTTTCTTTCTTTTTTCCCCCCAGAGGGTCCATGACAAGCCTGGAATCCTGCAACAGTGGCTTTTCACAGCTGAGTGGAGCGACCACATCTTCCAACCAATCCCAGAGCAGCTCCCTGATTTCTAGATAGCACCATCTAGGAGCAGCTTAAAGATGAAGGAGAGAACTGCTAGGTCCAGATGCCTTTCTCAGGGCTGACTTGACCTGACCCTCGATGGAGCCAAAGAGCCCTGAATGATGAGGCCTGGGACGGGCCATCCAGAGAACCACAAATCAGGACCCAATGGGAGCTGCTAAAAGTCCTCTTTTTTTTCTCCCTGGGAATAATTCCCAATCTTGAAGACTGGGGATTGGGTATGAACAAATCTGTGCATTAGAATGCATCATATCACTTTCTGGGTTTTTTGCATGGATTTTACACAATTCCTATGGTTAAAGGGCTCTTTCCTGTCGGCATAACTCTACACAGATGCAGAGCTATGTGGCATTGCCTTACCTACTAGGATACTGCGGAGCTGTCTTTTCTCGTGTAGCAAAAAAAATAACCTTGGGACATTTTGTGTGGTGCCATTTTAAGCAAGGCGCAGAAGGTTTCTTGATAGCAGGGCTATAATTCAGAACACTACTGTGTACATAAATAGATTTGGGGCGAGGGGCGGGATAGACCAGACTTCTATTAGGAAAGAATCTCAGCGGTTACAGGGCTGGCTATTGCTGGCTTACACCCTTTGGCCCCTGTGAATGGGCCAGAAAGATTTTCCTGCACTGAAACAGCTTCTTTTCTTAAAGGAGTCAGCCCTGATTGCCCCCCTTTCCTTCCTCAGGTCTATAAGCAATAAATGAGTCGATCTCAGCCCCGTCCCTGATCTCAGGGCTAGGAAGCGGGTGCCATGACCAAGGGCTACGCAAAGCAATATTTGATTTCTACAGGCACAAAAGCTCTTCTGCCGTGTTGGAGAAGCTGCTGTTATTTATTTTTGGAAGCAGGAGCTATAACACAAGCCGGGGGGTGGGCACTTTAAGTGTGCTTGTGGCCAAGTGCTAGTGTCTTATAACTTATATTCTCAAGGCGTACTTATTCCAGTAGGATTACAGCATAATAACGTATTTGTAATGTTTTATAAGTCAATAATAATTTATTAAGGGATATTCCCACTCTTTTCTGTGCTGGGACAGGAAAGGGATGAGTGTGTGCGTGTGTGATCACCTTCAGCTTTATAACGTTTTGCAGAAACCTGGTTTAGTAACTGGATATTTTTGGAGCTCCGTTGCATAGAATCAACCGCACAGGCCTCCCCTATTTACTTGCTTGCATCAAAAATTTGGTTTTAAGTCTTAACAGGAGAAACTGCTCTGTTGAAGAAGGCTGTGAATTATCAATATTTGTTTGTTTTGCTAAGTTACTGATGTTCTGAAAACAGCATTTAGGACTGAGCATATATCCATATCTAGCAGGCACTATATGATTGCTCTGTGCAGTGAAAGCATAGGCTGAAAAAATCCCTAAATATGGACTGTCTTAGGCAAAGATTATTTTTCTTACAGCTGGGGTTAAGTAATGAGATAGCAATCCAGTTCTGTTTCTAAATGCTTTTACTGTGTTTCCTATAATCCATTTCTTTTCTAGGATGGACTAGTGATTTCATCGAAGTTTCACTATTTCTCTCTGCATAAGAATGGCAGGGAATTAGCTTCCCAAGCTTCCCATGAAAGCCTAATTCAGAGCACTCATTAATTTAAGCACTGATCTTGAGCATCATGCCTCTTGCATTGACTATGAACCTGGGATTAAACTTGATCCCAAATATGGTTGAATTATGGAGAATATTCCATAGTCGAAAGAAGAATATCCCATAGCTGGACTGTACCTCTTCTATTTGTCTTCTCTGAATCAATTGGAAATGTAATACAAAGACAACTTCCTGCTCCTCCTATAAATGGCTTGGTATATGAATATTGAACTTGCCTTGTTGCTTCCAACCCTATAACTAGGAGCCTCCAGTGGTGCAATAGGTTAAAACCTTGTGGTGGCAGAACTGGTGACCAAAAGTTCGGCAGTTTGAATCCAGGGAGCGTCTGTCGGTTCCAGCTTTAATAATAATAATAATAATATTTATAACCCGCTCTATCTCCCTGAGGGGACTCAAAGAAAAGCCTATGAAATTTATGGGGTTGGCAAATGATTTGAAAGCACATAGAGCAGATCCATTGGCTCAGTGCAAGTTTGTAAATAACATTTGATTCAGTGCATCTCAAAAGTCGGGACTAGCAGATGGCTTTAGGATAAATAATTCCACTACTAACCCCCATCCTGTCCTTTCCCACATAGTAGGCATTGTTGTGAGCAATCGGAGCACTTCTCAGTGTAGAATCACAGGAGTCTGCCAGAAGCTAGAAAAAGATTTGTGCTAAGCCTATGCAAGTGACTGTGAAGTAAGTTTTATTTTTCAGGGTATGAGAGTCATATCATTAGGTTCTGGCACAGTGCTAGATTATTCCTAGTTGTAGGTTCTGCAATGATTTATAGTGCATGTTTTGATGAACGTGAAGCCAGTTGGGATAAAAGTTGCAGAAGATTATTCTCCTCCCTTTCAGGACTTGAGTTTGGGATTGCCCAGTGAAATGGATTCGTGGCATGTTTGGGAAAGACCCAAGTATTTATTAGTACCATCTCTGAGAAACTCTTGCGATGCTCTGTCCAAAGATGTTGGCAGGAGACATAGAAGGAAAGGGTGAGGGGTTGGCTTTTATGGGAAGAGCCTTTGAGGCCATGCAAGCATCCTTTTACTTCAGCTTCCATTAGACTAGTTAGCAGTGTGGGTTTGGAGCTGTGTGGAAGAACAGAAGTGCTCCTAGAGTAAGGGCTTCTACTGCTACCGGTCCAAATACATTGTACAATGATTCCATCTTTTCCTCCCCAAATGCCTTGTTCAACAAGAACTTTTTACTGGTGAGCCTTAGAGATGCAAAATTGGAGTATAGCAGCCATTCCTAAATTGGATTCCTCAGCCCAGATTCTTCTATAGAGATCTATTTCATATTTTGGGATAGGCTCAGAGTAAATCTGCGGAGCAGGTAGGTTCGGGCTATGGGTCCTGATACAGATATGTTCAAATCATATGTTGAAATCAAGTGCCAAATGCATTAAACTATCTCTGATCCTATTAGACTCTTCTCCTTTCCCTTTTGTTGTGTGAAGAATTGTCCGAACCATTATACTGTGACCTTTAACAAGCAAAAAAAAAATTGGGGAAAATGCTGTATAGGTAGCTAACCATGTTACACCGAGTATGATAAAGGCTATCTTAAGAAGGACATTTTATGGAAAATTTGCAAGTAGTGCACTTTTCTCTCAGTAGAGCTGCTCAATTTAATCCCAGAGGATATATGTCTGTATCCACAGGCATTTAACTGGTGCCAGTATAATACCGGAGCAGCTTCAACAATAATTTTGAAAGCACCAACAAAAATATACTGGCAATGTTTGTTTCTCTTTTAACAACACTCCTTCCTATTAGCTAAAAATAAAAGTGGTGTTCAAACTGCTTTTTATATGCACGTTGGTAAGTCAACAAATGTGACGCAAAAGGTATGGCTGACAGCATCACTGCCTGAGACTAGATGTTACTAATGTCTTTCTGTTTCCCATTTTTGCTGTAATTTAAAAATAAATCATCTGGAAAGGAGTTGTTTGAATTTATGAGTGGTGGGTTAAGGGGGGTTGTTTTTGTTGGCACTTTGGTTAACTGCTTCGAGACTCCTTTTGGGAGAGAAAAAGCGGAATATACAGAATTATGATGATGTCTATAGGTATCCATTGGTCCACAAAATGAGGCCTTTTTATTTTTAAAACAAACCCAAAACAGTCTTAATGCTTTTGCATGCCATCCGCACATAGAATAAACTAGCTGTACCCGGCACGCGTTGCTGTGCCCTATTTAGGAGATGCGAGAAAGTCTGAGTATGTAAGAGTTGGAATTGATGTTACTTATGGTCTTGGTGGGGTCATGGCTGTGTCATTGTGGGTTCTGGTGGGTGGGATGTTGAAGTCCTGTGGAGTTGTCGGTATGTGGTGTTGCTGGCGTTCTGCAGAGCTTGTGGATATACAATGTTTTTTGTCTTTCTGTCTGCTGTGTTGATGTAGAGGTTCTGTGGTTTCCCAACTCTGGAGCACGCTACGTAGAGTTGTCCGTGGGAGAAGCATTCTGTGTCAAGGTCTATGCCACAGATTGGTAGTGTTTGTCCTTGTGCCTTGTTTATGGTGATGGCAAAACCTAGTGTAATTGGGAATTGGAGACGGCTGAAGTGGAACGGCATATCGGTCGGAACAAATGGGTTGAGCAGTAGACGCAAGGTTGTGTTATGTGCGTATTGTGTTGTGTGTAGGTATTACTTTTTTGGTGAGTTAGTGGGTGTGTGGTGGCATTGTGGGTGGTAGTATGTTGTGGAATGCTTGTGTGGGTGGGGTGTTTTGGGTGTTTGTGTGTGTTAGTAGAGTATCAGTGTTGTGTTGTGTTGTGGTTGGAGTATAGGTGGAGTTGGTTTTTGTTTGTGGTGGTGGTAGGTGTGTGCGGGGTCCCATAAGGTTGGGGGGATGGGTTGTGATAGGAAGTTGTGTTGTGTTGTATAGGTAGGAATTGCTGGAGTATTGTGCCTGGGATGTGTGTGTATTTGGAGGTGTGTGTGGTGGTGAGTAGTGAGTGCAGTCCTGGGTTTTGTGTTGGGGAAGTTGTCAGGTATTTGTGGGGTGTATTTTGTGTGTGTTGTGGTGACATAGTTGTCTCAGTCTGGCTGTGGCTGGTTGTGATGTGGAGGGGGTGTTGCTTTTGCCAGTGGTGTTTGTTGTGAATTTTGGTTGGGGTGGGTTTTTGTGTTGCAGGATTGTTTTTATTATTTTTTTTTTTAATGAAATCGTCTTTATTGATTTTTTTAAAAAAAAACATAAAATTTGACAACAACATAAAACACCTCTACAACATTGTAGACATTACTAAACATAAACAAACACTTAAACTAATAAACATTAGACAATTACACGAGTACTTCCTGCCCGCATCCCCGCCACTCTGTAACACTCTATATTGTGTTACCTACGTAGCTCTTATTTTTGGTCAAAAAGAAATAATAATTATTATTAACCGGTGTCTCACAGATTAAACATCATCATCTTTTTCAGAGAATATATATAAGAATACAATAGGCAAAAGAAAGGATTGTTCACAGAGTATCATCTAGCCACAGCTCTGTCCACGATTCGTGATTGGGGGGGGGATTGTTTTTATTTTTTGTGGGTTTTACAAGTTTGTGTTATTCCGGCAGTATATGTTTGTCAGTGGTGCCTGTGTCCCTGGTGCCCTATTTGTGTTAGTGTTATGTCCTCCTGGTAGTTGTTATGTCCTACTGTGTTAGTTGGTTGTACTGTGTAGGTTTCTGTTTAGCAGTGGTATGTATGCGTTGTGTGTGTTGTGTGTCTGTTGTGTTGTGGGTCTGTAGAGGTAGGCATCGTGAGTTGTGTGGCTGTCATGTTGTGGGTGTGGTGTTTGTAAAGTGGAGGATTGGTGGTGTGTGGGTGGGATGGTGCTTGGAGAAGAGTTTGTGGTGTTCAGTGTGTAGTTTGTTGTTGTGAGTGTACAGTGGTAGTGTGGTGTGGATGTACGGTGTGTATGTGGGGTGTGTTAGTTGGTTGTACTGTGTAGATTTCTGTTTAGCAGTGGTATGTATGCGTTGTGTGTGTTGTGTGTCTGTTGTGTTGTGGGTCTGTAGAGGTAGGCATCGCGAGTTGTGTGGCTGTCATGTTGTGGGTGTGGTGTTTGTAAAGCACAATCTATCAGAACCACAGTTCCAAACTCCGACTGCCACTAAGAACCTGCTCCCTCCTAGAGCTTGGTCTTGACAGTTTAACCCACAAACACCAACTGACTAAATTCAATTCACTCAGCATTCTAACCTAGCCTTGGCTGGCTCCGCCCACCGTTACTATGGGAACTCAACCTCCTGGCATTTTGTGTGGCCCGATGTTGGCCAATGGGATTCGCTGGCGGCCGCAGAGGACGCTGGAAAATGTAGGTTTTTTTGTATCGTTGTTTTGGGGGCCTTCTAGGTTTTGGGGGGGGGGGAGTTTCTTTGCTAAAAACCTTCCTTGCCTGAGGCCTATTTTTGTTGCCAAGTTTGGTGTCTCTGCCTTGGATGGTTTCTCTGTCTATGGCAGTCGTTCGATGACGGGTCCTCCTTTATATATATAGATGAGTGGTACCCAATGAGCCATTGTGTCATTGGTCTTGCCAGCAAAGCATTAGAACTATAGTAATCTATCCTAAAGACAACAATTGAAGAGGAAAAGGAACTGCTCCTACACTGTACAACCATCTTTCCATCACAGCTTACTCTCCCTAGTAAGGCTTTACCCTATGGCTGTGTCTTGCTTGGCTTGCCAAACATCCTTAATGATGATGATAATAATAATAATTATAATAATATACTTTATTTGTATTCTGCTCTATCTCCTCAAGGGGACTCAGAACAGATTAGTGAGTACATATATGGCAAACATTCAATGCCGTTATACAATTAACTACAAAAACAGACAGTTCATAACCAGAGGCAAGGCTTCCCTCTTTTCTATCTCTGGCATCTGGAGGCTGTGTTCAATTTGGCCATGAGGAAGTGCTTTTGTTCCATTTTTCCACGCCGAGGAGCCTGTTGTCCATGGATGCCTTCCTGATCGAATTGCCGGTATGTCTTCAGGGATGCCTTTTACCTCCCCGCCAAAGCGGTACCTATTTACTCACATTGCTGTTCTCGAACTGCCAGGTAAGCAGAAGCTAGGGCTGACAGTGGGAGCTCACCCCGACCCATGGCTTGAACTGCCAACCTTCCAGTTGTTATAGGCACAGACTTTGGTAATCCAAAAAGCAGCTTTCTCTCCAAGGGAAGTACCTGCCGAGGAAGGCAAGGGCACGTATTATGACAAGGCTGGCAAGACAAGTGTTGCTGCTGTTTAGAAGAGGAAAACAACTCCAAACAGCCTTTATTCATGCTTTCTGCAGAAAAGCGAGAAAATCTGGGAGAGGACTCATAGCAGCCCAGTTTTGTCTAAAGCATGCAAACTTAGAGGGATTTATAAAGTTGGGTTCTTCTCCAATTACCTAAAGCGTTGTGATTGCTAAAATATCCATTGCATCACCTATAATTATACCACACTCTGCACTTCTATCTGAAAATTATGAAAAAGGGGGGTGTACGTCTATAAATGAAGCCCTGTCATTTAGATATTGTGGTTTTTTCAACCTTCTTGGCAGCATCTCTGTTGTGTATAAGCCAGTTTCTATTGGTCTGGGGAATGGAATTTGAACAACCTTATCTAAAAAGTATATTTTCCTCTGTATGGTCCTTTGTTTCCCTTCGCGGTCTCTGTGAATCACACGTCTGGTAAATACTGTGCCTGCACATAGCAGCTTGGAACCTTCTAGATTTAAAAAAGAAACATTTTGGCGGTAGCCCCGCCCATAACCTCCTGCCCACATAAATAGCTCGTAGGCAGGGCTACAGCCTTGGTTCTCTTCGTCTGCTGCGTGAGCAGCTTGAGAGAACCTTCACTCTGACAAGCTTCTGTTATCGGACTGCCTTTATCCTACTTGACCTGGACTGATCTCAACCGTACGTCTCTGTTTGCTGGTTAGACTGTTTCGGCTTCTACCTTTCCCTCTCTGACCCGGACTGTGCTTGACTATTCTACCTTCCCCTCTCTCATTTGGACTGTTCAACCGCTACCCGCCTCTTTCTCCAGCCCTGATTAGGACTGCTTGACTACGATCTTGAATGTGTCAAGTATTGTGCAAGATGCCCGAATAATTTCCATGATAATGATGGGCACTCACTTTGTTTGGAGTGCCTGGGTGAAGTTCACTTCAGCCAGCAATGTGCTGTGTGTCAGGCGTTTACGCCACAGACACGGAAGAACAGGGAGGCACGCCTCAAAGCGGCGTTGTATGAAAGAGCTCTACTGCTGTCACGATGCACGGACTTGACCGGCCCCTTAATCACACACACAGAGACGGACTGAAGGCTAACTACTTTATTGAATATAGAAACAGTTCAAAAGGAATATTGTCCATAAAAATAGCAAAAGCAATCCAAAGGCTGTAAGCAATCAATTGTCCAAAAGCAGCTTGATGAATAATCCAAAAGGCTTAGCAAAGCTCCGCACAGCAATGCGGATTCAGGAACAAACAAGGTACGCGAAACAAGGCAAGACTTGGTGGCCACTAGCCAGCTTAGCTCCGTGGACCCACTTCGCTACACGTCTACTCAGAAGAGACGTGGCCGAAGCACTGGGGATTCGTTCCCACGGATCCTATACTTAATCTGTCGGCCGAGGTCCCCGACGCTCTAGGCCTTGTCGTCTCCAATCTCTGCTGACGGACCTCGGCCTGTCTAGGCTGCGGTACCATCCCCTTCTGCTGGACTCAATGCTACTTCTCCTATCAAAGGTTCGGCCTTGTCTCCCAGCACCTGGGTCCCTATCTCCATGAGAGCTCTCCTCCCTAGAATCTTCCCAGCCGCTTTCTTCCATGTTTTCACTCACAAGCTCCTGTGAGCCTCTCCCACCCGGGTGTTCATAACTTTCGCTATCACTGCTTTCCATTTGCACCTGGTTATCATCTATGTCTGCATAAGGGTCAAACCAACCTTCATCCCAAGCCAAGCTTTCAGTGGGAGAAAGAGGCCCAGTGATGGGAAACGCTCCTTCAGGTAACCCTTCCAAATCCTCTTCAGAATCTATCTCTGCTGGTGCAGGCCCTAATGCTAATGGAACCCCCGGTGCTGTTCCCTGGCCCCCAGGCACAAACGAGAACTGCTGTGCTACAACTGCCGCCACAGCCTCCACCAAGCATGGCTAGCCCTCCTCCCTCAGCGGGAACTGCCAGCTTACCTTTTCCAGCTGCACTGACACCAATTCCAGCAAAGAAGAAAGCAAAAAAGCCTAGGCCGATTGGGGGCCAAAATGGCGACTTGGAGCCGTTGCAGCAGAAAAAGCCGGCTAAAGTGCAAAAGCCATCGACACTCTCTGCCTCAGCAGCTGCAATCCCCTCTGAGGGTAATGGTGTGCTCCCTCTGCTGGCCGAAGAGCTGCAAATGCACCCTCTTAACGGCCAAGCTGCCTCGCATACCATGCAGGCGCAAGCCCCAATGCCAGCCAGAGAGTTCCATTTGTAAACATATATCTACTACAAACACGATACAGGATTTGGAGGGGAAACGGACATTTAAACTGCACAGCCAGGCCACCTGCGGCTCCAAAAATGTAGTATATTGTATTTTATGCAAATGTTCCAAATATTATGTGGGGGAGACTGGGCGTGACCTGAGGGTGAGAATTCAGGAACATCGTTCGAGATTTAGAACAAAAAATGAATCCTCAGTGTTGTATACACACTTTAAAGAAAACCACAAATATGATGACTTTAAAGTTTTAGTTCTCGAACAGGTTAAAACCAAGACCCATCAGGATATCAAATTAGCTTTAAGAAAACGGGAATGTTTCTGGATAACATCCCTAAAATCCGAATCCCCAAGGGGATTAAACGACCGTTTGTCTATAGGAGAGATTCTGTTATAATTTATACCTGGCGCCCAGTGCGGAGGGGGCCTTCTTAAGCCGCGGCTTTTTTCAGTTGTATTGTCCGACCGCATGGGAAAGTGGCTGCGTCCACGTATTTTTATTTTATTTATTTATTTTATTATTATTTTTATTTCATTGGATATATGTTATTGTTGATGACTTTGGGAATGTATTGATTGCCTCTTGCCATTTAGGGGATTGTGTTTTTTGATGTGGGATCACGCCTATGCTTAGGGGTTATATATATGTGTAATACTATACTGGATTATAAGAACCTTTTATGTTTAATCTAATAGATATTGGACCAGTGGATTGGACAGTGGATATTGTGTGGCAGGTCCCAAAGAAGCCGGAAACGGCAAAACGGAGGGCCTAATACCGTCGACCCGACATTGGTTGTTAATCCGGATTATATATTTTGGATGTATAGTGCCGTATGGATTATAATTTTGTGAAGGAAAACACCAATGTTTTGATGTCATATAGATCTACACTCCACTATCCACTTATATTTTGAAAGAATGAAGATGAAAATAAATCAGAAATAAAATTGTGAAAGTGATCTCCCGCATTGATTTTTTGCTGCTAGATGTCCCTCCAGTGCCCAATGTGTTTTGTGGCGTTCCTCCTCCCTCGATGCTGGGCCTCCTCCCACAGATGGGCCAGCTGGGAGCTCCTCCTGCCTTGAATGGCAATATCACTGCTCCTCCAGGACTGAACGCTGCTGCTCCAGCGGGTCCTTCCATACTATTGGCGGCTAATGGGGCTCCTAATGTACTGGCAGCCTACCCTCTGGCTCCCTCCGCCCCCGCCCAGCAGATGACCTCCTCGGTATCAGGGCAAGGGCAGCAACCTCTTCACCCAGCCATTGTGGAACCTGAACTTCCTGAGCCACCTGCCCCAAACATGACTGAACTGCCTGATTCTGACTGCTCTGAGGACAATGACAATACTGAAAAAGGGATAGTTACTGAGGAACCTGATGTGCAGCACTCTGCTGACCTCAACAAGTTTATTGCTCTTATGGGAATAATGATTAAAGCTTTAGACCTCCCTTCTCCTAAACCCCCTGAGGCTGTAGATGACCCTATGTTTCCCTTAGAGGAACAGAACACCCCATCCATTACAGCCCTACCTATTCTGCCTTACCTCATCAAACTAGCTAAGGTCACAGATATGTCCCCTGCGTCTGCCCCAGCGGTACCTAGAAGGGTGGATGTCATGTACAAGGTGGATCTTTCTGGTTCAGACTGGGCAATGAGGCCTTCCAAACCGAATATGGTGGTAGAGGAGATGGCGAAGACCAAACGCCATAGAGGCTCTCTCACGTCCCCCGTTGACAGAGAAGGGAAGAAATTGGATGCCCTGGGAAAAAGGTCCATGTGGCTGCAGGTTTATTCACGCGTAATGGCACATTATGTCACTTACACCAGCGCGTATAAGAATTTTTTGTGGGGAAAATCTTGCCATATCTCAACCTCCTACCTCCTGAACAACAGTCCCTCCACAGAGCATCCCAGGCCGAAGCCGTAGCTATCGCCAAGGTGCAGAAAGAATTAGCAAAACACTTGGCAGAGGTGGCAGGCAAGCTCTTTGCCACCGTGACATCCGTCAGGCGACACGCGTGGTTACGATCTTCCACACTGTCTCAAGAGGGGAGGTCCCTTGCAGAAGACCTACCAATGCACGACCAGGGCCTGTTCAATCCAGATACTGATGATCAGCTCAAGAAAATCCAGGATGTCAGACAGGCAGCTCATAGTTATGGCTATACTTGACAGCCCTACAACCAGCAAAAATCCTGCTGGCAGGCTCCATTCACATACCGTAAGAACTATTACAATACTTTTCCAGGCCCTTATAGAAACCGTGGCCCAATTCCAATCAGTTCCAAAGCAGGAAACAGCCTTATGCTACGAGACCCAAATTTCAGGGATCCCGGGGGAAACCCAAGGCAAGGTTATTCGATTGAGTTTTCAGAAAGTCCTCACATGGGACATGTTAAGATCATCCCTGTATCAGTTCCCCTGTTAGAAGAAATGTAAACTTTGTTGGATAAAGGAGCTATTTCCTTGTTACATATGTCTATGGTTAGTCAATGTTTCTTTTCACGTTATTTCTTGATCTCAAAGAAAGGGGGAGGCCTTAGGCCTATCCTAGACCTTATTGGTTTGAACGCATACATCCGGCCTAAAAGGTTCTGCATGGTCTCCCTTTCCTCCATTCTGCTATTGTTAAACAAAGGGGTCTGGTTTGCAACCATTGATCTCCGAGGTGCTACTTCCATGTGTCAGTTGCACCCCACCACAGCAGATTCCTTGCCTTTATGGTTGCCGGACAGTCTTATTGTTTTAACGTCCTCCCATTTGGCTTGTCAACAGCCCCCCCATGTTTTTACGACATGTATGGCAGTAGTAGCAGCCTACCTTCGCACACAGAGAGTGACAATTGACCCATACCTGGATGACTGGTTATTAGTGTCTATGTCCCCACAAGAGCTAGAGCAGTGTTTCTCAACCAGTGTTCCGGGGCACACTAGTGTGCTGTGAGCAATCATCAGGTGTGCCGTGGGAAATTGGAACCCTAAAAACCCTAAGAAACCTACCTTGATAAAGACACAAAATTACAAAAAAAAACCCCCCACCCGTTGTCTACTTGGTCTCTCCCTCTCCATGCATTGGGAAAGCCTGCCTCCCTTTCCCCAAGTAGAGACCTCCTCTTGCCTCCTGGGGGTTCTGTGTGGGAAGTTTGGCCCAGTTCTATCACTGGTGGGGTTCAGAATGCTCTTTGATTGTACGGGGACTATAAATCCCAGCAACTACAACTCCCAAATGTCAAGGTCTATTTTCCCCAAACTCCATCTGCGTTCATATTTGGGCATATTGAGTATTCATGCCAAGTTTGGTCCTGGTCCAACATTGTTTGAGTCCACAGTGCTCTCTGGATATAGGTGAACTACAGCTCCAAAACTCAAGGTCAATGCCCACCAAACTCTTATAGCACTTTCTCTTGGTTATGGGAGTTCTGTGTGGGAAGTTTGTGTCTTTCTGCCATTCCTGCCAGGATATCTATGTTGTGTTCATCGAAATAGGCCCAGGTTTCACACTGAGTGTATAAATACATTTTTAATACATATTAACTATATGTATTACTGTGTTAGAGTGTCATTTTGTGTCATTTTGGTTGGTGGTGTGCCCCAGGATTTTGCAACTGTAAAAAGTGTGCCGCGGCTCAAAAAAGGTTGGGAAACACTGAGCTAGAGGACCATGTAGTATGGACTAAGTATCTTCTCCAGTCTCTAGGTCTCCTGGTGAACTTGTAAAAATCCACTCTGGTCCCTACTCAGCGTATCCAGTTCATTGTTGCAATTCTGGATTCTGTGGCGCACAAAGCCTTCCTTCCAGACGACCGCTTTGCTGCCTTGCAATCCCTAGTCCAGTGTTTCCCAACCAGTGTGCCGTGGCACACTAGTGTGGCATGAGCGATCATCAGATGTGCCGTGGGTAATTGGCACTCTCCCCCCTCCTAGCAGCCCCCTCACAGGTTTCCAAGAAACAAATTGAGCCTCTCCGCTTGGAAATGTTTTCTTTTTTACTATTTCACTGGAGTTGCCCCCCCCCCAAGGAACTGTTTATAACAGCTGCATGACATCCATTGTTATCCATAGTTGACATCAGGGTGAAATTTCACAAAGGTCTGGCGAACAAGCTCTATGAGGAGCGACTTGAAGAGCTGGGCATGTTTAGCCTGAAGAAGAGAAGGCTGAGAGAAGACATGATAGCCATGTATAAGTATGTGAGAGGAAGTCATATATATGTTGTGTTCATCGAAACAGGCCCAGGTTTCACACTGAGTGTATAAATACATTTAAAAACATATTAACTATGTGTAATACTGTGTTAGAGTGTCATTTTGTGTCATTTTGGTTGGTGGTGTGCCCCAGGATTTTGTAAATGTAGAAAATGTGCCACGGCTCAAAAAAGGTTGAAAAACACTGCCCTGGTCTACCAGGCAATGCACGACCCATCGATCTCGGCCAGGGACATACAGGTGCTACTGGGACACATGGCCTCCACTAAGGGAGTCACACCTCACTCCAGACCGCGGTTCTGTGCCCTACAGGCATGGTTCCTTTCAGCTTTCAATCCTATGGTAGACAACTCACAAAGTATGCTTTCCATACCGGTAGAGGTACGGCAATCACTCCTCTGGTGGACACACCACGAGTTTGAATGAATTGTTTATTGTACTAGCCATAGGCCATGACATAAAATATACAACTTCTAAAAGTACAACAAGCACTTTCCAATATAAACATTAAAACATGTTCCATATACTGGCTTTTAAAAAATACAGCAGTAGTGACATGACAACAATTACAATGTCTGAGTTTGTCAGGGATTACTTTTTCATCCTCCATCCCCTTCCAGGGTAGTGACCACAGATGCCTCCCTATCGGGATGGGGAGCCCATTCAGGGGACCTGGTGATTCACAACTTGTGGTCAGCGGAGGAATCCTCCCTCCACATAAACGTCCTAGAATTGCTAGCCATAGACAGAGCTTGAAAAGCCTTCGAAAGAGTGGTAACAGGGAGAGTAGTTCGCATAGAGACAGACAATAACACCACCATGTTTTATATAAAGAAACAGGGAGGTACACATTCCAAAAGACTACTAGCCCTGGCCACTCAGATCTGGGAGTGGTGCATATCCAGAGGCATTCATCCAATAGCGGTACACCTCCCAGAGGAGGAGAATATGCTAGCCAATACCCTCAGCAGGAACCCTCTAGCTCAACACAAGTGGCCCTTACACAGGGAGGAAGTCTACAAACTTTTCAGAGCGTGGGGGTGCCCAAAGTGGACCTTTTCGCTACCCAACACAATACCAAATGCGAACTGTTCTGTGCCCAGCAGCAACCCAACTTAGCGAAGGGCTGCCTGGGGATGCATTCCTCCTAATCTGGAATGCCCAACCAGTATACACCTTTCCTCCTTTCCCCCTATTGCTGAAAGTAGTAGCGAAACTCCAAAGGGAGAACACCCATTGCATTCTAGTCGCCCTATGGTGGCCTCGGCAACCTTGGTTCTCCCCCCTACAACGTCTGGCCAAGGGAGTATCCACTCGCCTCTCAGACAGAGTGGATCTCTTAACAACTCACAGAGGCCAAGTGTTGTATCCCGAAGTACACAAGTTGAGGCTGACGGCCTGGAGAATTCTACCCAGACCCTGACCCCCTTTTCTTCATTATCTGAGCCTGTATTGGCATTTATATAAGCTGCCTATAGGCCCTCTACCAAGCACTCTTATGTTTATAAATGGTCCAGGTTTTGTAAATATGTCACCTCCTGGGGATCTGACCCTCTTGCCGCCCCTATCTCCCTGGTATTAGACTTCTTGGCCTCATTGTCACAGGAGGGCCTCTCCTATGCCTCACTAAAATGCTACCTGGCGGCAATTTTGTGGTTTAGACATAAATCTGGCCTTCCCTCATGTTTTTCAAACCCTCTTGTCAAACTTTTTCTGAAAGGAGTTAATAACACCAAGCCCGCTGTGGACCCCATTGTCCTGCCTGGAGCTTCGAAACGGTGCTGAATTCTTATGAAGCCCCCCTTTGAACCGCTTGCCACAACTGACTTGTCCTACCTGTCTTGGAAGACCACCTTTCTGGTGGCTATTACGTCAGCTAGACGGGCATGTGAACTTTGCGCTCTATGAGTGGATTCCCCCTATATACGGTTTCATAGGGATAAGGTGGTTTTACAGACAGACATTTCCTTTTTACCCAAGGTCACGACTCGTTTCCACATGTCGCAAGATCTATTTTTTCCCGCCTTCTTTCAGAACCCCAGTTCCCCTTTAGAAAGTAGCCTGCATCTCCTTGATGTTCGGAGGGCACTTGCTTTTTATGTAGACAGAACAGCAAGCCTCAGGAAATCTCCTAAGCTTTTTTTAAGTACAGGGAAGATGCAGTGGGTCTACTGGTTTCTCCTCAACGCCTCTCAGCCTGGTTGGTGTCAGTAATTCGCCTCTCATACCAGCTGGCCGGCAAGGAGCCACCTCAACACATCAAGGGACACTCCACTAGATCGGTGTCTTCTTCCACCGCCTTCATGAGAGTGGTCCCTCTGGATGCCGTCTGCGTGTGCAGCCATCTGGTCAATGCCACTCACCTTCGTGTCCCATTACAAGCTGGAAGTAGTCTCCTGGAGGGAAGCAGACTTTGGACGAGCAGTCCTCTTCTCAGCGGTGACATGACGCCCACCATCTATGGTTAGTAGCTCGCTATTCTACTAGATGTGTGATTCACAGGGACCATGAAGGGAAAATATGGGTTGCTTACCTGTAACCGTAGTTTCCTGAGTAGTCACCTGTGAATTCACACATACCCACCCATCCTCCCCTCTGGTCATGCCTTTCCTTTTGGCTGCCTTCGCGGCGGAAGAAAACTAAGGCTGTAGCCCCGCCTACGGGCTATTTATGCGGGCGGGAGGTTATGGGCGGGGCTACCGCCAAAATGTTTCTGTTTTAAAACTAGAAGCTTCCGAGCTGCTCTGCGCAGGCACAGTATTTACCAGATGTGTGAATTGACAGGTGACCACTCGGGAAACTATGGTTACAGGTAAGCAACCTATATTTCTAAACTGAATGCTAACTTGTATGTTTCTGACTTTGGCTATTTGGAAAAATCATAGGCACTGAAATATGCTTCTCTTCCTGTATGTGCATGCTTTGTCTGTGGCTTAAAGAGCTCCCAGAAGGGACACCAAAGGACATCTAGTCCAACCCCCTTCTGCCAAGCAGGAATGCAAGCTAAGTACTATCAGTACTATCACAAGGGCAGTTGAAAATTAATCTTGGTGGGAACAAAGCTTTTGGAGAAACCACCAAGCATACTGTTCTGTAAAACTGAAACGTGAGAATTTGTTCATCAACTGAAATTTCTATGAAGGTCAGCTCTCGCTGGGCATCCTTGACAGAATCAGTATCCTGTTGAGCTGCTGAAGTTATGCACCATTTGCGGCAATGTCGGTAATGTGCTTTATTTATTTATTTATTTATTTTTTCAACTTGTATGCCGCCACTCCCCGAAGGCTCGGAGCGGTTTACAGTACGAACAAAGCAATATACATTACATTAAAACAAAAGGAATCCCCAATCAACAGAGCTCGAATGCCAACTGGAACAGATACATTTTACATGCTTTCCGAAAGTAGGTTCCGAAAAGCTCGTATTTCAGCTGGCAAGGCATTCCATAGACAGGGTGCTACAACCGTGAAGGTTCTGCGCCTAGTGGCGGACAGGTGAAAGGTCCTGAGGTTGGGAACATCAAGCAAGTTCTGATCTTCTGAATTGAGTGATCTCTGGGGTTGGTAGGGGGTGAGGCGGTCCCTCTGGTACACCGGCCCTAGACCATATAAGGCCTTGAAGATAAGAACCAACACTTTGAAGGTAATCTGGTGCTCGATTGGCAACCAGTGCAGCTGTTGCAGAGTTGGAGTGATATGACATCTCGCTGGCACTCCAGCGAGAAGCCGAGCAGCAACATTTTGCACCAACTTCTGTTTCTGGATCACCGACAAAGGTAGGCCAATGTAGAGGGCGTTACAATAGTCTAATCTTGAGATGATCGTAGCCTGGATCACTGTAGCTAGGTCATCACTAGACAGATAGGGAGCCAGTTGCCTAGCCTGACGCAGATGAAAAAATGCGACTCTGCTCACAGCGGAGACCTGAGCCTCCATTGTCAGCAGAGGGTCTAAGACAGGGGTGGTCAATTTTTTTTCCCCATGGGGCCACACGAGAACCAAAAAATATTATGGAGGGCCGCACCTAAAGGCTGAACTACATTCTACATAATAGCAATTCAATTTCTTTCATAATAAAAAGGCACTAAATTGCGTTTTTGATATATTAATAGGACTGATAAGAGTATATGTTATGAGCAATGAAAAAGAGAAGTTGTCATAGGAAAAATTATATTTATTCACTAAAATTTTACGAAACAATGGTTAACAAAATGTGAACATTTGTATCATTTGTGATTCATTATATTCATGATCATTTTCAGTCACATTTGCTTCAAGGCACATTTTGAGTTTCACTTATTCCTGGAAAGAGGTTCTTGGTTTTCTACAGACATATAAAAAAACATTACCTACATTTTTGGTTTAATCACCTCATTTGGTGCTATTCAGTTATTTTTTTCTTATTCAGTGAGAGAAATCAAATCTCCGTTGGTCTTTAACAAGTGCATCAAAGTCAGGTTGAATATCAGAGGTGGAGATGCGAAGCACCCCTGACAGATGGCCATCAAGCCTCTGTTTAAAAGCCCCCAAAGGAGGAACCTCCACGACACTCTGGGGCAGAGAGTTCCACTGCTGAACGGCTCTCACAGTCAGGAAGTTCTTCCTAATGTTTAGATGAAATATCCTTTCTTGTAGTTTGAAGCCATTGTTCTGCGTCTTAGTTTCCAGGGCAGCAGAAAACAAGCCTCCTCCCTCCTCCCTATGACTTCCTCTCGCATATTTATCCATGGCCATCATGTCTCCTCTCAGCCTTCTCTTCTTCATTCCCAGCTCTTGAAGCCCAGCTCTTAACATAACTCAAAAACCACTGGATAAATTGCTGCCACAAGACACCTACTAACCCAAGGAGTGACCATCACTCAAAAAATTGATTTTGTCATTTGTGAGTTGTAGTTGCTGGGAGTTATAGTTCACCTGCAATCAAAGAGCATTCTCAACTCCACCACTGATGGAACTAAACCAAACGTGGCACACAGGACTCCATGACCAATAGAAAACACTAGAAGGGTTTGGTGGGCATTGACCTTGAGTTTGGGAGTTGTAGTTCACCAACATCCAGAGAGCACTGTGGACTCAAACAATGATGGATCAGAACCAAACTTGGCACGAATCCTCAATATGCTCAAATGTGAACACTGGGGAAATTTGGGGAAAATAGGCATTTGGGAGTTGGAGTTGCTGGGATGTATAGTTCACTTATATTAAGGAGTAGAGCCACGCCGTGCCGGTAGGCGGCGGCTGGTGAGGGCAGCCAGGAAGTGCTCCAGGGCCTCCGCCTTGCAGTGCAGCCTCTTCCCTGAAGAGAGGGGGGAAAGAGCGCGAGGCAAGAGGGAGGGGGAAGAGCGCGAGGCTAGAGGGAGGGGGGGAGAGAGCGCGAGGCAAGAGGGAGGGGGAAGAGCACGAGGCAAAAGTTAGGGGGGGAGCGCGAGACAAGAGGGAGGGGGGAAAGAGCGCAAGGCAAGAGGGAGGGGGAAAGAGCGTGAGGCAAGAGGGAGGGGGAAGAGCACGAGGCAAGAGGGAGAGGGGGAAGAGCACGAGGCAAGAGGGAGGGGGGGGGAGAGGGGCGCGAGGCAAGGGAGGAGGAGGGAGGGAGAGCACCAGGCAAGAGGGAGGGAGGGGGAAAGAGCACCAGGCAAGAGTTAGGGGGGAGCGAGGCAAGAGTTAGGGGGGGGGAGAGAGCACGAGGCAAGAGGGAGGGGGAGAGCGTAAGGCAAGAGGGAGGGGGGAAAGAGCACGAGGCAAGAGGGAGGGGGGAGAGAGCGTGAGACAAGGGGGGAAGAGCAAGAGGCAGAAGAGAGGGGGAGCGCACGAGGTGGGAGGAGGAGGAGAGCGAAGGCATGCTCTGTGGTGGCGCTTGCTCCTGGCCTCCCCCTCCCCTCCCCCTCCCCTCCATTGGCCGTTCTGCTTGCCTGCCTGCATGCCGGGGCCCTTACGTAGGCCAGTCAGAATCGGCTGTTGGGCCACATGCGGCCCACGGGCTGTGAAAGGCCCAGGTCTGGTCCAAGAGGACCCGCAGACTCTTTACCAAAGATGATGGGCGTAATGCCTCGCCATCCAGGGTAGGTAACCGGCTCTCCCCACCATCCAGACGACCCAGCCAAGGGATCTCCATATTCGCTAGATTCACCCTCAACCTGCTGGCACTCAATCATCCAGTAACGGCCTTAAGGCATTGATGGAAATAGTCAGTTACACAGTCCGGCCGGCCCTCCATTCTCAGAATAAGCGGAGTGTCATCAGCGTACTAATAGCACTCAAGCCCAAAGCTTTGTACCAGCTGGGCAAGTGGCTGCATGTAGATGTTGAATAACAAAGGGGAGAGAATGGCCCCCTGAGGGACCCCACATATAAGAGGGGCCCTCTCGGAAACCAATTTTCCCCTCTCCACACGCTGTTCCCGATTGTGGAGAAAACCATTTAAGGGCTGCCCCCCTAACTCCAGTCATGTCTAGGCAGTGGGTCAAAAGATTGTGATCAACCGTGTCAAATGCTGCCATGAGGTCCAATAACACATTATGTTCTTAGTTGCTTTCCTATGTTTCATTGTGCATTACCCTACAAATGGAGAAACATCAGTCTTCCCTTTGGAGAATAAATCCATGCTGCTGTATTGTGTGGTAGGCACATGTTCAAGAAGCGCAAAGGAAGTTGTTGATGTGCGACAGTGTGCACAGTTGTTAGTTTCATTTCCACACCAAGTTGAAAATTCTGGATGCAGGAGGCATGGAGTTACTCAATTCAGAGCACCAACACATGGCATCCCAGTCCACTCTGAATAACCTGGTTTGATAGGGCTACTCAATACTGTGTTTTGATACCATCATAACACAGTGGAATTGGCCAGTATACTAATAAGGCCAGCTCAACTAACTAGCATCCAGTTCAGCGCTTGTATTTCCTATCAGCATCAGGGTCAAGCGAAGTGGAAATCGTATATTTTTAGGCTGCAGCCTCTGCAGAGAAGATGCCGTTCTTACTTTTGGCTGACATTGCAGACAAGGGGAAAGCTGACGACTCAGCATCTGGCCGTGGCAAGTGTATGGCTATGAAGTAAATGGAGCACATAGATGTGATGCCTCAGCATGTGTGTCTAGAGTAAGTGTTGTTCTTTGGTAATGGATAAATTCTGTTCTCACCACCTGGTCCCAGGAGTAAGAAATTGAACTGTTAATATTAAATGAACTGGTCAGAGTTTGGAGAATACTCAGAAAAGGAGTGCAACCAAAGAGACAATATACTGTTAGGCAAGGATCAGCAAACGGCATGTTTCCAATTTGGTTCTGATGAGAATCCTAAAACACATATTCAGCTTTTAATTCTGCGAGGACAAATTAGCCTAATATTGACCAGTGCACACCAACATGACTTTCGTTGGTTCAAGAGTTTGGCAGCAGAACCATATATCACAGGGGGTTTATTAAACCACCTTTCTTCTTACAGACTCGGGAGTCACAGCCATTGGCAAGCAAGAGCCAATTAATGGCCCAGATGGCAGACTTTCTTAAGCAGGGCTCCACTGACTATTGTGGTTCACATCATTTCCAAATTGGGGTTTTCTGGGGCTGAGAGAGTGTGACTGGCCCAGTAGGTTTTCACGGCTGAGTGGGAAACCAAGCCCTAGTTTCCAGAGTCATGCAGGAAAAGCACAATTAAAGCCCCCCAACAGATGTCCATCCATCTTTTATTTAAAAGTCCCCTAGGAAGGAGCTTCCCCCGAACTCCAAGGCAGAGAGTTCCACTGCTGAACAGGCTCTTGCAGTCAGGAAATTCTTCCTAATGTTCAGGTAGAATCTCCTTCTCTGTCATTTGAACCCATGACTCCACTGCATCAGTTTCCATAATTTAAAGACCTTATAAAACTACAACTCGCACATAACTGAAAGACCTTGTAAAACAACTCTCAGGATTCCATGACCTAAAGACCTTGCAAAACTACAACTCCCAGGGTTCCATAACTTAGACCTTGTAAAACCTGGGAGTTGTAGTTTTGCAAGGTCTTTATGTGGGAGTTGTTTTGTAACCCACATTGTCTGTTTTGAAGTGGATTAGAAGAGCCTACACCGAGTTGTAGTTTTACAAGGTCTTTAAGTTATGGAACCCTGGGAGTTGTAGTTTTACAAGATCTTTAAGTTATGTGGGAGTTACAGTTTTACAATGTCTTTAAGTTATGGAATCCTGGGGGTTGTAGTTCTACGAAGTCTTTAAGTTATGGAACCCTGGGAGTTTTAGTTTTACAAGATCTTTAAGTTATGTGGGAGTTACAGTTTTACAATGTCTTTAAGTTATGGAGTCCTTGTAGTTTTACAAGATCTTTAAGTCATGGAACCCTGGGAGTTGTAGTTTTGCAAGGTCTTTAGGATATGGAATCCTGGGAGCTGTTGTTTTACAAGGTCTTTATAGATTCCTGGGAGGTAGTTTTATCAGGTCTTTAAATTATTGAATCCTGGGAATTGTAGTTCCCACAGTTTAAAGACCTTGTAAAACTACATATCCTACATACCTTAAAACCTTGTAAACTACAACTCTCATACAATTTAACGACCTTGCAAATCTACAACTCCCAGGATCCCATAACTTACAAACATTGCAGAACTACAAGTCCCAGGTTCCCATAACTTAAAGACCTTGTAAAACTACAACTCGGTGTAGGCTCATAATCCACTTCCAAGTAGACAATGTGGGTTACCTGCTTTGATAATTTGGAGTATATGGCAGTGTAGAAGAGGGCTCAGCCTTGTTAAAACGGGGGGAAAGGAATACAAAGGAAAGAGGGAAGGGCTTCCTTGGAGCTCAGCCTTAGCAGGAAGGAGCCGGAGAGAAGGCGAGAAAGAGCCGCTCTGGCCGTGCTGGAGGCCTTGCTCTCTGTGGCTGCCTCGGCGCCGCTCTGCCCGAGGCGACTCTATGGCCGGGCGGGCTCTTCGAGCGCAGCGGCGGGAAGCGAGAGAGAGAGAGAGAGAGAGGCAGAGAGAGGAACGGAGGCGCCGCCATGGCCAGAGGTGGGCAGCTTGTCGTCAGTATGAGCAGAAAGACCCTGGACAGGACAGTGCTGTTGTTGGTATTTCGAGTATTACCAGGGATGTACCTGACAGGCGGCTAATAATAATATTAATAATAATATTAATAATAATAATAATAATGAATAGCATCACCCTGTCAACAACCTTCCTGCTAATATTAGTAATACCCTAATAATAATAATAATCTCTCTTGGCATTACTTCGCGAACGAAGATTCTTAGGAAGGACTCATCCCACGCTTTTTAAAAGCGCGTTGTTGACTAAAAAGGCCAGTCTGAGATAGGCAAGTTCGGTTGCAGAAAACACAGCAGAAAGTCTCCTTGGGTGATGTTGTTTCCAAGTTGTGGTTCTTTCTGCGTTGTTGTTTCTCTTCGAGACCTCTTCGGCGTGACTTCTCGAAAGAGGCCGCATCATAGTGGATAGTGTGTCTCCATGCCTCCCTTGTTGGTGGTCGATCTGGCCGAGCCTGAGATGTTTCAGGGAGTCCTTGTATCTCTTTTGGGGGGCGCCTCTCTTGCGCTGACCCGTGGCGAGTTCACCGTAGAGTAGTATCTTTGGGAGGCGGTGGTCCTCCATCCTAGAGATGAACCCTGCCCAGCGCAGCTGTGTTCTCAATAGCATGGCCTCAATGCTGGTGATCCCTGCTTGCTCAAGGACAACAACATTAGTCACATAGTCGGTCCAGTGTATATTTAGGATTGTGCGAAGGCAGTGCTGGTGAAAGCGTTCGAGGAGCCGTAGGTGTTGGCGATAGGTGACCCATGTTTCAGACCCATAGAGGAGAATAGACAGTACGATAGCTCTGTACACTGATTTTGGTGCTTTGCCTCAAGTGCTTGTTGCTCCAGACTCTTTTGTGAAGCCTTCCAAATGCACTAGATGCCTTTGCTAATCTGTGATTTCTCTCTTTATCAATAATAATAATAATAAATAGTATCACCCTGACAAACATACCCTAATAATAATAATAATAAGCATCACCCTGTCAATAACCTTCCTGGTAATATTGGTAATACCCTAATAATAATCATCATCACCCTGTCAATAACCTTCCTGGCAATATTGGTAATATCCTAATAATAATAATAAGCATCACCCTGTCAATAACCTTCCTGGCAATATTGGTAATACCCTAATAATAATAATAATAATAATATAAGCATCACCCTGTCAGTAATCTTCCTGGCAATATTGGTAATACCCGAATAATAATAATAATGAATAGCATCACCCTGTCAGCAATCTTCCTGCTAATATTAGTAATACCCTAATAATAATAATAATAATAATAGAAGAAGAAATTTGATTAATATTATTATTATTGATATTGCCAGTGTTAGCAGAAATGTTGTGGACAGAGGAATATTATTATTATTATTGTTGATATTGCCAGTATTAGCAGACATGTAGTTGACAGGGGGATATTATTATTATTATTGACATTGTCAGTATTAGGAGAAATGTTGACAGAGGTATATTATTATTATCAGTATTAGGAGGAAGGTTGTTGACAGGGTGATATTATCATTGGTGTTGATATTTCTATTTGTGAGCCACCCTGAGACCCCCTTCGGGGTGAGAAGGATGCAATAAATAATAGCATTATTAGTATTAGCAGGGATGTTGGTGATAAAGTGAATGTTTGTATCCAATGTATATTACCTTATGAACCCCGTTGGGCTGTACATAATAAAATGAATAGCTATAGTATGTTCCCATTTCTTGTCTCCCTTTGGATGTAAAGAGGAAATAATTTAAACAGCAGGAACTGCATTATATGTTCTTAAACTGCCTTCTTTCACGTGCAGTGTGGCAGCATCCGTACCTGAATGTCTTCAAGCACTTTAAAGTGGAGGAGTGGAAAAGATCCACTAAGGAAGGCGATGTGACAACTTATATGGTAATGTCAAAAGTTCATTTATTAGTCACAACTAGAGCAAACCTACTAAATGAATATAGTTTGTTAATTAAACATTTATGCAAATCCTATGATTCACTGACTCTCCTCTGGCTCGGATTAATAATTGTGCTTATCCCCAAATCAAAATTGAGTGTCGCAAGCCATTTAAAAGGATAGTAAGAAGGCAATCTATGTAAGTCAGGGCCCTTCCAGTTCCAAATTCATTTTGGAAAAACTCCAAACATTTCTACTTGAGATTTTGTGAAATGCGTGCACTTTCTGAGTTAATGTAACCTGCAATGGGCCTTGGGAGTAACAAATTGGTCCTCTTTTCACAAGTATCATCAACCTCCATTGCCTGGAGGCCTCAAACCCAGGGATTCTCAACTGGAGCCTTGTTCCACTTCAGTGTCCCATTCTGACTTATCCTTCCATTTCCTCGGCTTCATAATCAGCTTCTCTTGAGACTTAGACCTCATCTTCTGCACGGAGGCATTCATCTCTGTTTTATCCTCTCTAATCAGGACAAGGCTCTGAAAGGGACAGTGTATCGCATCAGCGGCGCGGTTCCCGCCAGTAACTACCTCCAGCTCCCCAAAACCAGTACGCAGTCCCTGGGCCTTACTGGTCGCTATCTCTATATCCTCTTCAAGCCAGCACCGGCTAAATACTTTGTAGTGCACTTGGATGTTGCCACAGAGGTAAGTGGTAGCTGTTTGGGAGTAATTTCAAAAAGATAAATCAGCAAAAGCAGCCGTTTAACAGAAGCAGTAGAGCCAATGAACTTCATCAATATGGGAGGAGAGCCGAGTTACATTTCTAGAGATGGAAGTAAACAGGGCCAAGCTATCTAACTACCTAACTCACTGGAGCATATTGTTTCTCTCCATGCTCACAAGAGAAAAACAGTGGAGGACTCAGGCCCCTTCTACACTGCCATATAAAATTGAGATTTTCTGCTTTGAATTGGATCATATAGCAGTGTAGACTCATATAATCCAGTTCAAAGTAGGTAAATGTTTTCCCCTGACATTAAGTCCAGTCGTGTCCGACTCTGGGGGTTGGTGCTCATCTCCATCTCTAAGCCAAAGAGGCGGCGTTGCCCGTAGACATCTCCAAGGTCATGTGGCTGGCATGGAACGCTATTACCTTTCCGCCGGAGCAGTACCTATTGATGTACTCACATTTACATGTTTTTGAACTGCTAGGTTGGCAGATACTGGGGCTAACAGCGGAGCTCACGCTGCTCCCCAGATTTGAACCTGCGACCTTTCAATTAGCAAGTTCAGCAACTCAGTGGTTTAACCCACTGCGCCACCGAACTGCGTCACTATTATTCAAAGTAGATAATGTGGACTATCTGCTTTTATAATCTGGATTATATGGCAGTGTACAAGGGGCCTCAGGGGCTTGCCATGTGTCTGGATAGTGTGTCCTTGAGAAGTATCAGTCTAGCACTATATGTGATAGGAGGAGAGAATAGAGTGTCAGAGAGGCCAATAGAGGAAGAGCTTTCCCTGCCAGCTAACTGATCTGCCTATCTATTTCCTAGATGAGGACTATAAACTTGTGCAGGATGTGGTTGAGTTCCAACAATAGCTTCCTTCCCAATTATCAGTGGCTAGTTGTATAGTACCATGACAAATGTAGCCTAAGAGTAAGCATGCATATTTATTTGTACTGTGTGCACAATCTATAAAATTCCCAGTCTCTAGGTTTGTTCACAGTGTTTGCTGCCTTACGCAGAAATTGTTGTTTTCTTTGTTTCGTATTGATGTTGAGTGCAGAGCATTTGCTTACCTGCCACAGAGAAAACTGCCTAATGAACTGGTTTGTGTGCCTTTATTCCCAGGACAGCCAAGTGGTCCGCATCTCCTTTTCCAACCTTTTTAAGGAGTTCAAATCAACAGCCACCTGGTTGCAGTTCCCCTTTATTTGTGGAGCAGCCAAAGGGTCAGTCTATGAAAAGACAGCCAAGACATCCAAGCGAGGTAAAGACAGTCAACCAAAAATCTCTGAGGTTGCTTTTCCTTCCCATAAATTGCACAAGTTCAGATTTAGTCTCTAATTCAGGCATGTGCAAACTTTGGCCCAATTCCGACAGTTAGGAATTGTGGGAGTTGAAGTCCAAAACACCTGGAGGGCCAAAGTGTACACATGCCTGAATTAATTAAATCCTAGTTAATTGAAGACTCAGGATGCTGTTTAATTTTACATAAAGAGCAGGAGCTGGTAATGGCTAAAGCAGCAAAGCAGTGTGAATTTCGTCCTCCCCAAAGTACTTTTGACTGTTCATAGGATCTGTTATTTTAGCAGTCATTTCAATGGTCCTGTTTCTTAACTCACCTTGGAAAAAACTTAAGAAACTATTGCCTCCCCGAACGTTTACATTTGTGGTTGAAGGGGGTTTGAGCCGGGGATTTGCTGCTCTCTTGGTTGCTCCACTTCAACGCATTTGAAAAATAAGAGGTGAGAGGAGGCACAATGTCTGTTCTTATTATTTAGGATTTTATTTGGGTCTTAAGTGGGGGCTATACAAGTTTGTTAAATGTCCCTAGAGATTTAAGCAAATACTTGGTGTGCCTCTGCTCTCCAGATCTGGTCGGCTTGGCCCCCAGCAGCGTGAGGTGGACTTGCTTGATGCTAGATCTCCGCTACATTCTTTCACTGTACTTGAACAGAGGCTACAGCCACCTTAAGAGCGTCAAGCTCTGTGCCAACCTCCTGGTGAAAAACCTGTTCACTAGTGACCTGCTCTTTGACCCAGGTGAGTCCTAAGGAGAGTTGCTACCAAGGTTATCCTCTTCATGGCTGTTTCAACCTGACTGTGGGACCTATAAAGTTATTTGAATTAGGAAAGAGGGCAACCAATGAAGTGGTGCAGAAGTGGTGACCCTTTGGAGCACCTTCCTATCTGCCACTGTGCAGTTACCAAACCACTCACAGATACAGTAGGTTAGGACACTCTTTTCATCCCTATCTTTTCATGTGTTGCACTATGACCCTGTGATGTTGCATTCAGGACAGACTGCTCAAGAACATGCCCAAGGGTCATTGTACCCTATATACTTGAGTATAAGCTGACCTGAACATAAGCTGAGGCAACTAATTTTACCACAGAAAACTGGGAAAACTTATTGACTCGAGTATAAGCCAAGGGTGGGAAAGGCAATAAAAATAGATATCAATAAAATTACATTAATTGAGGCACCAGTATGTTAAATGTTTTTGAATATTATTTATTTATTATTTATTTCAGGATTTTACCCCGCTCTTCTCAACCCCCGAGGGGGGACTCAGAGCGGCTTACAGCAGGCACAATTCGATGCCACATCAACAGCGTAAAACCCCAAACCCCACAACCCATTAAAACATTAAGGCATTAAAATACAATCCCTCAACACATCTACAATCATTCCAATTAAAACAGTATTCAACCCTAGAAACATTGACCCTCTTCCTCCCTCCCATTAAAATTCCGTCTCACATGCTGCCTAGTGCTGGTGAGGGAATGCCTCCTTGGTGACAGGTGGGAAGGAGTGACAGATCTGGACATCATCTGCGTACTCCGAAACTCCGAATGATCTCTCCCAGCGGTTTCATGTAGATGTTGAACAACATCGGGGACAGTACTGAACCCTGAGGGACTCCACAGGACAACGGCTGTGGAGCCGAACAGGTGTCACCCAATGACACCTTCTGGGTACGACCTTCCAGGAAGGATTGGAGCCACTGCAATGCAGTACCCCCAAGCCCCATATCTGCAAGGCGACCCAGAAGGATACCGTGGTCAACGGTATCGAAAGCCGCTGAGAGGTCCAGCAGAACCAACAGGGACACACTCCCCCTGTCAAGTTCCCGGCGTAGATCATCTACCAAGGCGACCAAGGCTGTCTCAGTCCCATGTCCCGGCCTAAAGCCAGACTGTGCCGGATCCAGATAATCAGTGTCTACCAGGAACCCCTGGAGTTGCGAAGCCACCACACGTTCCATGACTTTGCCCAAGTAGGGAGATTGGAAACTGGCCGATAGTTCACTAATTGAGTGGGGTCCAGTGAAGGTTTCTTCAACAGCGGTTTTATAACAGCTTGCTTTAAGCTGGCTGGAATGGTGCCTTCCCGAAGGGAGGCATTAACCACCACCTTCACCCACTCTGCCAAACCCCCTCTGGCTTCCTTGATCAGCCAGGATGGGCAGGGGTCTAGGATGCATGTCGTGGGCCTCGCCTCTCCAAGGATCTTGTCCACATCCTCGAGCTGAACCAATTGAAACGAATCCATCAAAACCGGACAAGCAGATGCTCGTGTCACATCCTCAGAGACTGCCGTTAAAGTGGTATCGAAATCGAACGGATCAGAGCCACCTTATCCGCGAAGACCTTAGCAAACTCATCACAGCGTGCCGCCGAGCCGTCAGGGATCTCGCACTGAGGCGGATTTAAAAGACCCCTAACGACTCGAAACAGTTCCGCTGGACGGTTCTTCGGACGCCACACGCACTCTAGCCTCCTCTTTTTCGCTTCATTGCTGCCAGCTCCTCAGTGAACCAAGGAGCTGGTTTAGCTCGGTTACTCAAGAGGGGGCGTTCTGGAGCGATCGTGTCAACAGCCCTTGTCATCTCCCTGTCCCAGAGTGAGACAAGAGCCTCGACAGGGTCACTTACCGAGGAGGCGGGAAAATCCCCAAGAGCCGTCAGGAATCCGTTCGGATCCATAAGTCTCCTGGGGCGGACCAATCTAGTAGGTCCACCACCCCTGCGGAGGTGGAAAGGCCCAGTGAGTCTAAACTTGATCAGGTGGTGGTCGGACCATGGCAAAGGAATGATGGTCAGTTCCTCCACTCCGCCACTTTCATCCCATCCCTGGCAGAAAACCAGATCTAAAGTGTGTCCAGCACTATGGGTGGGACCCGATATTAACTGGGACAGGCCCATGGTTGCCATGGCGGCCATGAAGTCCTGAGCTTTGAAATACTGAATATTTACAGTATTTCAAAGAAAACCAGTAAACTAGCTCTGTAAGTGGAAAAGTAGGGTCAACAAAAACAATATGGCATCAACAATAACTTTATAATTACAATAATAATAAAACTTCATTTGTATCCCACCAGCTTCCAACATAGTAACAGACAAACATTCAGTGCCTATATAAACAGTGCAGAGCTAGATACAGATCTATAATTATATATACGAATTTCACATATGCATTTCTCCCTAAAACATTGCAAATTTATTTATTTATTCATTTATTTATTAATTTACAACATTTATATGCCACCCTTCTCACCCTGAAGGGGACTCAGAGTAGCTTACAAGTTATATGTAAATACAATCTATATATATATAAAAGAACAGTCGTCATGTGAAGACTACCTGAAACAGAGAAACCTTACAACGCAGAAACACAAAACTTGCCAACAGAAATAGGCCTCAAGCAAAGTACGTTTGTAGCAAAGAAACTTTCCCCCCAAAACCTAAAAGGCCCCCAAAACAACGGGTAAAAAAAACTACATTTCCCAGCATCCTCCGGGGATGCCAAAGACTCCCCCAGCCTCTACATTCTGACAACATGATTGGCTGCCAATAAGGGCGGATTTGCATAACTGCTGTACTGGCCAGCCAACATGAACATTCCGACCCATAACAAACTGTCAGCCAGAGCCTCCTCCAACACTTTCAAATCAGAAGCCCATGATGGAGATCAACACCATTCAAGGGGAGCTCTTCTTCCTTTCCCAAAAGATCTCCAGTGGCTTGGAATTCCACATTAATAAGAGGACCATCCAGCAACAATGGGGTTTGCCAAGGAGGGTGCTCCAGCCCCTCTATATGCTGGCTCCAAGGGATGGAGGTTATCACCAAGTACCTTCTGATGCCCAGCGTTGGAAGAGCTCCCTCAGATGGCCTGTCCATGAGGAAAGCCTCATCGGACATCGACCAATGGGTGCAAAAGACACAGAGCAGGACATCTTGAAAAGAGAGGAGCAGAAAGTAAGCTAGACATGAAGATCTTGAGAAAGGTGGCTAAAAGGATACGGAAAGGATTTTTAACAGTCCCCCAACAGACACTGGACGCACCTGTGAAGATAGAGATCCCCTGACAGGACAAGCCCTCCCCAAGCTGATCCGTCCTGGCCATGGTACAAGTCAAACCCGAAGGACTGCAGGCAAAGAGCTGAGGCACAAACATAAAACACCCAATTCACTTCAACACCATAACTAACATCATTTCCAACCCTTACATACTCAGACTTTCTCGCATCTCCTAAATAGGGCACAGCAACGCGTGCTGGGTACAGCTAGTATATTATATTATTAGCATAGCACAATATTAGTAACATACATTCCCATAATGTACTACATCACTATACTGTAATATGAAATATATAATTACTATATTGTATTATTAGTATTATATTGTATTACTTTATAATATTATTATCAATATTATATGTGTATACAATATATTATATTATTAGCACAGCACAATATTAGTATTCTATATTACTACATTGTACTATACCACTATACTGCAATATTATTAGTAAATCCTCTCTCTATATATGTGCATTTCCCTCCTGTAATATTTGCAAGCCCTATATATCTATGTTTATATCTATCCAGACACCTCTCTCTCTTATGTGTATGTGCATTTCCCCTGCATTATTTGCAATCCCTATATATCTATATTCACATCTATCTAGACATGCCTATATATATTTGTGTGTGCATTTCCCCCTGCATTATTTGCAAGCCCTATATATCTTTATTCATATATATCTATTTAGACATCTCTCTCTGTATAGATAATTATATCTGTATAGGATTTGGAAAGACTTGCAAACATGTGAGGGGAAAATTCATATATAAAAATGATGTATGCATATAGATACAGATATACAGGTACATGGAAATCTCTAGATATCTACAGTATTTGTATAGAGGATTTGCAAAGATCTGCAAGGATATAAGGGGAAAATTCATATATAAAATTAATGTATATAAATCGAAAGATACAGATATATAGGTACATGGATTGCAAAGGCTTGCAGGTGGAAATGTTTATATATCTGTAGGAGAGGTTAATAAATATTTCAGGGGGAAATGCTCCTTCTCAAGCAAGTGAGGGAGGATTTGGAAAATAAAACACACGGTTAAGGGGGGAAATATATCATATATTGCAAGCAATGGCCTCCAGGCTCCGCAACCTGGCTTGACCCCCATTATAAGCTGCGGGAAGCTTTTTCAGCCCCAAAAAAGGGCTGAAAAACTCGGCTTATTTTTGAGTATATATGGTACTAACAGCCACTGTATATGAGTGTAACCTCACTACGTAAATTCTCGCATGGGCCGTATATATGTGGAAAAACGGGCACAGCTATATTCACTGCTTTAGGAAACCACAGTCTGGCCAGAAATTCATCCCCATCGATACGGGGCCTTACTGTATGTATATTTGGTAATCTGCTACTCACAACAGATCCTAGAATGCCAGTTAATTAAGAGGATGCTGACAGACTCATGTTGGTCCAAGAACATGGAATTGGACTACTGTACTGATATTTGTTTAAAAGCAAGCAGCCAGGGAAATTATATTTCGAGTATTAGCAGAGACTGCCATTCTGTTCCCATGTAAATGGTTCTATGTCCTTCCTCCCTTTAGCTGTGACCTTCTCTGAGGTTCAGCAGTCCAGACAGGCGTTACATGGCGCCTCCCCCATTCCCAGAGAAATGGCCTTTCCTGTGCCAAAAGGTGAAAACTGGCATGACTTCTATGATTATGTTCGGTATGTTCTGCTAAATTTTCTTTCTGGGGTTCTGTACAGGATTCCAGGTTTCTTTTTCTTCTAAAAAAAGAAGCCATAAATAAAAAGCCTTAAATAGAAGGCAGTGATGTATGTCTTCGACTGAATGTATGCATTGTCAGTCTGGTTCTCTGTTTAGCAGTCCATCATCTGCCTGTCAGCTTCTCCAAAAATCTGTTCCACCTGCCATGCTAGTGTCAAACCTGCTTTTCTTTGGACATCTTGCTCAGGTTTCCTTCTGATGGATCCAAGATGCCATTTGATTCTATCCAGAAAGGCACTTTGAATCCCGCAGCAGGTCAGTGATTGAATATGAATGTTATAAGGAACTGGAATCTTTTCATGAAAAACTTCCCATCCTAAGTCATAGAATCCTAGAGTTGGAAGAGACCTCATGGACCATCCAGTCCAACCCTCTGCCAAAAAGCAGAAAAATCGCATTCAAAGCACCCCCAACAGATGACCATCCAACCTTTGCTTAAAAGCCTCCAAAGAAGGAGACTCCGCCACACGCCAGGGCAGAGCGTTCCACTGCTGAACAGTTCTCACAGTCAGGAAGTTCTTCCTAATGTTCAGGCAGAATCTCCTGTAGTTTGAAGCCAAGTCTCCAGGGCAGCAGAAAACACGCCTGCTCCTTCCTCCCTATGACTTCCCCTCACATATTTATACATGGCCCTCATCATGTCTCCTCTCAGCCTTCTCTTCTGAAGGCTAAACATGCCCAGCTCTTTAAGCTGCTCCTCATAGGGATTGTTCTCCAGTCCATGCATTTTAAACCACACAACCCAACCTCATGTGCTGTAAACTGAGAGTGGTGTGAAGAAGCCACATAGAGGTTAAGATCATTTATCATGGTATACTCGTTGGATCCCACAGTTGCACCATTGATGGTTCAGTAGGCACCAAAGCTTTGGTGGCATCAAAAGTGAGATAAGGCCCTCTAGGAGTACTTGTGTAATGATGAGTGGTCCTAGAGGCCACAATTGCATGATCTCTGAGGGCCCATCAACACAGCCTTTTAATCCAGAATATCAAGGCAGAAAATCCCACAATATCTGCTTTGAATTGGGTTAACTGAGTCCACACTGCAGATAATGTGGGATTTTATTCAATTGTGTTGAAGAGGCCAGAGAAAGCGCCATTTATTGTTGAATGCTTTCATGGCTAGAATCACTGGATTGTTGTGGGTTTTCCAGGCTGTATGGCCATGTTCTAGAAGCATTCTCTCCTGACGTTTCACTTGCATCTATGTCAGGAATCACTGGGTTGTTGTGAGTTTTCCAAGCAGTATGGCTATATTCCAGAAGCATTCTGTCCTGACATTTCGCCTGCATCTATGGCAGGCATCCTCAGAGGTTGTGAGGTTGAGAAAGCACAATTGTTTTTATATCTTTCATATATTTGCATTGCTCGAGTCCCAGGGTTTCATCGTCATCATTTAGTACCTGAATGGAATTCTGCCCGCTGATGCTGATAGTGGCTTGCACTAGTCCTGATACTACTTCCTCCTAATTTACCATTTCTGGAGGTTTGTAACACCCAACTATGTAATACTGTAACCTGTTTCCTGATAACCAAATCCCATTGGATTGAATAGGATTTGGTCACAGGTATTGTGTGGTGGCTTGAGTGTTCGACTGCAAATCTGGAGACTATGGAACTCCCTCCCGAGTGAGATTAGATCAGCCCCCTCCCTCCTGACCTTTAGGAAAAGCGAGTAATCTATTAGTGCAATAAGAAAAATGATGTAATAGTGCAATGAAAAATTGGAATGGCCGCAGACTATGATATTGGATTGTGTGATTTTAAATAAGTGGTTTAAATGTTTTATATGTTTTTAATGATTGTTTAAATGTTAATGTTCTTATTATGTGTGCCTTTGGCATTGAATTGCTGGCTATATACGTAAGCCACCTTGAGTCCCCTATGGGGTTGAAAAAGGCAGAGTAGAGATATGGTTGGTAAATAAATAAATAAATCCCCACTTGGCCATGGAAACCAACTGGGTTGACCTTTTGTGAGCCACACGTACTCAGCCTCAGAAAATCTTGTGATAGATTGACCTTAGGGTCACTCTAACTTGAAAACTCCTTGATGGCAAACAACAACAACGAAGGGGAACCCCTGGAGGTGCAACGGGTAAAACCCTTGTGCCAGCAGGACTGCTGACTGACAGGTCAGCAGTTCAGGGGAGAGTAGATTGAGCTCCCTCTGTCAGTTCCAGCTCCTCATGCGGGGACATGAGAGAAGCCTCCCACAAGGATGGTAGGTAGGTTAAAGGTAAAAGTTTCCCCTGACATTAAGTCCAGTCGTATCCGACTCTGGGGGTTGGTGCTCATCTCCATTTCTAAGCCAAAGACCCGGCATTGTCCGTAGACACCTCCAAGGTCATGTGGCCGACATGACTGCATGGAACGCCATTACCTTCCCGCCGGAGCGGTACCTATTGATCTACTCACATTTGCATGTTTTCAAACTGCTAGGTTGACAGAGGCTGGGGCTGATAGTGGAAGCTCACGCCGCTCCCTGGATTCAAACCTTTCGGTCAACAAGTTTAGCAGCTCAGCGGTTTAACCCACTGCGCCACCAGAGGATGGTAAAGCATCAAATATCTGGGTGTCCCCTGGGCAACGTCTTTGCAGACAGCCAATTCTCTCACACCAGAAGCGAATTGCAGTTTCTCAAGTCGCTTCTGGCACAATTAAAAAACAACAACAAAGTTTGTTTAGGCTGTAGCAATACTGTGTGTACACTCACCTTCAAGTCACTCTTGACACACACACACGCACAAAAAACCTGAGTATAAGCGCATGAAAGACTGGGGAGTGGGGTTGTTTTGAAGTAAACACATTTGTTCCATATGTGTCTTTTGCAGTTGCTCATGTAGAAGACCATCCAATCAGTCAGCTTCCCAAGGAAGTAACTCTGAGCAAGCCTGTTCGGGACAGAGTCTCCCTCATTCAGCAAATTACCAGTCCCAGGGAGGTGAGCATGAGATAATTTCTTTTAAACAAAAGCTGTGCATACTTCAAAATTCATTAAGCAAATTGCAGGAACTGGGGTGGGTATGGAAAGCCTCCTTCACTTTGCAGAAACAGTTCGCTCCAGAAGGTTCTCTGCATTTGCTGGGGTTAAGAGTTCAAAAACCCTGTAAAAGTGAAAAAGCTGTAACTAATGAATGCTTTTTTAAAAAAAAGGAATCTCTAGGTCCTCCAGCACATCTCTATAGTCTACATTTACTTACTTACTTTTCCTGTCCACCAACATTCCGTTTTCAGTTCTTGAGTTCGGAATAGAGTAACTACTTTGGGAGACAGTGATCAGACATTTGGACAACGTGGCCAGTCCAGTGGAGTTGATGGCCGAGGACCATCACTTCAATACTGGTGATCTTTGCTTCTTCCAGCACGCTGACATTTGCCTGCCTGTCTTCCCAAGAGAATTGCAGGATTTTTTGGAGGCAGCGCTGATGGAATCGTTCCAGGAGTTGTGTATGACGTCTGTAGACAGTCCACGTTTCTCAGGCATATAGAAGGGCTGGGAGGACAATGGCTTTATAAACAAGCACCTTGGTATTCTTACAGATGTACTGGTCCTCAAACACTCTGCTTCATTCGGAAGAATGCTGCACTCGCAGAGCTCAGGTTGTGTTGTATTTCAGTATCCACATTTAGCGGATGTTGATCAAAGTGTCACACTTGAGGACCTAAAGATTCCTAGTGACCATATTGATAAAACCCACAAAAGTTAAGCCCAGAAATGTGGAGGGTTGGCTGTACTCCTTGTTAGGGAAAACTACCCTAAAATATAGTAGAGCATTCAAAAATCAAACAGGATACTTAAAGTTGAGCAACAGCTCCCAGCTAACAAAGTGTGAAGTGCCGTGTCATGTGGCTATAAAGAATGTAGAGCTTAGGGGCAGTCCATGATGCAGAGTCCAATCTAAAAAAAAATCACAAAAGGTTTATTTACAACAATAAGAAATAACTGCATTTCTTAATAATCAAAAACTGGGTCTGAGCTACTCTAACATCCATCTATTCTAAGGTTTCAAAGAGAGGGAAGAAACACCAATCAATACATCTCTCTGACACACAAATAAAATAAATAAATCTGACACACAAGCAGAAAAGAGATCTCAAAGCACACAGCACATACAAGGATGTAAGAAACCAAAGTCAGATTTAAAAAGGCTTGCAGGAGAAAAGTATGCATTCTACACAACCAATCAGAATGAGAGTAGAAACAGAGGAGAAAAGAAATAGATTCATCCCAACTGTCATTCAGGAGGCATGGGGGAAGGGAATCCCTCAGACTATTCTAAGCTAACTAAACTGTTCCTCACTGAGGACTACAGACTTGAGCAGTATGGGTTTGAATTCCAACACACCTAAGGAAGTTAGAATAATAGGTTGGAAGAGACCTCGTGAGCCATCCAGTCCAACCCCTTGCCAAGAAGCAGGAAAATCGCATCCAAAGTACCCCTGGCAGATGGGCATCCAGCCTCTGCTTTAAAGTCTCCAGAGAAGGAGCCTCCACTACACCCTGGGGCAGAGAGTTCCATTGCTGAACAGCTCTCACAGTCAGGCAGTTCTTCCTAATATTCAGGTGGAATCTCCTTTCCTGTAATTTGAAGCCATTGTTCCATTGTGTCCTAGTCTCCAGGGCAGCAGAAAACAAGCTTGCTCCCTCCTCCCTATGGCTACCCCTCACATATTTAAACACGCCCACCATGTCTCCTCTCAGCCTTCTCTTCTGAAGGCTAAACATGCCCAGTTCTTTAAGCCGCTCTTCATAGGGCTTGTTCTCCAGACCCTTGATCATTTGAGTTGCCCTCCCCTGGACACATCCCAGCTTGTCAACATCTCCCTTAAATGGTGGTGCCCAGAATTGGACACAGTGTGATTCCAGGTAAAGTGGTATGACCAAGGCAGAATAGAGGGGGAGCATGACTTCCCTGGATCTAGGCACAAGACTCCTATTGATGCAGGCCAAAATCCCACTGGCTTTTTTTGCCGGCGCATGACATTGTTTGCTCATGTTTAACTTGTCCATGAGGACTCCAAGATCATTTTCACACGTCCTGCTGTCAAGCCAGGCATCGTCTCCCATTCTGTATCTTTGCATTTCATTTTTTCTGCCTAAGTGGGGTATCTTGCATTTGTCTCTGTTGAACTTCTTTTTAAAAAAGTTTTGACCCATCTCTCTAATCTGTTCAGATCGTTTTGAATTCTGCTTCTGTCTTCTCGGGTATTGGCTACCCCTCCCAATTGCTTCTGATAAATTAATTTGGCACTTGCTGGAAGTAGACGAGTTGTGTAGAACATAGTTGTCCTGATCTCATTTTACTGTGCTTCTTATTCTCAGAGGTCCCGCCAATCTCCCCTTCTCACCAAGAACGTCCCCAAAATTGCCCGAACGGTCTCTGCACCTCTTCAGACAGATCGCACCTGCTTCAGAGAAGGCCTGCAATCCAGGAGTGATTCTTTCCTCCCATCATCGCCAGCGGACGACGGCAGCATTCATGTTTATGCCCACAAAGCTGGGGGTGTTACTGTCCATTCTGTCAGTGTTGATTCCGAAGAGGTAAACCAAATTTCTGTGTATCATTGCCCTAAATACCTATTATACATTCCCACACATACGGTAGCTTTTCCAGTTTAATAGGACTCTTCCATACAGGCCCTATATCCCGGGATCTGATCCCAGGTTTTCTGCTTTAAACTGGATTATATGAGTCTGCACTGCCAGATAATCTGGGATAAACTGAAAACTTGGGATCTGATCCTGGAAATATAAGGCCTGTCTGGAAGGGCCCTCGATGTTTTGGAAAAGTTGATTGCTCAGATCATAGAATAGAGTTGGAAGAGACCCCATTGGCCATCTAGTCGAACCTCCTTTTGCCAGGCAGGAAAGTCATACAGCACCCCCACAGATGGCCACCCAGCTTATGTTGAAAAGCCTATGAAGAAGAAGCTTCCTTCTTCGTAGTTCCACTGTTGAATAGCTCTTCTTATGGTCAGGAGGTTCTTCCTAATGTTCAAAGGGAAATCTCCTTTCCTGTAATTTGAATATTGCTCCGTTGAGTCCTAGTCTTCAGGGCAGCCTTAGAGAATCCAACCAGCATTCAGTCATTTGACTTCACCTTTTTCATAAGGTTTTATAAAGAGCATAAATAATATCGAAGCAAACCTGCCCTGAGATTAATTTATGTTCACTTGACTGTTGCCTCTTTGGACCCTTGTTTTCTGCGTTCTCTTACAAAAACTAGGAATCGGTAAATATCGGCATGATACCTGGATAGGTCATTTAAAGCTAGGAGCCGAAGCTGGCATTTTGCATTTGTTGACTATAATCCAAATAAGTTTATGTAGTTGTTGTAACAGAGGTGTGGGATATTTGCTCAGCAGAAAAGGGACTGTGCCTCCAATTTTTCAACTTTTCTTCTCACTATCTATTTTCAGAATTTTTACACACAGACAACAAGGCCAAAGGTGATCTCTGCCAGAAGTTCTACTCATTGCCTGGTAAGAGAAATTGCCTTGTTCTTCTGCTATTTCCAAGTATATCTTTTGGATGTTCAGTGCCTTTACACCTCTCCTTATTTCCCTCAAGGTTAGAGTCACATCAGGGCCCTTCAGCCTCTTTTAATGATCTCTCCTGTATTCCTTGCAGTGGCTGCTGATGTTGTAGCCATAAGCAATTCAGCTTCAAACTGCTGGAAGGTCGGCAGTTCGAAGCCGTGGGTTGGGGTGAGCTTCCGGCTGTCAGCCCTAGCTCCTGCCAACCTAGCAGTTCGCAAACATGTAATGTGAGTAGATCGATATGTACTGGCTTGGCGGGAAGGCAAAAAGCACCCATACAGCTATGCCAGCAAAACACAACCAGAAGGGTCTACAGGTGACAGGCTCCTCGACATGGAAAATGGAACAAGACCACCTCCCCATGGCCAAAGTTGAGCATTGCCTCCAGATGCTGGAGATGAAAGTGAAACCTTTGCCTTTGTTAGCGTATTATATGTCATTGTATAAAAGATATTGAATGTTTGCCTGTATATGTATATACTATAATCCGCTTTGAGTCCCCTCTGGAGTTAGAGCAGAATATAAATAAAATATATTATTCAGGCATGGGGGTAAAAAATTAGTGTAGAGGCTGCCTAATATCAGAGTGGTTCTATGACCCATTGATCAATATTTGCCTTTTCATGGTCACTGTGAATTCGTACATAAGATATGTTGCGCTTGCGCAGTAGAATTTCGGAACCTTCTAGACAAAAAATCAAGCTCAGCTGAAGCCCTGCCCCTCTCTCCCAAGTATAATAGCCAGTTGGAGGGGCTTTGCCTCCAGTTCTCTCTTCCACGCTTCAGTGCACTAGTGAGAACCTTCGCTCTGCCTTTTGGCTATTTTTGGACCCATTTATATTAACTGACCGGACTGCCCTTGGAATATCCTGACTTCTGTATCCCTGACTCGGACTGTATAAATGACTATGTGATCTCTACATCCCTTGACTTGGACCGTTTGAACGACCGTGAGTTTGCTTTTCCCCTTGGCTTTGGCGACATGGCTAAAACCACCTCCTTCAAGAGGTGCTCAGCGTGCCCCAACCTCTTTCCCGACAGTGATAGCCATGTTTTGTGCCTGGCCTGCCTGGGAGAGGAACATCAGGCTCAGGGGTGTGCCATTTGCATGGCTTTCACCCCCCAAATGAGAAAAAATAGAGCCCTCCGTCTGAAAGTGGCTCTTTATGAAAGGGCCTTGCTGCCCTCCACCCCTCCGCACCAATTCATGGAGGCTACGGCCACTCTGAAGGCCCAACCTGCGCCATCAGGGGCGTCTAACATGGCGGCTCCTTCTAAGAAAAAGAAGCCAAAAACAACAAGGGCTCATGGCAGCAAAGATGGTGCCCAGCCCTCTGAGAGGGACGGAAGTGGGCCTCCCTTGGCGGGAATCGCTCCTTCCATCCCTGTTGCTGTGCAGATCCCAACTCCACAGCCTCCCGTGCTGGCAACAAACTTGCACGCTTTGCAAATGGCGGGCACCTCCAACGCACCTGCCCCGCACGCGCAGGAGCCACCCATCCGCCCGGGCACCCCATTGGTGGATGAATCCACCACTCCAGCGATGCCTCAACTCACTCCTGAGGAAGGGCTGCGGGCTGCTCCTGGCATCGGAGAAGCAACCTCGGTCCCAGCTGGCCTCCTCCTGCTGTCGGTGCTCCTTTTCCCCGCCCAAGGGGGCGGGGCTGCGCGGCGCCTCCGTGCAGGACCTCCCGGCGTCGGAGAAGCCCCTTTGGTTCCAGCTGATCTCCCGCTGTCGGCGCTCCTTTCCCCCGCCGAAGGGGGCGGGACTGCACAGCGCCCCCGCGCAAGGCCTCCGTCGTGCCATGGAAGCGGCGGATCGGATCGGTATCAGGAGGTTCCCCTTCTTCCCCCTCTCCCACCAGAGTGGAGAGGGGACGCAAGCGGGCACGGCGCTCTCCCTCTCCTAGGGAGCGTGCAGGGCAGCCTCCCACATCGGCGCTGGCCTCCGGCTTCTGGCATGTTACAGCTGAGGGGCAATACATTTTCTTCACTCCTCCCACCTCTTCAGCAGGCTTAACTCAGCCTGGTGTGGCTTGGGCTCCCCCTGCTGGTCAGCCCGTGCAATACCACCCCACCTCAGCTGCTATGAATGTTCCATCATTGCCTTCCATCCCAGCCTTGCCTTCCCTGCCAGCCCCACTTGTCATATCCAGGGCTTTGCCTGTCACCCCCACAAGAGGGGCATTACCTCAGCCCCCGTGTGACATGAGAGATGACCTGCAAGGGGCCACTCCTATTGACTTGGATCAATATGAATCTGACCAGGATGCTGACGCTGCCCCCAAAGATCCTGAGCAGGATTTATCCTCCTTTTCGGATTATGCCAAATTCATGGCACTGGTGGGTCGCCTTATAAAGGCACTTAATCTTCCCCTGCCTGAGACTAAGGACTCTGTCCAGGATCTAATGTTCAAGCCAGAGGAACAGGGTTCTGCTTCATCTACTGTTGTGCCACCACTGGCGTACCTGATTAAGTTGGCTGATGTCCCCGACGTATCACCATATGCTGTGCAGGCGGTGTCCAGGCGTCTGGACACCATGTACAAGGTGGACCTCTCCGCAGCCGACTGGGTGGCTCGGCCCTTGAAGCCTAATACGGTGGTGGTCGACGTTGCTAAGACCAAGCGCCCTAACGGCGCTGCCTTGACACCTCTAGATAAGGAGGGAAAAAGAATGGACGGTTATGGGAAGAGGGTCCATATGGCAGCCAGTGTCAGGCCCCATGCCTCACAAGCCCCAGTCTCCCATGAACAATACTGTAGCCATGTTGGCTTTAAGATTCCTTCCAGGCCTGCTTGCCTTTCTCATGAGAACCTGGTACCAATCGAGCAGGGTGAAACAGTCAAGGTTACCAAAGCTATCCCTGATGATAAGCGGAGAGGCCCGGGACTGAGAAAGGCCTAACTCCTTTCTGCAGCTGGCAGCACTAATTGGGTTTACATTCTTGAGGAGCTGAGGTAGTTAAAACAACAGCTACCATCCATCATGCCTACTTTGACACTCGACGCAAAGTTATGTGGCTAAGATCAAAGGGTTTGGACAGTATAACCGTTTGGAGTTGGCCCGGAGCTGTATCTCGTGCCAACTCCGCATCCAGGATGATGGATCTCTGAAAGAGGCCACTGGGCCTACCTAAGGACATTGCCTGCCAGCTTCCTGGCTGTTGGATCTAGCCCGCTTGGTCGAAGCCTTGTTTCCTTGCTACGTTCCTGTTTGCTCCTGAAAAGACTTTCCTTGCTATTGAACCCTGCTTTGTTGCCGTTTGCCTTCAGCTGAATCCTGATTGATCCGGGACTATTTACTCATTGCTTGACTCCTGAGAATTGCTGCTATTGAAAGCACTATAAGATTGCTTTCAACCTCTTTCCTTTACATTTATTCTAAATAAACCTGTTGTACCTCAGCTGACTGTGTGGTTTATCAAGGGAGGTCTTGGTCCAGGGCCTAGAGGGCAACAGCCAGCTTGGTCACACGCATAGCCCACTATGCAATGTACATGTCGGGCTACCAAACTTTTCTTTGGGAGAAAATCCTCCCCTTTCTGGACATGCTGCCTGCAGAGTTACAGAGATCTTCTAAGACCTTCCAAGTAGAGGCCCTGGCCCTTTCGAAGCTACAAAAAGACATGGCCAAACACCTGGCGGACACGTCTGGCAGGCTGTTTGCCACCGCTACCTGCATACGTCGTCATGCATGGCTGCGCTCCTCCACACTATCAGAGGAGGGGAAGGCTTTCGCAGAGGACCTTCCCATGCACCATGATGGTGTTTTCAACCCGGGAACCAACACGGAGTTGAAAGAGAAACAGGAAGTGAGGAAGGCAGCCCATAACTTCGGGTTTCCGTCGCAATCCACTTACCAGCCCAAACAGAGATGGCAGGCTCCCGTGGCCCCCTATTGTAAGAACTATGGGAATTACGGGAATTCCTTTTCGGGGGGCTCTAGGTTTTGAAATTGGTCCTCCAATAAACCCCAGTACCAGCCGAAGCAGCCTTACACCCAGAAACCGAGGCAGCAGTCCTTCCAGGGAGGCCCCAAATCTCAGGGCACCTCCAAGCTGTGTTTTTGACGCCACAAACTTCCTCTCTGTTGTGGACGTACAACCATGTTCCGTAAGGCCTCCTGTCCTGTTGGCAGAGCCTGTGTTTGAGTTCTCCCCACCTGTTACTGTTGAGTCCCCCTTGTTTGGGGATAGGTTGAGTCGCTTCTTCCAGAGATGGACGGAGATCACCAGTGACTCATGGGCATTGAGGATTGTCAGGGAGGGTTGAATTTGCAGACATGCATCCTGTAGGGCATGTTAGGTCAACTCCTAAGTCGCAAATCCTCATGGATGAAGTTGCTGCCCTTCTGAAAAAAGGGGCTATATCCCCCGTCCCCCCCTGACATGCACCCTTTGTGTTTCTTTTCAAAGTACTTTGTTGTATCTAAGAAGGGCGGAGGCTTTCGTCCAATCTTAGATTTAAGAGGGGTCAATGAGTTTGTACCACCTAAAAAGTTTAGGATGATTTCATTGTCCTCCTTACTTCCTCTACTTAATAAAAACATTTGGTTTGCCGCTGTTGACTTGAAAGATGCATATTTTCATGTGTCAATAGTACCTCATCACCGCAGGTTCCTCTAGTTCTCGGTGGGCGGGCAAGTGTACTGTTTTAACGTTCTCCCCTTTGGTTTTGTAGCACAGCAGTTCTAGTTTGTGCCTGGGGGCCAGGGAACAGGACCGGGGGTTCCATTAGCATTAGGGCCTGCACCAGCAGAGATAGATTCTGAAGAGGATTTGGAAGGGTTACCTGAAGGAGAGTTTCCCATCACCGGGCCCCTTTCTCCCACTGAAAGCTTGGCTTGGGATGAAGGTTGGCCTGACCCCTATGAAGACATAGATAACCAGGTGCAAATGGAAAGCAGTGATAGCGAAAGTTATGAACGGCCGGGTGGGAGAGGCTCACAGGATCTTGTGAGTGAAAACATGGAAGAAAGCGGCTGGGAAGATTCTAGGGAGGAGAGCTCTCATGGAGATAGAGACCCAGGTGCTGGGAGACAAGGCCGAACCTTTGATAGGAGACGTAGTATCGAGTCCAGCAGAAGGGGATGGTACCACAGCCTAGACAGGCCGAGGTCCGTCAGCAGAGATTGGAGACGACGAAGCCTAGAGCGTCGGGGACCTCGGCCGAAAGATTAAGTATAGGATCCGTGGGAACCAATCCCCAGTGCTTCGGCCACGTCTCTTCTGAGTAGACGTGTAGCGAAGTGGGTCCACGGAGCTAAGTTGGCTAGTGGCCACCAAGTCTTGCCTTGCATCTTGTACCTTGCTTTGTTCCTGAATCCGCATTGCTGTGCGGAGCTTTGTCAAGCCTTTTGGATTATTCATCAAGCTGCTTTTGGACAATTGATTGCTTACAGCCTTTGGATTGCTTTTGCTATTTTATGGACAATATTCCTTTTGAACTGTTTCTATATATTCAATAAAGTAGTTAGCCTTCAGTCCGTCTGTGTGTGTGTGATTAAGGGGCCGGTAAAGTCCGTGCATCGTGACAGTTGGCCGAAGCACTCTAAGAACCCCTTATCACATCACGGGACGCCGCAAGAAGCGCCCAACGAACGTGGCCGCCAAGATTCGGCCGTCGGATGCCCAAGTGGCCGAGATGCAACAAGAACTGGGGGAGCTGCGAACCAGGGCCGGACGGCACCCCGGGGTGTCCGTGCCTGCACGATTCGGAGGCAACCCGGCTCAAGTCGAGGTGTTTCTCGGCGAAGTGGACATGTACCTGGAGCTGCGGCCCAATGAGTTTGCCAACGATCGGGCCCAAGTGGGCTTTGTCTACAACCTGTTGGAAGGAACGGCGGCAGCGTGGGCGACTACGTTGCTCCGGGCCAGATCCCCCCAGGTGGCCACGTTGAGAGCTTTTCTGGATGCCATCAAGGCGACTTGGGGAGCACCAGTGAATGCGGAGTTAGCCGAGCGAAACTTGGACCGGCTGTCGATGAGGGACATGTCCCTGTCCCAGTATATTTCCCGTTTCCGTGTGCTGGCTGCCCAGGTGGATTGGAATCCCTCTGCCCTGCGTTACCAATACATCAAAGGGTTGTCGTCGGAGATGCAACAAGAGATGTTGAGAGGGCATGGCCGTCCCGCGGACCTGGAGGCGGCAATCACCTTGAGTTTACGAGTGGAAGCGGGTTTACAGACCCGGAGGCGTTGGGATAAAGGTATGGTGGAAAAGCCAGCGGCGAGGAAGGAGTCGGGGGCTGGCCAACTCTTGCCCCGACAGTTTGCCCCGGCTGCTCAACCTTTGGATGAGCCGGAGCCCATGCAGCTTGGGACTGTGCGCCCCAAGGTCGATCCGGCGGAAAAAGCACGCCGTCAGCGCCTAAACCTGTGTTGGTATTGTGGAGGAGCTGGGCACTTTTCTAGGGAATGCCCCCAGAAGCCGCGTGGAAAGACTCCTCGGGCCTCGGCCGCCCTCGGAGGGGCCCCGGAGGCCGAGGAGGCAATCCAGGCGACGGGGGAAGGGACCGGCCGGGTGTAAGAGGGTTCGCTCACTCGGCCGACGTCGCTAACCTTCCCCCTGAACCCAAGACTGGACAATTGTTCTTAGTGATGGTCAGCCTGTGGTCGCCAGAGAAGGGGCCGATGATGGTCCATGCCATGATCGACTCGGGGGCTACCAACAACTTCATCGATGCAGACTACGCCAAGTCTGCTGGATTACAATTTCTTGAACTCCAAGAGCCCAAGGGTGTGCAGACTATTGATGGCAGAACTTTAAAAACTGGGACTGTGACTCACTATACCGCCCCTACCAAGATGTGGACCAGTTCCCATAAAGAGGACATTTCCTTTCTTCTGACCAAGTTACCGGATTTCCCTATCGTCCTGGGCATTGTGTGGCTCTCACTTCACGATCCCCAGATCTCCTGGGCCAAAAGACAGTTAGTTTTTTCTTCCGACCATTGCCAGAGCCACTGCATGACGGCCCGGGCTTGCCAGGCTCAGGAGGTGGAAAACGTTGCCACGCTGCCCAAAAAGTATGCCGGATTTTGGGATGTATTCAGCGAGAAGGAGGCGGAACGCTTGCCTCCACACCGGCCCTATGATTGTGCCATTGAATTGGAACCTGAAGCCCCTATCCCGCGGGGGAGACTCTACCCTCTCTCGGAACCAGAGCAACAGGCTCTCCGAGAGTTCCTGGATGAGAATCTGCGGAAGGGCTTCATTCGGCCTTCTCAGTCCCCGGCCGGGGCGCCCATCCTTTTTGTCAAGAAGAAATCGGGGGAACTGCGGCTCTGTAATGACTATCGGGAGCTCAACAAGATCACGATTCGGAACCGCTACCACCTACCCCTGATCCCCGAGCTGTTGGAGCGGATGCGGGGAGCCAAGGTGTTCACCAAACTGGACTTGAGGGGTGCTTACAATCTTGTGCGGATTCGTCAGGGCGACGAATGGAAGACGGCGTTCCAGACCAAGTGGGGGAGCTTCAAATACCTGGTGATGGGATTCGGTTTGTGCAACGCCCCAGCCTGTTTCCAACATTTCATGAAGGACATTTTCCGAGACCTGTTGGATCGTTATCTGGCAGTCTACCTGGACGACCTGCTCATTTTTTCTCCGGATCAGGCGACCCATGACCGCCATGTCAAGGAAGTGCTCCAGAGACTGAGAGCCCACGGGCTCTATGCTAAGCTGGAGAAATGTGCTTTTGATCTGCGTGAGGTGGACTTTCTGGGCTACCGTATCTCACCTACGGGCATTGCCATGGATGACACCAAGGTCCAAGCTGTGGCTGACTGGACGGCTCCAGCCAGCAAAAAAGACATTCAAAGATTCCTGGGCTTTGCCAACTACTACAGAAAGTTCATTCCTGACTTTGCCAAGTGGGCTGATCCTATCACCCAGTGCCTGCGGGGAAAGGTGCCGTTCGGTGGACACCGGAGGCGGACGTGGGTTTCCGGAAGTTGAAGCAGCTGTTCACCACACAGCCGCTTCTGCAGCACCCCAACCCCCGCACCCCTTTCATCGTGCAGGCTGACGCTTCAGATGTAGCAGTGGGAGCGATCCTGCTACAGCCGCAGGGGACGGACTTGTTGCCCTGTGCCTACTACTCCCGGCAGCTGACGGCTCCGGAAAAGAACTATACCATTTGGGAGAAGGAGCTCCTGGCTATCAAGGTAGCTTTCGAAGTTTGGAGACATCTGCTCGAAGGGGCCAAATTCCCGGTGGAAGTTCACACCGACCACCGGAATTTGGAGCACTTGAAGACCCAGCGCAAATTGAACCAGAGGCAACAGAGATGGTCCCTGTTCTTTGAGCGATTCAATTTCCGCATCCACTATGTGACTCCCAAGCAGACCAAGCAAGCTGATGCTCTGTCCCGGAAGCCGGAGTATGTTCGTGGCGGAGAAGGGCTTTCCGAGGCCCGTTTGCTAAAAGCGGAGAACTTTGCGGCTGGTCGGGCGGGCCCTGTGAACCCTCCAGTGGCCCCGCCGGCCCCGGGGGACAAGAGACCTCTGAGTGACCGGGTCCAGGCGCGCCAACGGACTGACCCTTGGGTGCAAGAACAGCTGACCAAGGGGGTGCAAGCCCCTTTCCAGGTAAAGAACGGGGTGCTCTACCACCGCGACTCTGTCTATGTTTCCCCTGGGCCCGAACGGGAGGACATTCTCAAACTCTGCCATGATAGCCGGGCCGCAGGGCACTTTGGGCTGTTCAAGACCCTACAGTTGGTGTTACGGGATTTTTGGTGGCTTAAAGTGCGGAGGGATGTGGAGGACTATGTGGGCTCTTGCCCTGTGTGCCAGCGGGCAAAGAACCAGGGGGGCAAGCCGGCCGGTTTGCTCCAGCCGCTTCCGACCCCTTCCGCTCCCTGGAAGATGATTTCGGCCGATTTCATCACCGACCTGCCCAAGTCGAAGGGTTTCACCACGATCCTGGTCGTGGTGGACTGTTTCACCAAGATGGGACACTTCATTCCCTGTGTGGGGGTGCCTACTGCCAAAGAGACTGCGGATATGTTTGTGCAACATGTGTTTCGGTTGCATGGACTTCCACAGAGTTTGGTGACGGACCGCGGCACCCAATTCACTTCCCAGTTCTGGAAGGCTGTCCAGAAGCTGCTGGGGATTGATGTGCAGATGTCCACGGCTCATCACCCCCAGTCCGACGGGCAAACCGAAAGGGTTAACGCCACCTTGGAACAGTATCTGCGGTGTTATGTCAACTATCAGCAAAACAACTGGGCGTCCCTGTTGTCTTTGGCGGAGTTTGCCTACAACAATGCGACGCAGGAATCCATCAAAGAGACTCCTTTCTTTGCTAACTATGGACACCATCCTCGGTTCTACCCTCCAGTAGACCCGTCTGGGGACGTGCCGGCGGCAGAAGATTGGCTTCGGGAGCTCACGGCGCTTCAGGATTTGCTCCGTACTCAATTGGACCAGGCTAAGGCGGATTACAAGCGGATGGCTGATCGGCGGCGCCAGGAGGGCCCCGAGATCCTGGTGGGGGATAAAGTCTGGCTGTCTACCAAGAACCTGCCCACGCAGAGGCCTAGCCGCAAGTTGGATGCGAGATTTTTGGGCCCTTACAAAGTGTTGGAGAAGGTGGGGCCTGTTGCTTTTAAACTACAACTCCCAGCGGACATGAAGATCCACCCTGTGTTTCACCGTTCTTTGCTCCGCCCGGCGACGGGGGTGCGGCCTGATGTGACGCAGCCGCCCCCTCCCCCGGTGATGCGTGACGGCGAGGAGGAGTTCGAGGTGCAGGACATCCTGGATGCACGCATCAGATACCGGAAGCTGGAGTATTTGATTGACTGGAAAGGTTTTGGGCCGGAAGAGCGTTCTTGGACGCCGGCTCGAGGTGTTCACGCCCCGGACATTGTTGCGAGGTTTCACCGCAAGTACCCTGACAAACCCAAGCCTCGAGGGAGGCCTCGGAAGGGCCCTGAGGGGGGGGGGGATAGTGTAGCACAGCAGTTCTCGTTTGTGCCTGGGGGCCAGGGGCCAGGACCGGGGGTTCCATTAGCATTAGGGCCTGCACCATCACCGGGCCCCTTTCTCCCACTGAAAGCTTGGCTTGGGATGAAGGTTGGCCTGACCCCTATGAAGACATAGATAACCAGGTGCAAATGGAAAGAAGTGATAGCGAAAGTTATGAACGGCCGGGTGGGAGAGGCTCACAGGATCTTGTGAGTGAAAACATGGAAGAAAGCGGCTGGGAAGATTCTAGGGAGGAGAGCTCTCATGGAGATAGAGACCCAGGTGCTGGGAGACAAGGCCGAACCTTTGATAGGAGACGTAGTATCGAGTCCAGCAGAAGGGGATGGTACCACAGCCTAGACAGGCCGAGATCCGTCAGCAGAGATTGGAGACGACGAAGCCTAGAGCGTCGGGGACCTCGGCCGAAAGATTAAGTATAGGATCCGTGGGAACCAATCCCCAGTGCTTCGGCCACGTCTCTTCTGAGTAGACGTGTAGCGAAGTGGGTCCACGGAGCTAAGTTGGCTAGTGGCCACCAAGTCTTGCCTTGCATCTTGTACCTTGCTTTGTTCCTGAATCCGCATTGCTGTGCGGAGCTTTGTCAAGCCTTTTGGATTATTCATCAAGCTGCTTTTGGACAATTGATTGCTTACAGCCTTTGGATTGCTTTTGCTATTTTTATGGACAATATTCCTTTTGAACTGTTTCTATATATTCAATAAAGTAGTTAGCCTTCAGTCCGTCTCTGCGTGTGTGATTAAGGGGCCGGTCAAGTCCATGCATCGTGACAGGTTTAAGCACAGCACTCCGTGTGTTTACAAAATGCATGGCGGTGGTCGCAGCCTACCTCCGCACCAGGTGGATCGCGGTGTACCTTTATATTGACGAATGGCTGATTCTGGGAGACTCCCATGGCCGCCTGCAGGAGAATGTACTCCCCACACTGTCTCTTCTCCAGTCTCTAGGGCTAGTGGTCAACAGAGACAAGTCGCACCTGACCCCCACAAGGAGAATCCAATTCATCGGAGCGCTCCTAGATTCCGTGCAGGAAAGGGCCTTCCTTCCCAGCGACCGTTTCGTGGTATTGCAGACCTTACTCCACGACGCCCTCCACGCGAACTCAATCAGAGCGCGCCAGGTGCAAGTCATACTGGGCCATATGGCCTCAACGACGGCCGTGACACCGTACACCAGACTGCAACTCCGGCCATTACAGTCCTGGCTCCTGTCTGTTTTCCATCCCACCCAGGACAGCCCTTCTACCCGGTTGTCTATGCCACCTCAGGTCAGGCACAGCCTCCGTTGGTGGATGGAACCGCGAAACATGTGTGCGGGTCTTCCCTTTCCCCCCCCCCGTCCATGATGATCACCATAGACTCGTCCATGATGGGCTGGGGGGCACACACCGACGACATGGTAGCCAGCAGCATGTGGGAGCAACGAGAGGGTTCCCTCCACATAAACGCCCTGGAACTCCTGGCCATAAGAAACATGTTGCTTTCTTTTGAGAGAGTCCTCACGGGAAAGGTAGTACAGGTGGTGACGGACAACACCACCACCATGTACTACCTGAACAAGCAGAGAGGCACACACTCTCAGACTCTTCTCCATATCTCTATGGAGATCTGGGAGTGGTGCATTGCCAGGCAAATACACTTGGTGGCCCTCTATCTTCCAGGAATGGAGAATGTCTTGGCAGACGCCTTGAGCAGGTCTCCGTTGGCTCACCACGATTGGTCCCTGCACCACGAGGAGACCCATCGACTGTTCCAGGCCCGGGGCTTCCCGAAGTGGACCTGTTTGCCAACAAAGAGAACTCCAAGTGCCAACTGTTCTGCTCCAGAGCACGCAGGAACCTCTCCCAGGGGTGCCTAGGGGATGCCTTCCTTATTCCGTGGAACTCTCGCCATCTGTATGCGTTCCCACCCTTTCCCCTCCTGCTGAGGGTAGTGGCCAAGCTTCACAAGGACAGATCTCATTGCATTGTGATCGCCCCATGGTGGCCACATCAGCAGTGGTTCCCGCTCCTTCTACAACTATCCAGGGGGGTGTTCATCCCTTTGCAGAACAGGGCAGGCCTGCTGTCGTCGCAAGGGGATCGAGTTTTGTATCCGGAGATGCACAAGCTGAAGCTGACATCTTGGCGGCTTCTACCCCCGGAGTGACCTCCCTTTCTTCCCTGTCGGGGCCTGTTTTGGCAGTTGTTGAAGCAGCACACAAGACATCTACTAAGAGGTCTTACCTCTACAAGTGGTCCCGCTTTGCTAACTTTGCTTCTTCGAAGGGAATTGACCCTTTGCAGGCCCCTACGTCTTTCATTTCTTAATGTCTTTGTCCCAAAAGGGACTGTTGCGTTCTTCCATCAAATGTTACCTGGCGGCTTTGTCTTGGTTCCGACGGAAGGCGGGCCTCCCTTCCTGTTTTGTTGACCCGATGGTTAAACTTTTTCTTAAAGGACTACTTAATACTAATCCACCGATGGCCCCAGTTACCCCCAGTTGGAGCTTGGACCTAGTGCTTTCTGCTTTGACTATGCCTCCCTTTGAGCCACTTGCGACAGTGGATTTATCCTACCTGTCATGGAAGACAGCATTTCTAGTCGCCATCACCTCAGCCAGGCGTTCTAGCGAACTTTGCACCCTGAGGTCTGATGCCCCATACTTGAACTTTCATAAACATAAAGTGATTCTACTCACTGACATCGCCTTCCTTCCTAAGGTCGTGTCCCGATTTCATACCTCACAAGAATTAACATTACCAGCGTTCTTTCAAAATCCATCAACATCTCTGGAGAAGTCTTTGCATCTCCTTGATGTGCGTAGGGCTTTGGCCTTTTATGTCGATAGGACTGCTCCTATCAGGAAGTCCCCGAGACTATTCGTAAAGTACAGGAAGGATGCCAGGGGGCTTCCTGTGTCTTCCCAGCGTCTTTCATCCTGGATCGTCCTGACAATTCGATTGGCGTACCAGATGGCTGGGAAAGACCCTCCTAAAGAACTGAAGGGCCATTCCACGAAGTCAATGGCAACATTGGTGGCCTTCATGAGTGGCGTTTTGCTGGATGCGGTGTGTCGTGCAGCTACCTGGTCTTCGCCGCTCACCTTTGTCTCTCACTACAAGCTAGACATCACCTCCAAGAGAAACGCAGCTTTTGGAAGGGAAGTCCTCTTCTCTGCGGTGGCATGACGCCCACCTACCAAGGTCAGTAGCTCGCTAATCTATCTTATGTACGAATTCACAGTGACCACGAAAAGGCAAACATGGGTTGCTTACCTGTAACCATGGTTCTTGAGTGGTCACCTGTGAATTCGTACATCCCCGCCCTTCCTCCCCTCTCGTCATGCCTCCGTTTTTCTCTGATACCTTATGCGTTGAGAGAGAATTGGAGTCTGAAGCCCCTCCCACTGGCTATTATATTTGGGAGAGAGGGGCAGGGCTTCAGCTGAGCTTGATTTTTTGTCTAGAAGGTTCTGAAATTCTACGCAATAGCGCAATATATCTTATGTACGAATTCACAGTGACCACTCAAGGAACCATGGTTACAGGTAAGCAACCCATGTTTTCTCCTGATGTCAGAATTTCCAAATAGCAACTTTCCCTGGCCCTTTTTACAGTTGTCAACATTAAAAGCAAAGTGGTACCTGAACTGTAGCACTTTGTTAAAAATACAGTTATCCCTTGATTATAAATGCAATATTAAATAGCAGACAAAGCATTAATAGCAGACAAAGTGACGGCTCCTTCCAACATTAAGCAGCACATTTGTTTGGCTTAGGTAATCATAATAACTGCAAGAACAATAACCACAGCAACATCAAAAATAGTAATATCTTATCAAATAAATAGTAAGGCAAATTATTGATTACTATTTATTTATTGTGCATATTTGTACCCCATCCTTCTCACCACTAGAGGCGGACTCAGGGCGGCTTCACAACAGGCATTCATTCAATGCCAACAACAGTAATAAATGATAAAAGCAGTTAAAAGTTTATGTATGTATTTATTTATCATGTCAGAAGTGAATTGAAGGTACAGTTATAATGTATTTTTTTAAAAACACAAACCAAGTTAAAAACTTGGCGGTATACTAGATTTCTTTTGACCAGAAGCTGGCCACTTGGAGTGCCCCTGGTGTCACTGTGAGAAGGTCCTCCATTGTGCATGTGGCAGGGCTCAGGCCGCATTGTAGTAAGTGGTCTGTGATTTGCACTTCTCCACATTCGCATATTGTGGACTCCACTTTGTGGCCCCAATTCTGAAGGTTAGCTCTGCATCTCATGGTCCCAGAGTGCAGTCTGTTCAGCGCCTTCCAAGTCACCCAGCCTTCTGTATACCCATGGGGGAGTTTATCATCTGGTATCAGCCATGGATTGAGGTTCTAACCTGCCACTTTTGGACTCTTGCTTGCTGAGGTGTTCCTGCGAGTATCTCTGTGGATCTTAGGAAACTGTTTCTTGATTTAAGGCATTAGCATGCTGACTGATATCCGAACAGAGGATGGGCCAGAGATGTCATTTCTTTGGCCCTTTCATTATTGGCTGCTACTTTCTGACGGATGTCAGGTGGTGCAATACCAGCTAAACAGTATAATTTCTCCAGTGGTGTAAGGCATAGACATCCTGTGATATTGTGGCATGTCTCATTAGGAGCCACACAACAAATAAATAAATAATAAAAGTAAATTATTACAAATGTGGAAGGCATTATACGCATGTATTCAATCTGACGATGGGTTGATTTTCAGAAGCTCCTGCCAGATCCCATCCTGAAGCTGAGAAAAATAATTGGATTTGGAGGCTGCAGCACCAGATGGGTTAGTATATCAATTTTTCTTGAGGATACGTGCCAGTTCCAAAGCAAAAAGTGCAATGATGGTGTGTTGGGTTTCAAAAAAAAAAAATTAGTGTGTGGTGTAAACAATCTGAGATCATATCTGACCATCATGCTTGTATGCCTGCAGTGCAATAAAGGTCTTTGGGCCATCATAAAATGTTGTTGGTTGGACTATCATCTTTAATTTTCTTGCCTGAAAAGGAACCCCTTTGAAATCATTGTGCTGAGACCATCGAACAGTTGATAAAGGAATAGGTCTGGAAGTTCATTATTTCTGCTGGACCTTGAGGTTTTTTTTAATGAAAATATCTTGTTCAAAACAACTTGCATTTACAGATAGAATCAATGTTTGAAATATCAAATGACTGACTACAAATACATGCAGTGAAATTGGGTTGTGACATGTTGGTCAGGGCTTCTCCAACATATAGGCAGAAAATATCTATGGAGGATCAGTTATCATTGCTATACTTTGTTTTTTGTCACACAGGCTTTATGGGCTGCCGGGGGCTCTGTGGTGGTCTACCCCTGCCACGCACTGATCATAGCCATAGCGCTGGACTCTGGCAAACAGACGTTCCTTGCTGGCCACACTGATAAGGTAATCTTTGAGAGCCATGTCTTCTTGAGAAAGGGTGAATTTCAGAATATTTGTAGCACTGAAAGGAAGTACAGATGGCTCCCCCTATCCATGGGTTCTGTAGCCACAGATTCAACCAGCTGCAGCTTTGAAACTGCCTGTATTTCTGGGTTGCTGGGAGGCATCCTCAGAGGTTGTGAGGTCTGTTGGAAACTGGGCAAGTGAGGTTTATATATCTGTGGAATGTTCAAGGTGGGACAAAGAACTTTTGTCTGTTGGAGGCAAGTGTGAATGTTGCATTGGCCATCTTAATTAGCATTGAATGGTCTTGCAGCTTCAAATCCTGGCTGGTTGCTGCCTGGGGATCCTTTGTTGGGAGGTGTTAGCTGGACCTGAATGATTCTTGTCTGGAATTCCCCTGTTTTTTTGTGTTGTTCTTTATTTGCTGTCCTGATTTTAGATTTTTTTAAAAAAAAATCTGGTAGCCAGATACTGTTCATTTTCACAAGCATTTCAACAGAAAGGAGGAAACAATGAAAATGAACAAAATCTGGTTACCAATATTCCACAGATATATAAAGCTCACCTGTCTAGTTTCCAACAGACCTCACAACCTCTGAGGATGCCTGCTAGAGATGTGGGCGAAACTTCAGGAGAGAATGCTTCTGGAACATGGCCAGACAGCCAGAAAAGCTCACAGCAATCCAGTGATTCCAGCCAGGAAAGCCTTCAACAATACCTGTAATTCATCGCATAATAGTCACCACCCTGTAATAGTTACATCACCTTTTTTGGGTGGCAAAATTGATATTGTTGTGTTCCTTGCATAATAGTTGCAGAGCTGCCTGGGGTTGATTCTGCCTTCTCTCTTTCACTCCAAGGCAAGGCAGTTTAAAAACTCCACTCTTCCTTCCATCCTCTAAAGAACTCAGCTTCAGATTTTGTAAACTGCTTTGCCTTTAGAGAAAAAAAGGAAGGGAGAGGGAATGTATGAAAACAGAGAGAAATGTAGCTGTTTGTTTGAGCCCGAATCCTCCTCTTTCCCTTTTAGAGGTAAGGCAGATTAGTTAAAATCCCAGAAACCGGAAAATCAATGGTGGATTTTCTTTCATCGTGTAATAGTCACACCCCCTTTTTTGATTAAAAAAGGATAAAAAGTGACTATTATGTGATGAAATGTGGTATTTGGGAGTAAAATCCAAAACTCTTATAGTCCCGACAGATTATGAAGAAGAGAGTTACCTGCATTTCTCTGCAAATCCCTCCATGTGGATCACGCAGATGAGTTATTTTCCCCCCCATTTTTCCTGCTCTGAAAGGAATTATAAGGCCACTTTCTACTGAATTTCCCCAGGTGTCAGCCCTGGCGTTCAATGGCAACAGCACCCTGCTGGCGTCTGCACAAATTGGGCAACCCAGCGTGATGCGGCTTTGGGATTTTCCAACAGCAAAGTGCCTCTGCATGTTTAAAGCCAGCATGCATTCAGTCTCTTGTCTCAGGTAAGTAGGAAGAAGCTCGAAGGAGGAGGGAAAACGTGGAAATACCATTGTTTTGATGGGGTCAGATTGGCCCAACATGCTCTTATCTTCTGTGTGCTCCATAATTTACATGTCACCCTTCCTGTTTTGCAGTTTATCGTACAGTGGGGGTGTTTTGTGTGGTACGGGGAAGGACAAGCATGGGAAAACCGTGAGTAAAGCACCACTTCTTCCTGTCTAAAGACAAGGAAATGCAAGTCAATTTTTTGTGCTTCCACATTTTCTATAGTGATTTTGTTATAGCTTGAAATATTCTATTGCTAGTGCTTACAGTTGACCCTCTGCATCCAGGGATTCAACCATTCATGGCTTGTAAATATTTAAAAAGAACCCATAAAGCAAAAGCTTGATTTTGCTATTTTATCTGAGAGGTGTCATTTTACTATGTCATTGCATATAACGGGACTTGAGCATCCATTGATATCCATGGGAGGATCCTGCAACCAAACCCCAATGGATACTAAGGGCTCACTGTGTTAAATTTAATCTCTTTGATTTTTGGATATAGATCAGGGGTGGGCAACCTACGGCCCGCGGGCTGGATGTGGCCTGGCAGCCGATTCTGTCCGGCGCGGGGAGAAGGGCATCGGGGGCAGGGCCAAGAGGAAGGGGTGCCACTGCCGCCATCCCATCGCGAGCTCTGTGGGGCCTTTGTTGACAGACAGGTCGGAGGAGCAGCGGCTTTGGAGTGCCTGCATCCCTGGAGGCGATCCGGCCCTGCAGCGGGAGCACTCGGCGACCTGCGGGGGCTGATCGCCCTGGCGACCCGGAAGACTTGATCGTTTTCCGGTTCGCCAGGTCGAATAAGCCGCCTCAGATCGCGGACTGCTTCCCCTGCAGGCCCGGATTGCCTCCAGGGATGCAGGCACTCCATAGCAGGGCGATCAGCTGGGGAATGGCTGGGGGCGAGAGTGGGTGGAGGCCTGTAGCCTTTGATCGCCTGCTGCTCTGCTCTGCTGCAGTGGCGGCTGGGTCTGCTTTGCCATCCTCTGGGCTGGGGCCATTGGGCCATTCCATCTTGGGATCCTTCCTCTCTTGAGGATGTCAGCCTTCATCTTGGTTCGCACCTTGTCTTCTTGAATTTAATTTAATTTTAGTGGTTTTTATTATTATTTTATAATAATAATATAATAAATTCTTATATATCTTGGCTAGCTTGGCTGGGGTTAAGTGCCACCTATATATCATTTTTATCCAGTTTTCTTGATATGCATAGCTGGCCACACTACCCACGTTCTCTTTCCAAATTTTTGCCCATGTTTCTTTATTAATTTTATAACCTAAGTTTCTAGGTTTGTCTGTTTTTATGCTATGAAAACTCAATAAACTTCTATTTAAAAATAATAATAATAATAATAATAATAATATAAATAATATAATATAATAATGTTATATTATATTATAATTTCAATATATTATGTCTATATATATACACTGTAATATAATAATTATGATATTAATACTAATAATATATGAATATTTATTGATATATTAATATGTTAATATTAATGATGTGTAATATATAGTAAATATAGTAAATAAATAAATAATGTAGATTAGAATGTAGTTCAGCCTTTAGGTGGGGTCCTCCATAATATTTTTTGGCTCTCGTGTGGCCCCTTGGAAAAAATAATTGCCCACCCCTGATATAGATGTATATCTTTCCAGAAGGGGTTTTGAGGTTGAGCTGTGACTGACTTGCATCTAGGAATCATATTCACCTCCCTGTGCATACACTGTGATCTAAAGTCAATTGTTGTTTTCTAGTTACTTGGAAAATGGTGAGATATGAAAAGAATCTGGAAATAATTAAGACACTTGGAGAACAAAATACCCCAATTGCATTCCTTTGCACATTTATTTATATATTTTAGATCGTTTTAGTATGATATCTTTTCAATTCTAAGGCACTTTTTTCCTATATGATTTTTTCTAATCTTAGAATCGCAGGTGTATCTTATGTATTTTTGTTGGTGATAATGTTACGGAAATTAGAGTGTGTCTAACAATCGATGGCGTCTTACAATTTAATAATAATAATAATAATGGCTATATACGAGTCCCCTGGTGGTGCAGTGGTTTAAACTACTGAGCTGCTGAACTTGCTGACCGAAAGGTCGGCAGTTCGAATCCAGGGAACGGGGTGAGCTCCCGCTGTTAGTCCCAGCTTCTGCTAACCTAGCAGTTCAAAAACATGTGAATGTGACTAGATCAATAGGTACCGTTTTTGCGGGAAGGTAATGGTACTTCATGTAGTCATGCTGACCACATGACCTTGGAGGCGACTGTGGACAATGCCGATTCTCCGGCTTAGAAATTGAGATGAGCATACACACACACCCTCGAGTCAGACATGACTAGATGTAATGTTAGGGGAAACTTTACCTTTACTTTACTTATGTCTATATACAGATTTTTCAGGGCAATGTACTTGATTGGGACAGAGGGGAACTTGAATGGGTTCCATGGGAGGTATTTTCCATGTAAAGATTTGTAGGATTTGGCCACTTACGTTTTATACCTTCAGAGAACAAAAATCCAGAATCCGTCATCTGCCTTGAAGCAATAAGAATTATTCTGAAGATGTTGCCAGGAATTTCTCATGTGTGTAGCCTTATTTGCAAAGCCCTGTGTAAAGTCACACCTGGGGTGTCTTCTGCACCCCACTTGGCCTCATCTGTCACCTTTTGCTTTCCTTGCAGGTTGTTGTTGTGTGGAATACTGTTCATGTGAATCATGGAGGAGAAGCCGTGATGCTGGCCAAAGCACACACAGATGTGGACATCCAAACCATCAAGATTGCCTTCTTTGATGATACCAGGTAAAGATCACAAAAGCCAATGTTTGAGTAGTGATCTTGAGTGTTGGATTAGGACCTTTGGAGACCTGTTGGACTATGGAAGCCAATGGGGTGAACTTGGACAAATCACACACTCTCAGCCTCATAGGGAAGTAATGGCAAACCCATTCTTAACATATCTTGCACAGGAAAGCCAATTAGAAGTTCACATTGAGGTTGCCCTAACTTGGAAATTATTTTGAAGGCATGCAACTGCCAAAAACACAGGTTGTGCTTCCTCTTGGAGCAAATGTAATGATTGTCAGTGGGTCTCCCCTGAGTCCCCTTGGGGAGATAGGACAGATTACAAATAAAGATTATTATTATTTTTATTATTATTATTATTATTATAATATAGCCTTTCTATCTTGTTTGCTCGAATCTGGGTTGCTGGACTGGACACTTGATGTATGATCATTTCACCTGCCACCAGATTGTAAATGTAGTGGATAGTGAGGTGCAGTTTTTCTTTTGGCTAGTCTATTTGCAGATACGCCAGTATTATTTACATAAGTATAACTACTCAAAACATAGATGTTTAGTCCAAGTTGAACAGCAGCAACAACAAAACAACATTGCTAATGGGTATAAAAGTTGCACCCAAAGAAGCATTGTTAGGACAAGTGCTCCACTTCCTATTGCTTTTGTCAAAACCCTTCCTTGTTTCTTTCTCATAACAGGATGGTGTCATGTGGCAGAGACAACGTGAGGCTCTGGCGGGTCAGGAGTGGAGCTCTGCGTTCGTGTCCGGTCAATTTGGGTGAATACCGGTCTCTGGACTTCACTGACCTGGACTTTGAGGCCGGCCAGTCCTCTCAGTGTGAACCAGATGACCGGACCCTGTAAGAAGCTGCTTTACTCTCTTCAGACATTGCCCTTTGACTCATATCAATATTGCAAAGTAGTCTTCAAGATATCTGAAGTGCCCTCTGTCAAAGATGGGTGATTTTTAATTCAGTAGATATATGTATATATAGTTAAGGGTAGAAAAACAATGTTTGGATACTTTTTTTACATAGGTGATCCCTCGTAGCTCGGGGATAATGGCCCTCCAAGTTTAGTGTCTTGGTGATGGGTTCGTAGGTGGCTGTGGAGCCCTATTTTTGATCCGCATGTTCTCCCGCAGTGACATCGGTTTCCAGGTGGAAAGCAGTCCCGGTCAAGGTTGGCTTGATGCACCTTCCTCTTGGCATGTTTCTCCCTTTCAACCGCCATTCATAACTCTTCGAATTCTGCAGCACTGCTGGTCACAGCTGACCTCCAGTTAGAGTGCTCAAGAGCCAGGGCTTCCCAGTTCTCATTGTCTATGCCACAGTTTTGACAGTTGGCTTTAAGCCCATCTTTAAATCTCTTTTCCTGTCCACCAACGTTACATGTCCTGGTATTGAGTTGGGAGTATACTAACTGTTTTGGGAGACGGTGATCGGGCATTCCAACAACGTGGCCGGTCCAGCAGAGTTGATGGCGTAGGAGTGTTGCTTCAGTGCTGGTGATCTTTGCTTCTTCCAGCACGCAGACATTTGTCTGCCTGTCTTCCCAAGAGATTTGCAGGATTTTTTGGAGGCAACGCTGATGGAATCACTCCAGGATTTGAGTGTGACGTCTGTAGACAGTCCACGTTTCAAAAGTGTATAACAGGGTTGGGAGGAGAATAGCTTTAGAAACAAGCACCTTGGTCTCCCTACGTATGTCCCGGTCCTCAAACACTCTCTGCTTCATTCAGACAAATGCTGCACTTGCAGAGCTCAGGCAGGGTTGTATTTCAGTGTCAATATTGACTTTTGTGGAGAGGTGGCTGCCAAGGGAGAGGAAATGGTCAACGTTTTCTAATGCTCTGCCATTAAGCTGTCTTTCTGGCATTGCAGAGGGATTGGCTGGTGACTGTTGAAAGAGGACTTTGGTTTCCTCGATGTTCAATGACAGGCTGAGCTTCTCATATGCTTCTGCAAAGGTGTTTAGAGTGGCTTTTAGGTCTTCTTATGAATACACGCAGATTACGTTGTCAATGTTTGGATACAGAGTAGCTGTTAATGGGGTTGCTTTGTTTATTTCACACCGAATGCTGTAGCACTAGGAATTCCATAAATTCCGATCATATCATCAATTCCTTTGTGGTTGAGTGTCCTTTTTGTTGCTTCCATAGGTTTGTTTGCAGCAGGAGTGGGCATGTTTTGGAAATCGACTATAAGAATGTCGCTATCAGGAATGCCCGTCGCCTCATGCCGACTGAGGTACAGCATTCTCACCGGCGGGAAAAGCAAACGTTTAACTCTGGTATGACATCTGCAATGGTGAAGGGTTTTCTGAAAGCAATTTTGTTTGCAAAACAAATAAAAAATACTGCAGAAATATATAAGACACCGGGGAGTAAATGAACCATATTATAGTAGGTGGGCACGTTGAGACAGCCAAAGAGATGGAGTTGAGAAGTTTCCTCTATTAACTATGCTACAATGTTAATGTGGTTTGACTCCACTTTAACTTCCCTGGCTCAGTGCTATGGAATTATGGGAGTTGTTTGGTAAGCCACCAGCACTCTTTGGCACAGAAGGTTAAAAATCTTGTGAAATTAAAACTCTAATAATTCTGCAGCATTGAGCCAAGGCAGTTGAAGTGAGACCAGACTGCATTGATTGTACAGTGTAGATATGCCCTGAGTCTTTCAAGTCATTTCAAGACCACCATTGGGGTGGTTGTCTGAACAAGCTCAAAATCCTCTCATGGAGAGCATAGTTCACAGAAGTACTGTTGATCTCCTGTGCATCAGAGGTTTTCCACCTACAGCTCCTTGCACATTTCAGAACATATTGAATCTTTGTTCTTTTAGGTCCTGGGATTGCACTGAACAGTATATGTCTCTCTTCAAGCTTTTGTGCCACGGCCTCTGAAGATGGCTACCTGCGCTTGTGGCCCCTGGACTTCTCTGAAGTCTTTTTGGAAGCAGGTGTGTATAGCTTTAGCATCACAATCCTATGACTAAGTATATGCTTAGTTCAGACCTCGCAGGTAAAGTTGCATATAGAAAAGGGGAAGCTGGATGGTAATCTTCATACATATGTGAGGAATGTGATCTCAGCAATCTTGACAGAAGTTCGGTATCTTCTCTGCTGTTCAAATTGTGCTTTTAACATATTGCTTTTTAGTACTTTTAATTGTATATTTCAGTTTTTATTCACTGCACTTTCCCCCCTTTTTGGAAAATTGTCATCTCCTTTAGGTCAGTTAAGAAAAAAAATAGAAGATGTGATCAGTCTTAAAGAACAGAAGAGGGCAAAAAGACAGAAGGACATCAGTTCTCTGAGGCTAGAAAACAAGGATAGTGGGTAGTTAACTATAGCTCAGGCTGCGCTGGTTCTCCTTTGTTCGTGATCTTGCTTCAAAACTAGTAGTGGAGCCCCCGGTGGCGCAGTGGGTTAAACCCTTGTGCTGGCAGGTCTCAGGTTTGAATCCGGGGAAAGCGCGGATGAGCTCCCTCAGTCAGCTCCAGCTCCCCACGCGGGGGCATGAGAGAAGCCTCCCACAAGGATGGTAAAAACATCAAAACATCTGGGCGTTCCCTGGGCAACGTCCTTGCAGACAGCCAATTATCTCACATTAGAAGCGACTTGAAGTTTCTCAAGTTGCTCCTCACACACACACACACACCTATTAGTAGTAATTAGGGTTGTGCATAATTTCAGATCAAAATCGGAAGTCGTATCAAATTTGTTAAATTTGTGCATATGAAATGATTTCTGAGATATGCAGGAAAGGTTGGAGGGGATTTAGAAGTTGAAACACTTACACATTTTTTTGTAAATATTATGTAACATTCGGATGTCTCCCAAGGTCAGTTTAATTTTCACTATAACCATTAAGCAACTTTAGTAAAGCCAAGAGAACATAAAGTCCTTTAAAAATCATGCCTTTGGCCCCATCTTCACCAGCGCTGCCATACAGAAGGGCTCTGTGAGTGTGACTAATCACAGCCATCTTAACTGTAATGTGATCACCAGAGTGATTTTTCTTTTGTTATGGTAATCCCTCCCCCCAAATAACTAGTATTTACAAAGACAAAACACAGCAGAGTAGTTTACCCATTCACAACAAGAGGCAACACTGTGGCTGAGGGAATCTTGAGCTTAAAAACAGCTGCAGAGTCTGCCTTCAAGGTTCAAAAAATGTATTAAAACATTAAAAAAAACAAATAACTACAGTATTTTTTCTAGATAGTAAAGATGGGGTCTAGATTAAACTGTGTAACTTAGTGGTTCACAATCTTTGGTTCTCCAGGTGTTTTGGACTTTAACTCCCAGGAATCCTAGCTGTTGCGAATTGTGGGAGATGAAGTTCAAAACCCCTGGAAGACCAAAGGTTGGGAACCACTGGTCTAACTCAATCTAAGTAGAGATTTGATATAATCTCCATTTCCATTTAAGATCAAACAAAAGGAAAGACTCATTCTGCATTCAGTGCTCACACAAAGACTTAGAGACAACTCACTGACCAGGAGGTCTTGGTAACTTAAACCTGAGCATATCAGTTTGCACCATTAATGAGATGGGAAAGAATAGAGAGTGAGAAAGACACTCAAAACAACAGGCGTTTGAGGAAAATGGGGAAGGTCTTTTTTACTTTTGTAGTAAACGTAAAGAGAAGATTAATCTTGTGAAGACCTTGAATAATGTCTTTGTCTTTCTGCAGAGCACGACTACCCACTGTCTTCCGTTCAAATTAGCCCAGATAATCTGAAAGTTTTATGCACGACTGCCACTGGGAACGTGGGCTGCCTGGACATCCAGTCTAAGGACTACTGTACGATCATGCGCTCCCACGTGGATTCTGTGTCCGCCTTCTCCATGGAGGGATCCCAGAAGCAGCTGGTGACGGTGTCCCAGGACAACACCATCCGCATCTGGAACCTTGAATCGATGCAGCAGGTAGAGTCTTATTAATAAAGCTGTGGATTAATCATTTTTAACTGGACCACCCAGATGTTGTTGAGTTTAATTTCCCATCAGCTCTTGCCATATTTAGGCCCCAAAGCCTGCCCTTGACTTATACACAAAGTAAATTTAAACATAGGTATATTTGATAGGTAGTTTGGGGGCGGGGGTGGGATTAGACGTTTATAACAGAAACCTGGGCTTCCTAGTATATACAGACTTGCTCTGCTGGCTCCAAAATTGATGCCCTTGGGCTCTGCCATAATTTATCCAAGAGTCTGCATAAGAGTCTGAACTTTTTGAAAATGCTCATTTGTGAAGAATGATTCTATCAATTCAATGAAATATGTTTTAAATGCAGACTTTTGGTTTTCTTGTTCAAAAAATAACATTCTAGGTTGCCCATCTGTATTGTACATTGTGTACTTCCTATCAATGCATGAAAAATGTATGAGAAAATGTATAATATGAGAAATATTTATAACATTACAAAGGATTAGCACCTCACCCGCTTCATAGGAAATCTGCTACAAAACAGAAGCTTTTTTGGTGAGTTCCAGGGTCAGAGAAGCAGATGGCAGAAACAGAAGAACGGCCTGCCTCAGGGGAGTGTGTTAGATCCATCAATGTTCAACATTTGCACAAATGACTAACCATTGCCAGAGGGGACAGAGAGTTTCATCTGTGCTGATGATCCTGCCATCACTGCTCAACCAGGGAGCTTTGAAATCTCAAGGTGCTCTTACTGGCTATTACAGTAATCCATCTAAAACACAGATGTGTGCTTTTCACCTTAAGAACAGACAAGCATCTCAAACTCAGAGGATTACCTGGGAAGGAATCCTACTGGAGCATTGCAGCACACCAACATACCTGGGAGTTACTCTGGATCATGCTCTGACTTACAAGAAGCACTGCCTGACTATTAAGCAAAAAGTGGGCACTAGAAACAACATTGTATGAAAGCTGTCTGGCACAACCTGGGGATCACAACCATACACAGTGAAGACATCTGCCCTTGTGCTTTGCTACTCTGCTGCTGAATACATATGCCCAGTGTGGAATACCACGTTAAAACAGTGGATGTGGCTCTTAATGAGACATGCCGCAATATCACAGGATGTGTACGCTCGACACCACTGAAGAGATTATACTGTTTTGCCGATATTGAACCACCTGACACCTGTCGAGAAGTAGCAGCCAATAACGAAAAGAATCAAGGCAGTGACATCTCTGGCCTGTCCTCTATTTGGATATCAGCCAGCAAGCCAACACCTTAAATCAAGAAATATCTTCCTAAGATCTACAGTGCAGTGCAGAATGCTGCGGCTCGACTGCTGGCTGGAGTGGCATCAACATGTCACATCACACCAGTCCTTCAGCGTCTGCACTGGCTTCCTATCGAGTACCTGATTGTCTTCAAAGTGTTGGTGTTAACCTTTAAGGCCTTATACGGTCTGGGGCCAGCGTACTTGAAGGACCACCTTTCTCCGTATATTCCCCCAGAGATCACTACGGTCTGAAGACCAAAATCTCCATCTATCCGAACTTGCCGGCTATCATCTACAAGGCAGCGTGCCTTCTCAGTGGCAGCGCCCAATCTATGGAACGCCTTACCTGAAGAGGTTCGAGCTATAACAGATCTGCCCTCTTTCTGAAGGGCTTGTAAGACCAACCTCTTCTGGCAGGCGTTCAGTCTGTAATGGTCCGGCCTAGTCATCTCCTTTCTGTATTAGTTATAAACTGTTATACTGTGTTTTAAATTGCTATTTTATGATTTTATGATTGTTTGTGTATGCACTGTGAACCACCATGAGCCACTGGGAATGGTGGTATATAAATTTGAAATAATAAATAAATAAATAAATAGAGAGATACTCACATGAACACTTCAGCAAGTGAGAGTCCAAAAGTGGCAGGCTAAAACCATCAGTGGTTGAAACTGGATAAGAAACTCCCCCTTGGTTTCACAGAAGATTGGGTGATTTGGAAGGTACTGAACAGACTGTGCTCTGGGACCATGAGATGCAGAGCTAACCTTAAGAAATGGGGCTACAAAGTGGAGTCCACAACATGCAAGTGTGGAGAAGAACAGACCACTTACTACAATGCACTGCAGCCTGAGCCCTGCGACGTGCACAACGGAGGACCTTCTTACAGTGACACCAGAGACACTCCCAAGTGATCAGCTTCTGGTCAAAGGAAATTCAGCATAATGCCAAGTTTTTAACTTTTTTGTGGTTTTTCTATACATTATAACTGTATTCTCAATTTGCTTCTGACACGATAAATATAAATAAATAAGTAAGTAAGTAAGTAAATCAGAGGAAGTGGATTGAAATCCTCTAAGACAAATTGGCCTGTTTGAAGATGTAGCTAGATTCTTTCTCTTCCCACACATTTTTTGTGGTGAGAAATGAATTAAGACAGTTAGCTCTTTCGAAATTACTATATTGGTTCTTATGTTCAAGTTAAGGAGCCTTTAATCAGTTGAGTGCACTCCCATCAATTCCAGTTTCCTATTCATATTTTCCTTTACCAGCGGGTGCTTCTGCCGTATCAAATCAATGTATTGCTTCCTGCCGCTGCATATCTGAACAGGCGTTCCCGTCTTTCCTACAGCTCTATGAATTCACTGCTTCTGACGAAACGCCCTGCGCCGTGTCTTTTCATCCCTCGCAACACATCTTTGCTTGTGGCTTTGACACCGGTGTGGTGAGAACCATCAGCTTGGCAACCTCCAAATTGCTGGAAGAACACAAGTAGGCTTTCATCTCATTTCAGTGTTATAGATACACAAGAGTTCTCTAGTGTATCCATTTGGCCTCACCCTCCTGCTTTCATCCCTTCTTTCTCTTTCACTCCCATCATACCTTTTCCCCCTTCCTTTCTCTTCCTACCTTTTTCTTCCTCTTTCCCTCTCTTTTTTATCCTCCTTCTTTTCCTCTATCTATCTATCTATCTATCTATCCATCTATCCAACTTCTGAGAGGACCCCATAATGTATCCATCGCAATATGGCTCTCTTTGTGGTTCTTTCCTTCCTTCCTCTCTTCCCCTCACATATGTCCCTTTCCTTTCTCTTCCTTCCTTCCCACTTTTTTCCTTTTTTTCACCCCTCCTCCTCCATTTCTTTCCTCTCGTTCTCCCTTCTCCAGCTATGAGAGAGCCTCCCTTACATTATCTCCATGGCAACATGGCTCTCTTTGTGGCTCCTCCCTCCCTTCTCTTCCCCTCATACACAGGTTACCTTATTTTCCCAGAGACATCACAAAGGGCCACTTTACCTAGCAACAGCCAAGCCATTGCCATTACAAAGGGCCACTGGATTGACACCTAGTAGCAGCCTTTGTGGAACATACAGACATAGTTTGAGTTTAGCTAGCTGACTAGCTAGCTAGATTTTCTAAGTTAATAATTGGGAAGAGCTGGTTTGTTTTTCAGTGGAGACACATTCCATTATATGAAATCAGTCCCATAGTTAGGAGCCCCCGCTGGCACAATGGGCCAGCGGGATTGAAGACTGACAGGTCAGCGGTTCAAATCTGGGGAAAGTGGGTTGAGCTCCCTCTGTCAGCTCCAGCTCCCCATGCTGGGACATGAGTGAAGCCTCCCACAAGGATGGTAAAACATCAAAGCATCCAGGAGTCTCCTGAGCAATGTCCTTGCAGACGGCCAATTATCTCACACCAGAAGCAACTTGCAGTTTCTGAAGTCGCTCCTGACACGGAAAAAAAGGTCATATAGTTTAAATTCTCAGACTTCTTTGTCACTTCATCTTCTGTTTTCTAGGAGTTGGATTTAAATTAGCCCCATCCGCACGCTTGGGAGTCATTTGTTGATTTGGGTTGATAATGTTCAATTCCCCATTTTGCCTTGCATTTTGCAGGCAGCATCGTGGTCCAATCACTGGCCTGACCTTCTCTCCAGACGGCAATTTCATGTACAGCTGCTGCAGTCATGGGACCTTGGCTCTTTATAACTGTGCCATCCAAAAAAGTCACATTGTCAGAATTCTGGGTGAGTGTTGAACTTTTATATCCTAGTAATGGTATTCTCTCCTGCCCAGCCACAAAAAGTTGAAAGATGGAAGCAGAGGGATCTGGGTGAGTTCTTGTATATATGTATGTGTGCTACTAATAGCACTTTCTGAATGCCAGTGTGGGGTAGTGGTTTGAGTCTTAGACTACAACTCTGGAGAAGCCATGAAACCACACAGAATGACTCTAGGCAAACACAAACTCAGTCCCAGAAAACCCTGTGATAGAGTTACCATAAGCTGGAAATGACCTGAAGGCACAACAAAGTACCACTTTCACCTTGAATTTCTTTCTAGATTGTTCTCTAAATGTCTATTGACTAAACTGAGTTCACCTATGTTGCACTCCAGGCCAGGAAAATACCTCTGGCCTTAACCACCACACTCCAGACCAAGTTAAATCAGCAAAGGAGTTTATTAAAGATTATATAAAACACACTTTGGCAAAAGTAGTAAAAAGTAGTAAAACTTCAAAGTCCATAAGTAAAAAATAGTCCACAAGGTTCAAGGCACAAGAGTATTCAAGAATCCCAAAATAGCAGAACATCCAGCATAGGAATACAAACAAAACCAGGAAATACAAGGCAGCATAGCGTTCAATACAAGAATACAGAAACACGCTACATGAACAAGAGCGTGGAACTGTAATTCCCTTGGCAAGAGCTGTTGCCTCAAATATCAATGTTGACCAAACTGCTGGGCAAAACTCCCGGCCTCCCAAATATACCAAAAAAATCATGTTTTGCATGAGATTCAAATATGGGCCTCTTTTCTAATAAGCGAGGTGACTTTCATATTCTTTGTTGATCAGCCCAAAGTCTACTAAAACTAGGTCTCCTATGAACAAACTCATTACCATTATCTTGAAGCTCGTTATTCTCGGCACCTGGAGTTTCAGCCTCTGAACTCCTTTACTGAGAGATTTGCTCTGTTGCATCCTCTGGAACGTGGTCCTGACTAGCTGGAAACACAGACTGCTCAGTTTCAGGATTTAAAATCTCAGGCCCAGAATCCCCATTCTCACCCAGAGCCCTTCCACACCGCCCTATATCCCAGAATATCAAGGCAGAAAATCCCACGTTATCTAAGTGTGGACTCAAATAACCCAGTTCAAAGCAGATATTGTGGGATTTCCTGCCTTGATATTCTGGGATATAGGGCTGTGTGGAAGGGCCCCTAGAAACCCCATTAACAGTAATATCAGACACCACCATGGGCTGAACCATAACAATGTGTTTCTCCATTCAACTGCAACCTGTCTTCGTGTTCTGTTGAAACCCAGCTTATTTTTGGTCATTTTTCCTGTCTAGACTCTAACATAAGATTTCTGGGATGGTGGTAGTCTGTTTATATGACTGGACCCAAATACAGTCTGGCTGCAGCTTTAGCCTGCCTGTGTCCTTTTCTGAGAGAAAATTGTTGGGTAAACTCTTTTTACAGCATTATGATGATTTTGCAGAATGCCTTGGTTGTTCTTTCTTGTCCCCTTTCGCTTTACTTCATGACTTCTTTCATATGTAATAACCCATTGCACTATGAAAGCCACCCACTGCATGGCTACCAGCCTCCTCCCAGCAGACTCAAATCAAGGAAAAGCTTTAGGAGAAGTACCACTCCTCTTGGCGTCCCCCCAGCAACAGTAAGGGTATCCCTCTGGGCAGCTAAACCAGGAAATCCCAACTGGATGGCCCCCCACCCCCAGGGTCTTCCTCCAGGGGCAAACCAAGAATGGGCAACTTTGAAGTCCCTGAATAGACTCAGAAGTGGAGTGGGCAGATCAAAAGATAACCTGGCAAAATGGCACTACCTAAAAGAATCCCACAGCTTGTGTGACTGTGGAGCAGAACATAACTGCGCATCTTGTCCACTGTGCCCTGCCTCGTGCACAGAGGAGGAATTGTTGGAGGCTACAGACAGTGCCGTTGCTATTGCCCGTTTTTGGTCAAAAGATATTTAGCCGCCTGCGTGCCTTCTGTTTTTATCAGTTTTATACTAATTTATGCAATGCTTTTGATACGAAATAAATAAATAACCCATTGTTTTGCCTTTAGTGAATGTGGTGTCTCCAGACGCTGGCCACGGTCCCGATGCGTTGTCCGTCAGTTGCGACGGGCGCCTCTTGTCTTTTGTGGGGCCTTCCCAATACATTGTGACTCTCATGGACGCTCACACCTTAGATGAGGTAAATGCGAGCTCCTTACCTCTCTTTATTCTTTCAAAACCTTTGAAGAGCAAGGGATGTGATTCCTCTGAGGAGGGGCAAAATTGCCTAGAAAGTTGCTAACTTTTTGTGTAAACCTTAAAAGCAGGAATGAATCTGGAATGATTTCCCTGCCCAGAAGGGATCACTGCTCTATATATTCCCCTTCTCAGTAAATGCAAAGACACTCTTCTCAAAGAACTACAGACACAAGGATTTTCAAGATCTGAATATACATTGGTTTGCATAACAAAATCCAGTCCTGAGGGGCCCCTTTACCAGGGAGGTGCTACCTTTCTGCTTGTAGTAAGATTCTTTCAAAATAACCATTGTATTCGAAAGTGAGAATAAGGATTTGGGAAGTATTGTCCTATTCCTGCTATGTGCTGCAAGATTAAAAATTGTTCAAACATGGGGAAAAGAACTAGAGAATTTGTCAATTGGTTCAATAGGATAGGAGCTAAAGCACTATTGGAAAGGTTATCCTATGAATTAAGATTAGTAAAAGGAGGAACAAAAGAAGACCTATTTGAACATCCATGGAGTCCATTTATTCCATACGAGTGTAAAAGTAATAGTGAATTTATACCACGAAACGACCAAGAAAAATGATGGATGAAGAATTAGAAAAACATGCCGCAAGCACTATTATTTATTTATTTATTGTACATTCCGCCCTTCCGCCCTAGGGGACTCCGTGCATATTACCGTCAGTCAGTATTTCTGTCAACAAACCATCGGCTAAGTCAGGTGGAAACAGAACAGTGGAATACAACATTTAAATAATTAATAACATCACATTTGGCTTATGATTAATAAAAACAAGTGTCACAATTCGCTATCGGTTGAATGGCTGTCTTTATAATTTAAAGCAGGAACTGATTGCCAATTAATAATAAGTCTCCCGAGTACCCTTTGTTATTCTCTTCGCGTTTACAGGTTATTCATGAAGCACTTGCGGCTTTTAGCTGCTGCAAAGAGAAATTTGGCCACCTGTTCTGTTACCCTTTTGTCAAGATCAAACAGTAAATAAGTACAGTACCAATTTAGGGTTCTTCCTGGCCATTTGGTGAGTAGAGAGGATATTAACCTTAGTCTATCATCCTTGTAAATTGTGCAAATTAATGTACATGTATTACAGTTTCGATTTTACCCTCCCCGCAAGGCAAACTGTTTGTAGTCAGCCCCTTTGTATCTACCCTCTAGTTTGGCTGATTTAACTGAAAGCAAGACGAAAGTTGGGGATATTTAAATTTTCTAAATATTTGGCACCTCCCAAAGAATGAAATGTTAGGCCTAAATTCAGTGGAGAGCATGTGGAGCATGCCAGAGTCATTGAGGCCTGTTTGTCTATGTCACTGATTCATTCCACGAAGATCTGCATTGTCTTTTTATGCTCAAAACTGCTCAGTATGTTCTCTGAGAGGCCCATCTGCCTAAGTTTCTGATTTAATGCTTTGATTCGGTGGGATTTAAAGAGGTCTTCTTGAATCAAATATGTATATCCCGCTTCCGACCCTTTGTACATCCTCCCCATCCAATATCCTAGGGCCCTTCTCCAAGCTAGTGATTCGAGTGAGGCTGTTCCTGGTTCCAATCTTAAAACAGCAGATGGAACGCAATTGGGGACAGCAAACAGTTTTCTGAGAAACCCTGATTGAAGTTGTTCTACTTTAGATGTGAAGCCTGTGATCCATCCTGGAATTGCATATAGTAATTGGGCTGTTACCTTTGCTTGGAAGACCTTTGTTGCAGCTGGGATATACTGGCCACTTTTGGTATAGAAAAAGCGAACCCCTAGATATTTAAAACTGGAAACTTGTTCTATTCAGTCCTTTCCTATGTACCAGTTATGCCTGGCTCGCTTTTTTGAGAAGATCATAATTTTGGTTTTATTATAGTTGATCTTTAGCTGGTTTTTCTCACAGTATTGGTAGAATGCACTCAGCACTCGCTTGAGTCCTACCTTGGTGTAAGATATGAGGGCAGCAGCATCTGCATACAACAATAGGGGTATATTGGTGGATGAGATTTTAGGGGGATGTCCATTTGGTAGTGAGACATGGGTGGCCAGGTCGTTCAGGTATAGGTTAAACAGGATAGGGGCCAGGATGCACCCCTGGCGTACCCCCCTATACTGACTGACTGGCATATTACAGCATATAAATCGACACAAGCAAATATTCAGTGCCTTGTTACAATGAAATACAAATAGACACAAATACACAGACAAAGGCAAACACTTCTCCTTTCATTTCTGGCTTCTGGAGGCAGTGTTCATCTCTGGCTCTGGGGAGGAGCTTTTCTTCATTTTCAAGCCGAGGAGGGTGCATTGTCACCTCCTGGTTGTGTGGCCGACAAGATTGCTGGGAGCGTCTCTTTGATTTTTCCTGCCAAAGCAGTACCTAGTTATCTACTCACCTGTGCAGATTTTTGAACTGCTAGGTTGGCAGGAGCTAGAGCTGACAGATGGGAGCTCACACCGTCTCATGGATTTGAACCACCAACCTTCAGCTCAGCAGCACAAAGGTTTAATCCATTACGCCACTGTGGGCCCAACTGCACTGCTACGTATATGTAATGGAAAAAATTAGAAAAACTGAAAGCAAGAGAACTGACAAAGCTGTATTTGCATTTCAAATTCTATGGTTATACTTTTAATATAAGCTGCTTTGAGTCTCCTTTGGGAGAGATAAGTGGGGAATAAATAAACATAATAATAATAATGATAATAATAATATAGCTGATGAGGGCAGGGGTGGGGGAGTATAAATTTGGGAATAGTCAAGTAACAAAGAAATTGTATTGTGATAAATGCTTTAAAATTAAATAATAAAATTAATAGATTAAAGAATAAAGAGAAAATAATAATAGTTTTTAAACCATGGAAAATATACCCCTTGCCATCTGAGTGGTATACAGTATGACTTTCTACTTCATTTACTGTGTTGTGTACTTCAGGTTTCTGGGTGGTCCTCCCTTTAAACATTATTTTCCATTTTATTCCTTTAATAGAGAAATATTTCACTCCTGTTAGTGGGGTTTCATCATTCACCGTCTCTCTCTCTTCCTGACAGCTACTGAGAATAGATGTGAGCATATTGGACCTGGACAGCACTGCTTTGGACACAGCCATGAGGCTCTGCTTCACCCCTTTCCCTATGGGCCATCTCCTGGTGACGACGTCCTCCCAAAAGGTCCTTGTGCTGGATGCCAAGACGGGCCGCTTGATCAGAGTGGTAAGGAAACCCCTGGGGCCTTTTTGTGTGTTCTGGGATGAGTCTCCTAATTTCAGGGGTTTCTTTGGGGTTTTTGTCGATTACAGATCCCACAAGTACACAAACAGTCGTGCTCTTCGTTGTCGATGAGCCCCGATGCCCGGTACCTTCTGACAGCTGGTGACAGAGCAATCAAAGTGTGGGATTATGGGATGAGATTTGACATCAACTCCCAGGTAATGTGCCCAGAAGGGAAAACTAGAGTTTTAGAAACATCATTCAGATTAATGTTATGGTTTAATGGAACAACAGCAAACTAGGATGAATGCTTCAGGAATTGAATGAATCAGAGATGACTCATATTGGAGGAAATCTTCGAAGCAGTAGAATGAGAAATATGTGATCAGTCTTTGGTCAGACCTCACCTGGAATCACCCTGTGTCCAGTTCTGGGCCTTACAATTCAAGTCTGCATTGACTCTTAGCTGGAAGGTGTCAATAGAAGAGCGACTAAAATGATCAAAGATCTGGAAACCATGAATCCTTTTGAAGTCACTGTGGATTCACACATCTGATATATTCCTGCTGCCAAGCACAACAGCTCGGAAACCTTCTACCAAATATAAAAAAAACCCTAGCCCCACCCCTCCCCGCCCCCGAGTATATAATAGCCCGAGGGTGGGGCTAGCCTCCAATTCTCTTGATCCGCCGCCTCATGGCCCTACATGTCCCAGGGGAGGAAAACACACTGGCGGACTGCCTGAGCAGAACGCCACTATCCCACCACGAATGGGCGCTTCACCCGGACGAGGTGCTGCGTCTCTTTCGAGCTTGAGGGCAACCCCAGATAGACCTGTTTGCAACTGCTCTAAATGCCAGGTGCCCTCAATACTGCTCTCGGTACGAACCCAGGTCGATAACCTCCCTGGGGGATGCATTCCTGGCCCAGTGGACAGGCCATTCCTTTTATGCCTTCCCGCCCTTCCCCCTCATTGCGAGAGTGGTGGCGAAACTGCAGGCGGACAACTCCTCCTGCATAGTGATTACCCCGTGGTGGCCCCGCCAGGCGTGGTTCTCCACCTTACTGCTCCTGTCCAACAGGACGTTCGTCCCACTGCGTCACAGGATAGACCTTCTCACTTCCCAGGGGGAGAGGGTGTTCTATCCAGAGGTACGCAAACTGAAGCTCACCGCATGGAGGATCCTCCCCCCTGCTAACCCAGTTTGATAAATTATCCCGTCCTGTTAGGGATATTTTGGAGGATAGGACGGCCGCAGTCAGAAAGACTCCCAAGTTATTTGTTAAGTACCGCAGGGATGAGTTGGGGATGCCGGTGTCGACCCAAAGACTCTCCTCTTGGATAGTGGCTGCAATTCGACTGGCATATGTGGCGCAGGGACAACCCTTACCCCAGCAAGTGAAGGCTCATTCGACGAGGGCTGTGTCAACCTCGGCCGCCTTCCTACGCGGAATACCGCTGGAGTCGATTTGTCGAGCTGCCATCTGGTCCTCGCCGTCCTCCTTCGTTTCCCACTACAAGCTGGATGTGACCTCCAGGATGGATACTGAATTTGGGAGAGCTGTTTTATTTTCGGCGTTGGCATGACGCCCACCTTCCAAGGTTGGTAGTAGCTCGCTATTCTATCAGATGTGTGAGATCCACAGTGACTACGAAAGAGAATTATGGGTTGCTTACCTGTAACCGTAGTTCTCTGAGTAGTTACCTGTGGATTCACACATCCCCACCCTTCCTTCCCCTCGAGTGTCATGCCCCGCCTTCCGGTTGCCTTGTGCGGCGGAAGAGAATTGGAGGCTAGCCCCACCCTCGGGCTATTATATACTCGGGGGCGGGGAGGGGTGGGGCTAGGGTTTTTTTTATATTTGCTAGAAGGTTCCGAGCTGTTGTGCTTGGCAGCAGGAATATATCAGATGTGTGAATCCACAGGTGACTACTCAGAGAACTACGGTTACAGGTAAGCAACCCATAAATCCTTTTGAAGAGTGACTTGAAGATCTGAATCTGTTTAGTTAGAAGAAAAGAAATCTGAGAGGGGACATAAGAGCTATGTTTCAGTATTTGAAAGGATGCCATCGAAGAAGAGGGAGCAGGCCTTGTTTTCTGCTGCCCTGGAGGCTAGGACTCAATAAAGCAATGGTTTCAAAAAACAGGAAAGGCAGTTCCGCCTGAACATGAATTAGAAAGAACTTCCCATTAGAAGAGCTGTTTAACAGTGGAACTCTCTGTTTTGGAGTCTCATGGAAGTTCCTTCTTTAGAGGCCTTTAAACAGAGACTGTATGACCATCTGTCAGGAGGGTTTGGATTGTGCTTTTTCTGCCTGGCAGAAGAGGGTTGGACTAGATGACCCTTGGGGGTCTCTTCCACTTCTATGATGTTATGATGCCATGTCTTTGTATTTCTTTCATCTCAGGTGTTTATTGGCCATTCTGAACCCATCCGGCAGGTGAGCTTCACTCCTGACCAAAGGCAAGTCATCAGCGTTGGAGATGCCATCTTTCTGTGGGACTTCCTAGGTGTGTTTGCAGGGGAATCCTCCAAGGACGAGTAAGAACCCCACGTTTTCTCATTGAAACTTTGGGGATGCTTGTATATTTATGCTTTCTATTTTCTTTCTCCATGATATTAACTCTGTCCCTTGCTATTTCAGAATTCATTCCTCTGAGTCCCTGAATTCTCCTGAAGTTGGTAAGTGTTGCATTGTTGTAAAGTTATGCTACCAGATAAGTGAGAAATAAAATTATTATCATCACTATTCTGGAAAATGTTCTTCATTAATTTACTTTTAAAAGATTAACACTCCACCAGAGAAAGCAATATGTTGATTTAGAACAGTGACTCACTTCAAACATACAATTACTTCTCATGAGAGTTGCTGAAGTGTGCCATATAAAACAGCTACGAAAGATACATTCTTTCCGCCTCCCCAAGACTGGGCAGAACATAGTTAAAACACTTCATTATCAAATATTGTGTAAAATACATATATCAAAATACATATGGGGCCCCTGGTAGCACAGTGCATTAAACCGCTGAGCTGCTGAACTTGCTGACCAAAAGGTTGGCAGTTTGAAACCGGGGAGCAAAGTGAGCTCCCACTGTTAGGTCCAGCTTCTGTCAACCTAGCAGGTCGAAAACATGCAAATGTGAGTAGATCAAGAGGTACCGCTTCAACGGGAAGGTAACGGCGCTCCATGTAGTCATGCCGGCTGCATGACCTTGGAGGTGTCTGTGGACAACAGTGGCTCTTTGGCTTACAAATGGAGATAAGCACCACCTCCCAGAGTCAGATTCGGCTAGACTTTACCTTTACTACCTATATCAAAACTGTTGGGCAAGTGAACTTATTAACAAAAGACCCTTATCATAAATGCACAACAGAGGACTTCCGGTGTGGATGCAGTGGCTGCTGGACGGGCACCTCGGAGGCTCCCAGGGTGTCAGCCGTGCAAGGTGGTTGGGTTGAGCTCATAGCGCCCTCCTCCGGCTGATTGAGTCCGGAGAGACAGCAAACCCACAGGGCTATCTCCCAATGGCCTAAGAGAGTGTCACCCCTCAAGGGTTGGCCTCCAAAGACCCGGGACAAAACCCACAGGGTACGCGGATCACGGCAAGGCCATTCGAGTCCCGCATGAGGCTCGGCACACAGCAGACCCATTCACATTTTATCGCCAAAAACAGGAGGGAAGAGGAGAAGATGAACTTGAAAAGATCTTCGAAACGTAAGTCTTAAAAAATAAATTACTTCACTATGGGAAAGAAGGCAGCTGAATCGTATTAAGAAAACAAAAACTTAGGAGCACAAAACAGAGACAAGAGGGAAAGAGAGGCCACCGAAAATTTAAAATAATGATAAACAACTGCTTATCGGTTACAAATACAAGGAGCCTTGGAGGCTCCCAGAGACTAGAGAAAAGAAAAAGGGAGGGAGAGACATTGGAGAGAAATTGCTTTAACTAGAAGAACCTTTCTTCATCAACAAATAAGCAGGAACTGGCGAGAAACAGGAAGGGAAGAGAGGAGAGGAGACAACAGCTAGCGAGAATCTGAACTTCAAAACTAAAGAAGCTTCAAGGTGCGGTCATTTGCTGCCATCCTGTGACCACAGAGGAAACTGCAACCTCCTTGATACTTTGCTTCTTTAGAGATTGAAAGAACTCATTCAGCTATCATTTGCTGCCATCCTGTGGCAAAAGAGGAAACTGCAACCTCCTTGATACTTTGCTTCTTTACAAAGATTGAAACAACGCATTCAGCTATCATTTGCTGCCATCCTGTTTCCAGAGGGATTAAAAGAGGCAGTGGTCACTCCATTGCTGAAGAAGCCAAGTTTAGATCCATTGGTCCCTTCCAACTACCGCCCGGTGTCGAATTTATCGTTCCTGGGCAAGGTGGTTGAGAGGGCAGCAATGGAGCAGCTGCAGTCCTTCCTAGATGATGCAACTTGGGTAGACCCCTTCCAGACCGGCTTCCATTCGGGGCATGGGACGGAGACGGTGTTGGTCGCCATCACAGACAAGCTGCGCTGCCAACTGGATCAAGGTGGATCGACGCTGCTCGTGTTATTGGACCTCACGGCAGCGTTCGATACCGTCGATTACGATCTTTTGACCCACCGCCTTGCTGGGGTGAGGGGGACAGTCTTTAACTGGCTGTCCTCCTTCCTCTGGAACCGGCTACAGCAAGTGAGAAGGGGCGAGGTTGTCTCGGGGGGTGCCCCGCTCCTCTGCGGGGTGCCTCAGGGAGCAATCCTCTCCCCTTTATTATTTAACATCTATGTCCGTCCACTTGCTCGGTTGGTGCGCAGCTTTGGGCTGGAGTGCCATCAATACGCAGATGACACCCAGCTCATTCTGGGGATGGAGGGTCGACCCAACTCTGTACCCGATAATTTCCATAGCTGCCTTGAAGCCGTTACTGGATGGCTGCGAGCCAGTAGGTTGAAGGTGAATCCGGCCAAGACGGAGATCCTGTGGCTGGGTCGTCCAGGTATGGGAGAGATCCAGCTTCCAACCCTAGATGGGGCGATACTCCGCCCGTCCCCATCTGTCAAAAGCTTGGGAGTCACACTTGACTCCCAATTATCAATGGAGAAGCACATCTCCATTGTCAGCGAGGTAGCTTTCTACCATCTCCGACAGGCGAGGAAGCTGGCTCTCTACCTGTCCTGTCATGACCTAGCCACAGTGGTCCAAGCCACGGTCATCTCAAGGCTGGACTACTGTAATGCTCTCTACATCGGCCTTCCTCTGTCGGTGATCCAGAAGCTGAAGCTGGTGCAGAATGCTGCAGCTAGATTACTGGCAGGACTACCACCTCGCTGCCACATTACGCCTGTTCTGCGCAAACTGCACTGGCTTCCAATAGAGCACCGGATCACCTTCAAAGTGCTGGTTTTGACCTTCAAGGCCTTGAATGGTCTGGGGCCAGTGTACCTAAGGGACCGCCTCTCCCAATACAACCCCTCGGGACCACTGCAATCGGAATCCCAAAACCTCCTGGTGATACCAAGCTGCCAAACCCTGTGCCTGACCACAACGCGGAGGAGGGCGTTCAGTGCCACCGCACCCGCACTGTGGAACGCTCTGCCTCCCACAGTTCGGGCTCTACCGAACCTGCTGGCCTTCCGTAAGGCCTGTAAGACTCTTCTGTTCTTGCAGGCCTTCGGTCAGTAATAACCCTTGGCCATATAATGTGCTATGTAGGCCTTAAGAGTTATTCGGCGCACATGTATATGTATATTTTACTGTGCTAGTTGTTGGTTGCTGTTGCATATTGTTTTTATTGTGTTTTATTGTGTTTCATAATTTTTTATAATGCTTTGACCTATGTAAGTCGCCCCGAGCCTACCAGGAGTGGGCGTCTAACAAGTCAAAATAAATAAATAATAAATCCTGTGGCCAAAGAGGAAACTGCAACCGCCTTAATAATTAGCTTCTTTACAGAGGATTAAAACAACTCATTGAGCAATCATTTGCTGCCATCTTGTGACCTCAGAGGAAATTACAACCTCCTTGATACTTTGCTTCTTTACAGAAGATTGAAACGACTTTACCGAAGATTGAAACAACAGGGGTGCTCATTAGGTCAATCGCGATCTACTGGTCGATTGCGTAGGGTGTACTGGTTGATCGCAGGCAAGGCAGGAGGAAGGCTCAGTCCTGCCCCGCAGGCTTCCGATGCCGCCCAGGTGCTGACGGCCAGTCAGCGTCGCTATGGCCCATATGGGAGCCATACATGGTGTGTATGGCTCCCATGCCATTTTCACTGCCGCCATGACGTCACCCGCGCCGTTTTCCCTATTGTTTTGGGGGGAAAAGAAGGGGTGTAGGCCCCGCCCTCAAGGCCTCCCCCAGAAGGCCTATAACTCCCAGGAGCCTCCGCTGCCTTGGCCTAAGGGGCGGGGGGCATTCTGGGGAGTGCAGAATGCACTCCCCAGAATGTAAAAAGGGGGTGCCCCTTTCCACCTCATTCCTCTTTATTGGGGGAGGAGTGTGGCCCTCCTTCTGGGGCCGAGGAGGCGCTTCCCTCCGGCCTTCTCTCTCTTCAGAGAGGGAGGGAGGGAGAGAGAGAGAGAGAGGCCTCCTTGGGCAGGAAGCCCGGATCCTTCCCTACTTCCCATCCTTCCCTTCTTTCCCTCTCTCCCTTCTGTTTTTCCTTCCTTCCTCTCTCTCTCCCTCCTTTCCCTTCCTTCCTTCCTCATCTCCTTTCTTCCTTTCCTTCCTTCTGTCCTTTCCTTCCTTTCTCCCCTCCTTCTTGCCTTGCCTTCTTTCCTTCCTGTTTCCTCCCTCCCTTATTCATTCCTTCCTTCCTTTCCTTCCTCTCTGCCTTGAACATTTGCTGTTGGTTGTGGTGGTTCTGCGTGGGAAGTTTGCCCCAATTCTGTTGTAGGTGGGGTTCAGAATGCTCTTTGATTGTAGGTGAACTATAAATCCCAGCAACTACAACTCCCAAATGACAAAATCTATTCTTTTTAGTGATGGACACTCCTTGTAGGTGTCTTGTGGCCAAATATGGCAGCAATTCGTCCAGTAGTAAGAAATCAGTTTGTGTGTGTCAACTGTAAAATAGGATGTGTGGAAAAGCCCTGGGTTATCTGAGGTCCTTTCCACACAGTTGAATAAAAGCTCATGTTATCTGCTTTGAATCAGATTATATGACAGTGTGGACTCAGAAAACTTGGTTCAAAGAAGATATTGTGCTATATGTTTCACATTTTTGTAGTGTGTAGGTAGATCATTTGGACTTGATTGTTTTATAAGTAGCTCGCATGCTGAAAAAGTGTGAGCACCCCTGTAGAGCAATAATTTGCTGTCATCCTGTGACCACAGAGGAAACTGCAACCTCCTTGATACTTTGCTTCTTTACAGAGATTGAAACAACTCATTCAGCTATCATTTGCTGCCATCCTGTGGCCAAAGAGGAAACTGCAACCTCTTTTATACTTTTCTTTACAGAGATTGAAACAACTCATTCAGCCATTTATTTGCTGCCATCCTGTGGCCAAAGAGGAAACTGCAAGCTCCTTGATACTTTGCTTCTTTACAGAGATTGAAACAACTCATTCAGCCATTTATTTGCTGCCGTCCTGTGGCCAAAGAGGAAACTGCAACCTCCTTGATACTATGCTTTACAGAAAATTGAAACAACTCATTGTGCAATCATTTGCTGCCATCCTGTGACCTAAGAGGAAACTGCAACCTCCTTTATACTTTTCTTCTTTACAGAGATTTAAACAACTCATTCAGTAATCATTTGTTGCCATCCTGTGGCCAAAGAGGAAACTGCAACCTCCTTGATACTTTGCTTCTTTACAGAAAATTGAAACAACTCATTGTGCAATCATTTGCTGCCATCTTGTGACCACAGAGGAAACTACAACATTCTTGGAACTGTACCTTTATAATAAAGGGCAGAAAAATTATCAAGAATAACCCAAAACTTTTAAGAGTATAGAGGAAAATGTATAAACAAAAGAAACCCACATCATCTGAGGAGGTAGACCTGAGATGCCTACAAACAGAGATTCAAAAAAATCAAGGAAACAAGTTGAATTTCAATTCCAATTCAACGAACAATTCTTAATCTTACAAAAGGACATTAAAGGGGAAGTGGAAATTTTTTTAAAAGATGTGGCACAAATTCAAGGGGAAATAAATGAAATTAAACCAATGATAAAGAAATCAGAACATGAATATGAAATGCAGACTGACTGTTTCTCGGAGTCACTGCATCCATTTAACCCTTCCAGTGCTTGACTCACATTTTTGTAGTTTAAAATACCTAGTTAATATTTAATATTTCTGACAAACATGTTTCTTTGAAATCCATATATTAAAATCCGCAGAACAGCTATTAAATTACAGTGAAAATAATCCTAACAAGGCCTGGTATCTGTACCCATTACAGGGGATGGTTTGGTTTGTTTATTATTATTTTTATGCTTCAAAATATTCCTATCATGAAAATGTGTCTGAGGCAGTTCTTGTCCCCAGTTTTATCCTCACAACAACCCTGTGCTTTAGGCTGAGAATGAAAGAGACTGGTTGAAGGCCGCACAACAAAATGAGTAACCAAATGGAGATTTAAACCTAGATTTCCTCAGTCTAGCATTGGTATCACTACACTAATTTATGCTCTCTTTTAAACCTCTTCTCTGTTTACAGAATCTGATCTGGAAGAATCGCAAGAAGATGTCACCTCTAGAGTCAGGGACTCTCCTCGCCAGCAGGTCCCTGTGCCAACCATTGTGTCTCCTCCATGCCTCGAACTCAGCTCTATCCAACGGCTGGAAGAAGACAAGGGTGAGCAACGGGAAGCTGCAATTGTTAAATGGGAATAAAGCTTCTTTGGGGGCTCTTTAAACTTCCAAACCCTTCTGCCCTTCTGCCCTATTCCTAGCTTGACCAAAACATAGCCAACCCGTGTCTGCCTATTCCCAGTCGTTTGGAATTAGGATTATAGTGAAAATACACTGTGTCCCTGTAGTCATAGAATCCTAGTTGGAAGAGACCTTGTAGGCCATCCAATCCAACCTCATTCTGCCAAGAAGCAGGAAAATCACATTCAAAGCACCCCTGACAGATGGCCATCCAGCCTCTGTTTAAAAGCCTCCAAAGAAGGAGCCTCCACCACACTCCGGGGCAGAGAGTTCCACTGCTGAACTGCTCTCACAGTCAAGAAGTTCTTCCTAATATTCAGGTGGAATCTCCTTTCTTGTAGTTTGAAGCCATTATTCTGCATCCTAGTCTCCAGTTATCCTTAGTGAACGTAACACTGGATAGAAAATGAAGCTACCTGATTCCTTGAGATTTTGGCCTGGCTTCTCTGTTTTCAATGTGACTTTCAGAGGGCTTATAGGTGAATCTGGTGAACTTCATCCACTTCATAGTGCTCAAATGTATTTAAAGCAAAAGTTTGGAAGGAAGATACTATTGTTATGTGAAAGGGGAGCAGAGAGAATATATTTCTCACATGACATCTCCTACCTTCCAAGCCATGGATGAGCAATGGCAAAAGGCCAAGGGGAGTGTTTTAGCCTCACAGGCCTTGGAGAGCGGCCCTTGCCAAACCAATTTTTGGGAACATGGTGGCATTTTCTCTATGTTTTGTGGTATTCTTGAAAATATTATGAGGCAAAAAAAAGTTTTTCAAAATTTGAAACTTTGCAACTCTTGGGAGCCAGATGTGATGGAAATGTTTTTTATGCTCCTTAGGGGACATTTTGGAGCAAAACAATTAAAAAAACCTTTTTTTTGTACTTTTGGCTTTCTCTGGTTGCCACAAAAGCAGCTCATGGGCCACACTTTGCTCATTCAGCTCTAAGGAAATTTCTCCTGTAGTTATTGAACGGACTCTGTCCCATGACTACTCTCAGCTGCAATAATAATGGCAAATGTCCCCCTCCTGAACTCTGCCCTTCATTTCTCCTCTTTCAGACCCATTTTCTGAATCCGAAGAAGAGAAGGGAGTCAACCAGAAGGGCAAGGGGAGAGAAGTTGTCAATGGGGACAAAGTCCCCTCAGCTCCCGGTTTGAAGGAAGCCGTCTGTAGTCAAGAGCCGCTGGTGGCAAAGCCTGAAGTTATCCAGCCGCATAACCAGGCAGCAAATGGTGGGTTGAAACACTTTGTTTGTTTTGTAAAGCTTGCACTACTTAGGTCAGGATATACAATGTGACATTGGTGAGTGTGAATGATTCAGTGTGGGTCAGTCAGGATATTGAAGAACCAGCATGGTGCAATGGACTTTGGGAAACCAGAGGTTGAATCCTCATGCAGGTATGGAAACTCACCGGGTGATGAATGCCATGACAAACCTCCTCAGAATAAATCTGGTCAATACAACATGAAGTTGCCTTATAGGCGTATATCAACAACAGTACCAGTATTGGGAGTCACTGGGTAAACACACACACAGTTGTTGCCTGCAACTTCCATCATTCCCAACCAGGAGGTCCACTAGTGAGAGTGAATTGCAGTCCAATATTCTCTTTTGGGCCATATATTTTCCATCCCTGATGCTGACTACATATCGGTGGGCCATAAACATTTTCTGTGTAATGTCTTTAATTAAAAATATTTATAAAACAAGGGCCCTCCAGCTGCCATGTACACTTTCCAGCGACATGTGTGACTCTTTGTCCAGATTGAAGTTATTTTTGACCTCTTTCCATGATGAGAGGAGACATGATAGCCATGTATCAAGATGTGAGGGGAAGTCGTAGGGAGAAGGGAGCAAGCTTGTTTTCTGCTGTCCTGGAGATTAGGACGCAATGGAAGAATGGCTTCAAACTACAGGAAAGGAGATTCCACCTGAACAGTAGGAAGAACTTCCTGACTGTGTGAGAGGGCTGTTCAGCAGTGGAACTCTCTGCCCCGCAATGTGGTGGAGGCTCCTTCTTTTAAACAAAGACTGGGTAAACTGTTGGGCGTGGTTTGAATGCAATTTTCCTGTTTCTTGGCAGGGGGTTGGACTGGATGGCACACTATGATTCTATGAAAAGAAGAGCAACAGTTTAGACAGAAGTGTATTTGTGGGGGGCGAGGGGGGGGCAGGGACACAGGAGTCTGACCCACACACAAATGCTGTCTATATTTATAGATTTGGAATAACAATACTGTATTTCTTCAATTCTAAGACACACTTTGTTCCTATATAAACATTTTTTTAAATGGGGTGCATCTCAGAATCGCAGGTGAATCTCCTGTATTTTTGTTGGTACAGAAATAAAATAAATGCAGTAAATAATAATAATAATAATAAATGTATTGTTGAAGGCTTTCATGGCCGGAATCACAAGGTTGTTGTGTGTTTTCTGGACTATGGCCATGTTCCAGAAGCATTCTCTTCTGATGTTTCACCTGCATCTATGGCAGGCATCCTCAGAGGTTGTGAGGTCCTCACAACTCTGAGGATGCCTGCTGTAGATGCAGGTGAAATGTCAGGAGAGAAAGCTTCTGGAACATGGCCATACAGGCCGGAAAACACACAACAACCCAACAATAACTATAATTATTATTATTTGTTACCCATCTCAAGGCAGGATACAATATTGTTAAATACATACATTTAAAAAGAACCATAAATTGCATACATTAAAAACTCAGATAACAATATAAATACATTATAGTACTAGGGTAAAATCTAAATTTAAAATTGGGTAGTAAAACACATGAGGGTGACGTTTAGTGTCCCATCTCCATCCTCCAGCCACTTACATGTTGGAAATTCCAACCTGAAAGAATTCTGAAAGTGCAAGAAGTGCTGAATGCTTCCTTTTTTGTTCTTATCTGCTAGAAAGTGGAAAGGAAAACAAAGGACCTGCGCCCGAGAGCAATGTCCGACCAGATTGCTACCGGCACTTTTGCCCTCGTTTCAAAGCATCCGCACCTCCAAAGGTAAGGGCAGCTTTGAAAATGTGTGAAGGATCAATTAGGGTAGAAAAAGAGGTATAACCCTTGTGTCGTCATCAGTGCTGTGGGATTGTGGGAATTGCCATTTGAAAATGGCTAGAGGATCATAGTTATCTGTCTATGTACATGCATGCATGCATGCATGCATACATACGTAAGTACAAGTTAATCTCACACTGACATTTCACATCTGCAGAAAGACTTAATGGAATAGTTCCTGAGAAAAATAAGTTTGAAATTCACTTTCCAGTCAGTTTTTAAGAGCCCCTTTTGATATGAAAAAAAAATCCTTGCGTTGTAAGGAAAAAGTCTAGAATCTCTTCCCAATTTTTACGGAAGCTGTGTGCCTGTTTTTCTCCTCTTAGGCATTTTCTTCTCCTCTAAGCAGTAATGAAGCCCTGAAGCTCAAAGCTGTCATTGGGTACAATGGGAATGGCCGGGGAAACATGGTCTGGAATCCTGATACAGGTATTCACTGTACTTGAGTAATAACATTCCAGATTTTATCATCAGATTGGTTACCAGCTTTTCTCCTAAAATGCTGCCTGATGCAGACATGTTGGAATTGCACCGTGCACTGGAGATGGTTTGAAGCAGTTTTGGTGGGAGGGAAGGTGATCAGAAATTCTCATGTTTTGGAGACTGATTCGAAGGTGCTATTAACAAAGCATCCAGGCTTTGTTTCTGGGTCATGATTGGAATGTCAGCAAAACAGAAGAGATCCCAAGGACAGGGGCGGACGAAGGTAATTTTAAATGGTAAGCGAACATTATTTTGGCGGCGCCCCCCCAAAATTGCTTGATAACAAAAGGTATAAGGTATTATGTATTTATTTATTTGCAACATGGAGTTTGGGGAAAACAGACCTTAACATTTGAGAGTGGTAGTTGCTGGGATTTATAATTCATCTACAATCAAAGAGCATTCTGAACTCCACCAATGATGGAACTAAACCAAACGTGGCACACAGGACTCCCATGACCAACAGAAAACACTAAAAGGGTTTGGTGGACACATTGACCTTGAGTTTGGAAGTTGTAGTTTACCTTCCATCCAGACAGCACTGTGGACTCAAACAGTGATAGATCTGGACCAAACTTGGCATGAATACTCAATATGCCCAAATATGAACACAGATGGAGTTTGGGGGAAATAGACATTGACATTTGAGAGTTGTAGTTTCTGGGATTTATAGTTCACCTACTACAGTCAAAGAGTATTCTGAACCCCATCAAAGACAGAATTGGGGCAAGCTTCCCACACAGAACCCTCATGACCAACTGAAAATACTTAAAGCCATCCAGTCCAACATGTTTATCACCTTCCTTCTCTATCTTCTCTTCTCCCAGTTAAACATCCTCCAGGACGAAAGGAGGAAAGAAAAGGAGAAGGAAGGAAGGGGGGGGGGGAGAAGAGAAGGATGGAAGGGAATGAAGGGAGGGAAGACAGGAGTAGGGTTGCCATATTTTGATAGAAGAAATAAGGGACATTTACGGGAATCCTGATTATATAGCTGGATAAACTGGATTATACTAAAAATCAACATATATGGTTTTCTACATGTTTAATGCATTAATGCATCAGTATTAGCATAAGCAGAGTACTCTATTTTAACATTTATATACATAGAGTGGAATATAATCCTGATTATATAGCTGGATAAACTGGATTATACTAAAATCAACATATATGGTTTTCTACATGTTTAATGCATCAATGCATCAATATTAGCATAAGTAGAGTACTCTATTTTAACAATTATATACTTAGAGTGGAATATAATCCTGATTATATAGCTGGATAACCTGGATTATACTAAAAATCAACATATATGGTTTCTTTTTCGTGTGGTCTGTGAAATGCACACAAATGGGTTTACTCCCGCGCATGCGTAGAATCTCGGACATACTAGCTAAAATTAAAGATTTACATAGGCCCCTCCCACTCCCCCCCCCACCCCCTGATCTAGTTACCTAGGCAGTTCCTTTTCCGCCTAGCCAGCGAAAGGATCTCCGACTGCTAGCTCCTGCTAAAAGTCCACGGATTGCCTCGACTATCAGATAAGATGTCTTCCCTTTCTTTTAAAAGGTGCTCTGACTGTGGAGCAACCTTGCCCCAAGAGGATAGACATCCTAAATGTCTCCTTTGTTTGGGGGAATCTCATATCCCCCAGACCTGCAAAATTTGCAGGTCATTTTCCACCAGAACCCTGAAGAACAGGGATTCTAAGCTTAAAGCTACTCTCTTTGAGCAAGCTATAACTTCCTCAGGGACTGGGCTCTCTCGTTCCATGAGCCAGCCCTCCCTGCCTTCTGGGCCTCTCAACCCCAATCCTTTGAGTGCCCTGACTGATGGTGCCATCCGTGAGTTGGCCTCTGACTCTGCCATTGAGCCACTCCGGAGAAAGAAGCAAAAAGCCTCTAAATCCACAAAATCTAAGGAAAAACCTAAAGAGGCTGTGGCACAAATCCAACCAAGGCTCCTGGCCGGCCCTGCGTCTCCCAGCCCTTGCTTGCCCCTGTTCGCAGCAGAGACGCTGCAGCTCTTTGAGGGCACCGAAAATGAGGCTTCAGGAGTTGAAAATCCCCCCCAACTCCTTCCGACTCGCCTCTTATGCTCGGTCTCCGAGCCTGAGCTCCTCTCTCCTCCTTCCCCTCCTCTTGCTCAGGCGCCTCACCCTCTCCGGAGACCGAAGAGCTGATGCAGGAGGAGGCCAGCACCACGCGGCCTCCCTCTCCTCCCCGGCAACCGAGCCTTCCAGGCCTTCAAAACACTCTAGCCGACTCACTGAGCAGGACTTCGTCCACCACTCACGAGTGGCAGCTCAGCCCCCGCCACTTCCTCTCATTGATCAGGCGCTGGGGCACTCCCCAAATAGATCTATTTGCCTCACACCTCAACACCCATTGCCTCATGTATTGCGCGAGACTCCACCCTCACGCATCCCCAGATTGTCTAGGAGACGCATTCCTCTACCATTGGTCCCCAGGTCTCCTCTATGCATTTCCCCCTCTTCCACTCCTATCCAGAGTGGTTGCAAAGCTGCTATCCGACAGCTCGGATTGCATCCTGATAGCCCCCTGGTGGCCCCGTCAGCCGTGGTTCACACCCCTTCTTCAGGCCTCTCAGGGAGACTTCCTTCGTCTTCCATTGGATCCCGACATCCTCTCCCTTCAGCAGGGTCTCATCCTGCATCCGGACCTTCCATCCCTCCACCTTACAGCGTGGAGGATCAGGCCCTGTCCCACCTCTGCGACCCTGTCCGCCTGATAATCCAGGCAACTCAGAAAGTTTCCACCAGGAGGGCATACACTTACAAGTGGGACAAATTTCGTACATTTGTTCAGCCACTGGGCCATTTGCCACAGTCGGCCCCCACGTCAGTTGTCTTAGATTTTCTTATCCACCTTTCCACTAAAGGATTTTCCCTTTCTTCCATCAAATGCTATTTAGCATCCCTTTCCTGGTACAGGAAGAAATTCGGCGTCCCGTCCCTCTTTCAGGATCCCCTAGTGGGCATGTTTCTACAGGGATACAAGAAGTCTTTTCCCCCTGTTTCTCCTCCCCCTCCATCTTGGAGTTTGGAACTCGTCCTTTCCCAACTTTCTAAACCTCCCTTCGAGCCTATGTCAACATGCCATATTTCCCATTTGTCCTGGAAAACGGCCTTCCTCGTGGCCATTACCTCGGCCAGGAGGGCTAGTGAAATAACAGCACTCCGGTCTGACCCTCCGTTCATTCGTTTTCATGAAGACAAAGTGGTCCTCCGAACGGATGTCACTTTTCTTCCTAAAGTTGTTTCCCATTTTCATATGACTCAGGACATTGTCCTCCCAGCCTTTTTTCCCAATCCCTCATCTCCCCTGGAGATTGCCCTCCACTCCCTTGATGTTAAAAGAGCTTTGTCCTTCTACTTGTATAGGACAGCCTCCTATAGGAAGTCCCCTAAGTTATTTCTTAAATATAGGGAAGACTCCTTAGGACTTCCCCTTACCTCTCAACGTTTGGCTTCTTGGATAGTCCTGGCAATCCGATTGGCTTATCAGTTAGCCCATAAGGAATTGCCCGTTGGTGTTAAAGCCCATTCCACAAGGGCAGTTTCAACATCCCAAGCATTTTTGCGGGGTGTTTCTGTTGATCAAATTTGCAAGGCTGCTACCTGGGTGAACCCCTCGACGTTTGCAGCTCACTACAAGCTCGACGTTCTCGCGAAGAAGGATGCATCCTTTGGCAGAGCCGTCCTGTTTTCCTGTGTGGCATGACTCACCTCCAAGGTACTTGAGCTTGTTAAGTCACCCACTTGTGTGCATTTCACAGACCACACGAAGAAGGTTAGGTTGCTTACCTGTAACCGTGTTTCTTCGAGTATAAGGTCTGTGAAATTCACACAGAACCCACCCGTCCTCCCCTCTGATGTCATGCCTAGGTTTCTGCTGCTGTCTGGCGGCAAGGAACTGCCTAGGTAACTAGATCAGGGGGTGGGGGGGGTGGGGAGTGGGAGGGGCCTATGTAAATCTTTAATTTTAGCTAGTATGTCTGAGATTCTACGCATGCGCGGGAGTAAACCCATTTGTGTGAATTTCACAGACCTTACACTCGAAGAAACACGGTTACAGGTAAGCAACCTAACCTTTCTACATGTTTAATGCATTACTATCAATATCAGCATTAGTACTTTATTTTGCAACATAAGGATTGATATAGTACCCTGTTTGTTTTTTGGGATTTACAGTTTACCTTTAATTTAAAATTATATTATATTGTGTTATTTCATTACTATATTAATAAGAACAATAAACCCCAGATCACCCCAATTTAAAATTATATTATATTGTGTTATTTCATTATTATATTAATAAGAACAATAAACCCCAGATCTCCCCAATTTAAAATTATATTATATTGTGTTATTTCATTACTATATTAATAAGAACAATAAACCCCAGATCACCCCAATTTAAAATTATATTATATTGTGTTATTTCATTACTATATTAATAAGAACAATAAACCCCAGATCACCCCATTTAAAATTATATTATATTGTGTTATTTCATTACTATATTAATAAGAACAATAAACCCCAGATCTCCCCAATTTAAAATTATATTATATTGTGTTATTTCATTATTATATTAATAAGAACAATAAACCCCAGATCTCCCCAATTTAAAATTATATTATATTGTGTTATTTCATTACTATATTAATAAGAACAATAAACCCCAGATCACCCCAATTTAAAATTATATTATATTGTGTTATTTCATTACTATATTAATAAGAACAATAAACCCCAGATCTCCCCAATTTAAAATTATATTATATTGTGTTATTTCATTATTATATTAATAAGAACAATAAACCCCAGATCTCCCCAATTTAAAATTATATTATATTGTGTTATTTCATTACTATATTAATAAGAACAATAAACCCCAGATCACCCCAATTTAAAATTATATTATATTGTGTTATTTCATTATTATATTAATAAGAACAATAAACCCCAGATCTCCCCAATTTAAAATTATATTATATTGTGTTATTTCATTATTATATTAATAAGAACAATAAACCCCAGATCTCCCCAATTTAAAATTATATTATATTGTGTTATTTCATTACTATATTAATAAGAACAATAAACCCCAGATCTCCCCAATTTAAAATTATATTATATTGTGTTATTTCATTATTATATTAATAAGAACAATAAACCCCAGATCTCCCCAATTTAAAATTATATTATATTGTGTTATTTCATTATTATATTAATAAGAACAATAAACCCCAGATCTCCCCAATTTAAAATTATATTATATTGTGTTATTTCATTACTATATTAATAAGAACAATAAACCCCAGATCTCCCCAATTTAAAATTATATTATATTGTGTTATTTCATTACTATATTAATAAGAACAATAAACCCCAGATCTCCCCAATTTAAAATTATATTATATTGTGTTATTTCATTATTATATTAATAAGAACAATAAACCCCAGATCTCCCCAATTTAAAATTATATTATATTGTGTTATTTCATTACTATATTAATAAGAACAATAAACCCCAGATCTCCCCAATTTAAAATTATATTATATTGTGTTATTTCATTATTATATTAATAAGAACAATAAACCCCAGATCTCCCCAATTTAAAATTATATTATATTGTGTTATTTCATTATTATATTAATAAGAACAATAAACCCCAGATCTCCCCAATTTAAAATTATATTATATTGTGTACTAATAATAAAAGCCCCTTCCTCTCTCTGCCTGTGTTCCTTCAAGGCAAGCTCAGGAGGAAAGAAACTCCACTGACCGACTGTGCAATGCTTCAGAATTATTCTGCTGCCTGCCTGCCTGCCTGGCTCGTCCGGACCGAGTCCTTCCTGCGGCCGGCGTCTCAGTCTCTGCCCGCCTCGTCGTGCTGCTAGCGCGGCAGGTGAGGTGAGCCTCCTCGAGTCCTCCTCGAGGAGGTTTTTGCACGTGCGCAGTTGCTTCTTGGAGCAACAGCGCATGCGCACAAGTGACAAACAGCCCCAAGGACGCTGTGGCCCACGGCTGCCTGCTTTTGAGGCTTGCCTGCCGCTTGTGCGCGTGCGTATAGGCGCTCCACGTGCGTATGTGCACTCCGCATTCCGCCGCCCGCCGCGTGGAGCGCCCATGCGCACAAGCAGCGCTGGCAAGGCAAGACCCAAAAGTAGGCAGCCGCAGCACTGCCTGCGGCCGGGTCAGTGACACAGCGGTAGGATGCTGGCGGCCGGCGGAACACCGCCCGCCGCGTGGAGCGCCCATGCTGTCTGGCCTGCAGATGGCGCTCTACGCAATTGCTTCCTCCGCGTAATGGTTGCGCCGGCCCTGCCCAAGGATTAGGTTCTTGGCTCATAATAGAGGGAGGACAAGTCCTTGATTTCTGGGGGCCTCAAAATAGACCAAAGGAGGGCCGAAGGGAGATGAGAATATCTGCCAGTGATCATAGTGATTTGAAGACAAAGGGCTGTAAAAGTGTACTTGCGTTTTGGGAATAAGAGCTTTGCTATGTGAATTGGATGGTCAAATTCATAGGATCTTTACTATTTTGGGGCCCCTGGTGGTGCAGCAGGTTAAACCGCTGAGCTGTTGAACTTGCTGACTGAAAGGTCGGCAGTTCGAATACAGGGAGCAAGGTGAGCTCTTGCTGTTCGCCCAGCTCCTGCCAACCTAGCAGTTTGAAAACATGCAAAGGTGAGCAGATCAATATATATCACTTCTGCGGGAGGGTAATGGCGTTCCATGCAGTCATACTGGCCACATGACTTTGTAGGTGTCTGCAGACAATGCCAGCTCTTCGGCTTAGAAATGGAGATGACCACCACCCTCAGAGTTGGACACGACTAGATTTAATGTCAGGGAAAACCTTTACCTTTATACTATTTTGATGAATTGTAGTTGTTAATAGCTGACCTGTCCAGTATTGCAATAGAATACTTTGGTCAGTGGCTACTTGCTTCACATGATTTCCAGATTAGTACAAACTTTGCATTGTGATTTACATGGCCTTGATCTCTTTTGTATTTGCTGTTCCATAGCCTAAATGTCTATCCCCTCCTCCCAGGTTTCTTTGCCTACAGCTGTGGCTGCGTACTCATTGTGGAAGACCTGCACTCGGGGGCCCAACAGCATTGGCTTGGTCACCCGGAGGAGATATCCACGTTGGCGGTGAGCCATGATGCCCAGGTATGATCCTTTTCTGCTCAAACCATCTGCTCAAACTAAGGCGGAACAGGTTCTCCTGGAGTTCGGGTTAGCATCACCAAACAGCCAGTTGAGTCCGCTCCCCTTGGTCCCTTTGACCTTATTTCTGAATCTCAAACAGTGATCATGGAGTATATTTCCAGGTCCTTGCTTCTGCCTCTGGTCAAGGCAGCGGAGACTCACGCTGCCAGATCCGCATCTGGAGCGTCCAGGACAAGGCCTGCCGGAAGGTCCTCTTCCACCACGAGACCCAAGTGCAAGCCATGGCCTACTCTCGAGACGACCGCCTCCTCGTCACGCTGGGTGCGTAGAATCATGTGAAGCTCATTTTGTGTACTTGTTAGTGAGCTCAAGGCAGCAAGCATGACTCTTGTCTTTCTTCCCCACTTCCTTCGCATAATAGCCTTCAGAACAGGTCAGTAGGCCATGATCCAGCCAAGGACCTTCACGGCTCAAACCAGGAATGCCGCGATCCCAGTCAAACTCTGCAGTACACGATGGGGATTTCCTGCTTGTTGAAATGCCCCCCAAATTCACTCCTTTCTTCACCTACATTGTCATATCTCGTTACTTCTTAGAGAGGGAAATGCTTCAGGATTAAGAAGGAAAGGATTACATCTCTTGGTGAAAGAGAACAGAAAAATCAACATGATTTTCCTTTGCCTGTTAAAGAAGGGAAATAAGTCATCCTTCCATAGATGAAAGAAGGACGGAAGGCAAAACCCTAATGTGCACTTCCATTTCCAGTCTGAGAACCAGAGATTCAGTATTTAAGAGCCCTCATGGTGCTTTAACCTCAGGGTTAAACTGCTGAGCTGCTGAACTTGCTGACCAAAAGGTTGGTAGTTCGAATCCAGGGAGCAAGGTGAGCTCCCTCTGTTAGGCCCAGCTTCTGCCAACCTAGCAGTTCGAAAACATGAAAATGTGAGTAGATAAATAGGTACCGTTTCTGCAGGATGGCAATGGCGCTCTTTGCAGTCATGCTGGCCACATTACCTAGGAGGTGTCTGCAGGCAACGCTGGCTCTTCGGCTTAGAAATGGAGATGAGCACACACACACACACCCCCCACCCCCAGTGTCAGGGGAAACCTTTACCTTTACCTATGGTGCTTATCTTCTTATGATTAGGGCCTGTTGCACTTTCAGTCATTGTGCAAACTATAAATCTTTGTGGCAAAGAGCAGAAATAAGCCAAAAGAAGAGGCAGATAAATCATAATAATAATAATTTATTAGAAGAAGAGATATTTTGCTAGTTGCCTCTAGGCTATAGATGGGCTTCCTGTGCTGTTTTGCAAGGTTTCTTGGAAAGCATTTAACATCTTCTGGGGTGCATTCAGCAGCACTGAGGGGGTCTGCATTAATTGAGCTTGAGGGGGGAAAAGAGTATAAATGTAATATTTTTCTTTCTTTCTTTGCATATATCGGGATGCAGGAGACTATGTGGATAGGGTCCTGGCCCTGTGGAATGCCCACACATATGACCTGATGTCCTCCACCCGCTTCTCGGAGCCAGTCCACGAAGTAGCCTTTAGTCTGACATCAGTAGGGCACCTGGCCTGTGTCGGAAAAGGAACGGTGACCTTCTGGCTCACGGAGCAACAGGGAGCTGACATCAGCCTAAAGGTATGTCTCCCTGGTATCACATTGCAGCCTTTCCCAATGGCCATGTTTATTGTGAGTGATGGGAGCTGCAGTGCATAGTTTTGGATAGGGTAGGCTCTCTTGCAGAATTTGGGCTGTAGAACCAGTAGGCCAGGCTTTGTAAATGAATTGTAGCCCAACATGATGGATGGTGGTTTGAAGTACAGTATGGCCTCTGTATTCGCAGTTTTATGTATCAGCTTCTAACAGAATATGGCCTCTATGAGAATTTTCTAAGCCCTCCAGCTTGATTCTATGATATTCATGATCCAGAAGGCCTTCCTTTCAATAGGGTTCACTGCTTTCCACAGTTTTACAAAGCCCTGGGATATATCCGCCAGAGATAGGGGCCATGGGGTGTTTGAAATATAGTCACACAATAAAGTCCGGAGCTTTGGATTTCTGCCTTGTTAGAAGAGAATGAGCACAGATTGTGGTCATAAGGGGGGAGGAGGAGGCTTGTTTTCTGCCACCCTGGAGACTAGGTCTCAGTGGAGCAATGGGTACAGGTTATAAGAAAGGGAATTCCACCTGAACATTAGGAAGAACCTCCTGACCATCAGAAGAGCTGTGTAACAATGGAACCCACTGCCTCTGAGTGTGATGGAAGCTCTTTCTTTGGATGCTTTTAAATAGAGGCTGAATTGCTATCTATCTATCTATCTATCGGACGTGTTTTGATTGTGTTTTTCCTGCCTGGCAGAAGGGGGCTAGGCTGGATGGCCCTTGGGGTCTCTTCCGACTCCAAGATTCTGTATGGTTTCTTTTTCCAGGTTCACAAAGTTCCTATCCCTGATGAAGTCGGTCCAGCAGAGCTGACGTCCATGTGCTATAGCACCGGCTGCCTCCTTTACACAGGGACAAATACAGGACAGATATGCGCCTGGGACACCGAGACCAACCGTTGCTTCATGACATGGGAAGCTGTCGATGGGGAGATTGGTGAGTCTTTGTATACATCTGTTTGGATTCACAGAAACGAGAAGAAGTTGCATCTGGCTTACAGGTACAAGTTGATATTGTATTGTCAAAGGCTTTCATAGCTGGAATCACTGGGTTGCTGTGAGTTTTCCGGGTTGTATGGCCATGTTCCAGATGCATTCTCTCCTGACGTTTATATATATGTGGAATGTCCAGGGTGGGGGAAAGAAAGCTTGTCTGCTTGAAGCAAGTGTGAATGTTGTAATTGGCCATCTTGATTAGCACTGAATAGCCTTGCAGCATCAAAGCCTGGCTGCTTCCTGTATGGGGGAATCTTTTGTTGGGAGGTGTTACGCAGAACCCAGACACGAATCAAGGAACATGAAAGGCACTGCAGACTAATTCAACCTGAGAAGTCAGCCAAAGCAGAGCACCTGGTGAACCTGGGCACAGCATATTATTGGAGAACACACTGGACCACTACCATGCCAGACTACACAGAGAAGCCATTGAAATCCACAAGCATGTGGACAATTTCAACAGAAAGGAGGAAACCATAGAAATGAACAAAATCTGGCTACCAGTGTTAAAAAAACCTCAAAAATCAGGACAGTAAATAAAGCGCAACATTCAAAAAATGGGAATTCCAGACAGGAAACAATCAGGGCCAGCTAATACCTCCCAACAAAGGATTCCCTCAGACAGGAAACAGCCAATCTTTGAAGCTGCAAGGCCATTAAATGCTAATCAAGGTGGCCAATTGCAACAAGCACACTTGCCTCAAGCAGGCAAGAGTTCTTTCTCCTACCTTGGACATTCCACAAATATATAAACTGCAGGGCTTCATCTGCTGTAGAATCATGAATTATCTGATATTATCATGGAGAAATGTATTAATCAGTACATATGCTCTCCCTTGTGGCGCAGCGGGTTAAACCACTGAGCTGCTTAACTTGCTGACCGAAAGGTCATCAGTTCGAATCTGCAGAGTGGGGTGAGCTCCCACTGCTAGGCCCAGCTTCTCCCAACCTAGCAGTTCAAAAGACATGCAGATGTGAGTAGATCAATAGGTTCCATTCAGGCGGAAAGGTAATGGCGCTCCATGCAGTCATGCCGGCCACATGACCTTGGATGCGTCTATGGACAACACCGGCTCTTTGGCTTAGAAATAGAGATGAGCACCACTCCCCAGTCGGACACGACTAGGCTTAGCGTCAGAGGAAACCTTTCCCTTTCTCCTTTCTCTTTATAGGTATCTTGCAGTGCCATGGGAACAGACTAGTCAGCGGTAGCAACACCAAGAAAATCCAGCTTTGGTCAGTGGTGGCAGTCGAGGAGCTGAGAGTGAAAGGCTCTAGCGCCAGGTAATGTCTTTTGCTAATTATGGACAGAAGAGGTGTAACGGAGGGGTGCTTCAAGAGGCTGTATCTACATGTGGGAAAGCCAGTGTGGTGTAGTAGTTTGAGCATTGGACTGTGACTCCAGAGACCAGGGTTTGATTCCTGGCTCAGCCATAGAAGCTCAGTGGATGGCCTTGATGGAACTTAACTGCCTCCTGCACAAGCTTGTGGCCCTCAACAAGGACTTAAGATCAGCAGGTGAGTTGGTGGGGAAAAGCCCTTTCCCCATTGCCCTCTTGGTCTGAGTGTCTTCTTTTCTCTCCTATCACCTTTCTGGTTACACTGATACTTCTCAAGGTCGTGCCTTCTTTTCTGAACACATGGAAACCTCTGGGTCCTCCATTTTGTTCTTTTCTCTGAGCATGGAGAGAGAGAAGATGTGTGCTGTGAGTTAGCTAGTTAGATAGCTAGGCCCTGTGTTATGTTTCCGATCTAGAATAAAGTCTTTTATAGCTTTTGATGCTTGACTCCTATATTGCTGAAGCGCAGTGGCTGTACTGCTGGCACTGGAAGCTTTGGATCTGCTGAACTGCTGCGAACGCTGTTGTTGCTGCTTTACCCATTTTGAATGCTTTTTCCTTTTTAAAAATTACCCCCCAACAGATCTTTGGCAAGTCTCACTCTTAGTTTCAAAGGAAGGCAAAATCAACTCCCCCTGAACAAATGTTACCAAAGAAAACCCTGTGATAGGTTTGCCTTTGGGCTGTCGTAAATCAGAAACAAAGGCACATGGCAACAACAACAGCAGTAATAACATCCCCTTCTCTCCATCCACTGCTGAAGCCCCAAAGGTCTTTCCCAGTGTAAGAGTCAGCCCTGAACCATCTCTGATTTAATATATTGTCAACGGCTTTCATGGCCAGAATCACTGGGTTGTTATGTGTTTTTGGGGCTGTCTGGCCATGTCCCAAAAGCATTCTCTCCTGACATTTCACCTGCATCTATGGCAGGCATCTCCAGAGGTTGTAAGGTTTCTGATTTATCTCTGATTCATTGTGTGTATTGCTTCCCCTGCCTCTTCTGCCATTTCCTGTAGATCGAGCTCCGTTCTCTTGGAACAGGAAATGACCCTGGATGGCACCATCGTCAGCGCCATGTTTGACAACTGCATGGATATGGGGATCGTGGGCACAACGGCCGGAACGCTGTGGTACATCAACTGGGCAGAAAATACCAGTATCCGACTGATCAGTGGGCACAAGAACAAGGTATCATTTATTCTAAAGCTGTTGAAGTAATAAAACCAAAATCCTCCTTCTAAAGCAGGTGTGTGCAACTGTGGGAGGCTAAGGGGATGCATGCATCTCACAGGAGAACTTGGAAGGCTTCATCTCCCCCTTCCTTTTATCTCAAATGCGTGCAAAGCCCATCTGTTTTCCCCACCTCTCTTTAGCACCTCTAGTCTATTTTAGTCCCAGGAGAGGGCTTTCTTTTAAACAATAGGAAGTGACAAGATATAATTTCCTGTTTGCTTACTTCTTGGTTTAAAGAAGACTCCAGAAATATGATAAAAGTGCTCCTGATCCCCGCAAGAGGACTTTTGAGGGCCAAAAATCTCTGGGGGTTCCTTCATAAAATAGTTGTGTACCTGCATATAAATTTTGGGCTGTGGTTTGCACATCCCTGCCCTAAAGCAAAGATAGCCAAAGTATGGCCCTCCAGATCTTAGACTGGAAACTCCACCAGCTGTCCCTGTCCTAAAGCCTCATTAGATCATACCGTATTGATTTGAGTAATGCGCCATTGAATCTATTGCACACCTCAGTTATCAAAACCCTGATACCTAAAAAAGTATTTGCTGCCGAACGTATAGTGTGTGCAGCAGCAGCAAAAAAAAAAGGACACTCTTTGTAATTTGGCCATTACAGTTCTTGCCTGCTTAGAATTCCTTCTGGAACTGTGGTGGCTCAATGGGTTAAACGTTTGTGCTTGTGCTCATTTCGGCAGCACATGTACTAAAATTGGAACGATACAGAGAAGATTAGCAAACCCTTGTGCTGCTGAACTGCTGACCTGAAGGTTAGCAGTTCGATCCGTGAGACGGGGTGAGCTCCCATCTGTCAGCTCCAGTTCCTGCCAACCTAGCAGTTTGAAAACATGTAAATAGGTACCACTTTGGTGGGAAAAGGCAAAGAGACGGTCCAAGTAATCTAGCTGGAGATGACAATGCTTGAAAAGAAGCAAGGACCTCCCCAAAGCCAGAGATGAGCATGGCCTCCAGAAGCTGGAAATAAAAGGAGTGGCCTCTGCCTTTGTATTTGTTTGTGTCCTTGTATATGATTGTAAAGGCATTGAATGTTTGCCTGTGTATGTAAATGCTGTAATCCACTCTGAGCCCCCTAGGGGAGAAGGGCAGAATATAAATAAAGTGCATTATTGTTATTATTATTATTATTATTAAAAACAAATGTGTTAAAACACCAAAGCTTTCAGAAATGAAAAAGAAAACCTTGGGGTGCATCTACACTATAGAATGATTTCACTTTAACTGCCCTGGTTCAATCGTATGGAGTTATGGGGAATGTAGTTTGACAAGGCCTTGAGCCTTCTCTGCCAAAGAATACTGATGCCTCACCAAAGTACAAATCCCAGAATTGCATAGCATTGAGCTATGACAATTAAATCGGAGGAGCTCTTGAGGTAGCTCCCCTTTTGCTTTGGCTCAGCACTAAGATTACCATATCACATGAATCTAATGTCCATCTAATTTTGGGAAGGTAATTTAGCCCAAAAAGGTGAGCATTAGATTTGAGTAAATAGGGTATATAACACTCACACCCATGTTGTCTGTAGCCTACACTTCTGCGTTCAGTATAAAAAATTACAATCATTGGTTGTTGACTCAACATATAGTATGATCCCCATATTGAAATGGAGGATATGCTCCTAAAGATTTACTGTACAATCAGGAAACCTTGCATAATAACAACATTGTAATGAATGACTTCCACCATAGAGCCGTGCTGGTGGACCTAAAGAATCAAGAGGTGTCTCTATGCATTTGCTAGGCTCTCCAAGCAGATTGTATGATAACTTCTGGTGGAAGCATACTATAGAATCACATGGAGGACTTAGAAAATTCCTAGGAAGGACATAGTTCATGGGTGCCAGTGGGTGCCAGTGGTCTGCTTTACAGTACAATGCTGAGTTTGTGTTGCTACAGGTGAATGAGGTGGCCTTCAGCCCCCAGGAATCCCACTGTGCGACGTGTGGGGAGGATGGCAGCGTCAGGGTCTGGTCCCTGGCCAGCATGGAGCTTGTGGTGCAGTTCCAAGTGCTCAATCAGGTAATTATTACTAACTGTATTGGTCATACGATCTGGTCTAATAGTTGTCTGGAAGGAGCGAGAGCCAATCAGGATGGGAATTTGTTGATAATGTTTATAGTAAAAAAAAAAAAGCCCAGCCACTTTTCCAGGTTGAAGGAAATTAGGAACATACGTATGTGCAGCTGGGTCCTGAAAATATTTGCATTTTTTCTCCATTTTGTGGGATTTCTGTATCCTAACTCAGTGTTTCCCAACCAGTGTGCCGTGGCACACTAGTGTGCCGTGAGCGATCATCAGGTGTGCCGTGGGAAATTGGAGCCAATACCCTTTCTTTCCCCTCCTGCTGAACACTTTTTCTTCTCCACTCGGGCTCTCTTCTTCCCAGCCTCGCTCTGCTCGCTTTGCCTCGCTTTGCTCACGCTGCCGCTTCTGCGGGAGGGGCGAGGGAGGAAGACGTGACCTGTGCAGGTGCTACCGCACAGACTCGCCCCACGTCTTCCTCCCTCCCCTCCACAGTGCTCTCTGGATATAGGTGAACTGCAACTCCAAAACTCAAGGTCAATGCCCACCAAACTCTTATAGTATTTTCTCTTGGTTATGGGAGTTCTGTGTGGGAAGTTCGATTCCATTCCATCATTGGTGGAGTTCAGGATGCATTTTGATTGCAGGTGAACTATAACACCCAGCTGTTGAGCAAGACCTTCGTGTGGTCAATAAAAGGTTGGGAACCACTGCCTTGGAGGAAGGAGGGGGGGATTCTCTTTCCCTCTCTTCCTTTTTTCTAGGCAATTTCCAAAATATGAAATGGAGCTCTTTGGAGAAAGGTGGAAGGAGGGAAGATCTGAGTTCCAGGGATCACCATTTTATAGGTTTTTAACCACTTTACCTCTGCAGCCATTATGTGAGGAACACAAAAATACCAATACCAATTTTGCCACCCAAGCAATGAGGGGTAAAATTATCATGTAGTGGTGACTACTATGCAATAAAACACTGGTATGTTAGTAACAATGGCACTGGCTTAAAACATTCTTGAAATGAATGTGGGCTATTGACAAAGACAGGGAATTGGCATCTGTGTTGTTTCTCTAGTTTTCCCAACATGTTTCTTGTTTCCGCTCAGAGCTGCCTGTGCCTGGCGTGGAGACCGGAGTCTGTCTTGGTCACTGGGGCAGAAAGTAAGCGTATCGTGGCGGGCTACAGTGACGGCACCCTTCGCGTGTTCAGCATCTCCCGGACGGAGATGGAACTGAAAATGCACCCTCACGCTGTCGCCGTTACGGCACTTGGATACTCCGCAGACGGTAGGACCAGCTGTCCAAGCTCAATCCATCTCCTTGTCCAGACTACATTTAGTTTAATTGGGGGGAAATGAAGAGCACTCCGTAATGTAGTGCAATGATTTGAGTGTTGGACTCCATGAGAGGCCGGCTGTTCAAATCCCTGCTCAGCCATGGAAACCAACTGGGCAAGGTATGCTCTCTCAGCCTCCGAGGAAGGCAAGGGCACACCAGCTCTTGCCAAGAAATTCTACGATACGTGCACCATAAGTCAGAATTTACTTGAAGACACAGATCAACAAAAGAAATCCAACAAAACCCACAAAAATGGGAAGATAATCTCAAGACACTTAAGAATGATGTTTAATCATAGAAGCGGGTTGTATGCTTGATAACAAGTTTGCTTGTTGTGCTTTGTCTTTCCAGGAGAAATTATCTTGTCTGGAGGCAAGGACGGACTCGTGGCCATCAATAGCCCACGGACAGGAATGACCTTTCGCGTCCTGACTGACCACCGGTCATCACCCATCCATGTTATACAATGCACAAGAAAACAGGTGAGGGAGAAGAAAAGTTCTTGCTCACATATGCATTGCCAGGGGAATGATGCTCCATTTGTTTACATTTAATTTTCAATCTCTTTTAGTGTCTTAATACAAAACCAGTGTATGTATTTTCTCCAAAAACGATACCTTGTGATTGTAAATTCTATCATCCAGCCATTCCAAGGTATTTTATACTTTCTGTCATTATGAGAATAAGACCTTGTGCTTGGCTTGTGCTTTATTGGAACAGAGGTTCTGTGTGAGGTGAAAATAGCTGCATCGTTCAGTCTTGATGGGAGACAGATTGGGCTTTTTGTAATACAGTATGCATGAATCCACACTGCTTCTTTATGAACTGGTTACCTTTTGAGTCCTTGCGCACCAAGGCAATCGGGGGAACAAATAAATACAGGTGGACCTCCACAATTCCAGGTTTACCTTTTATGAGGAAACGAGAGCAATTGTCATGTCGGTATAATATTTCCTAGTGCTCCGAACTTGGGGTTGAAGACGGTGATCTCTGGTTGGCTGCAAGCGCTGACCGGCGGGTCAGTGTCTGGGTCTCTGATTGGATGAAGGACAAATGTGAGCTCATTGATTGGCTGAGCTTCCCGGCTCCCACGGGCCCCGAGGTAAGAGCATCCCACTGGGAGAAGTACATCATGTTTTCCTCAACTTTGACTGATAAATATTTGCTCATATGCAAATCGTGGTTAGAATACCAAGATAAAGGAATGAGTAGCGAAATTCTAAAAACTTCAGGATTACTTCAGGTAATTTAGTCAGTTACCTTTTAGCTTCCATTAAACACTTACAAAACAGAGCAGTATGGTTTTTAAAAATGAGAACTGTCTCCTTTGCTTATTCCAATTTAGTAAAATTGTACTTTTGGAATAAAATATGAGTTGGCCCCATCATCATCATCATCAAATTAAGCCAACAACAACCCAGTAATAATAATATAAGAAATTGAAAGTTTTTTTTGATTGATTACCCTCCTCTCTGTTTGAGGTGGGGCACAACTGAGTCGAAGATATCTATAAAGGCACATATTCAAACAGAGTTAAAATACAATTAAAAATACACATATTTAAATATGTGGCACAAAAGTTAAAAAACGATAAAAATAGAATAAATAAATATTCTCAATGGCACTTATTTATTTATGGGCTTTCTTTTGTTTTGTCTCATTGAAATTCCCACTTTTTTGCCAAAAGACACAATATAATTAATTTTAAAATGAAAAAAAGTTGGAAAAAAATAAGCCTCCCTGTGAGAATGCCAGTGTTAAAAGCCTACTTAAACATGAGGACAAGAGAAAGCAACATGTTTTCTGTGTTGTTTCCAGGTCCCTAGCCCACTTCCTCCCAGCCTGGCAGCCTTCTGCCCTTGGGATAGAAATATTCTTGCTTATGTCGGCTATGGATTGCAGAAGGAAATCCTCTTCTACAGTTTGCAGCAGAAACAGGTATCTCCTAGCTTTGTGTTCAGGCAGGACTTGGCATCCCAACATTTAGAGGCTGTAGAGGCTCAGGCCTGGACTTCACGGATTGCTGCGACCCTCAGAACTTCACTTCCAGTTGAGTAGTTGCCCCACAGTTAAAACACAAGCCCAATATGATCACTGTCACTGGACTATTAGATGTCAGGCAATGGGCAGAGACATGGAGGTGTGGAGGTGAAAGGAGATGCCACCTGAACATTAGGAAGAACTTCCTGACCATAAGAAGAGCTGTTCAATGGGGCAACTCTCTGCTTCAGAATCCATTGGAAGCTCCTCCTTTGGAGGCTTTTAAACAGACTGGACATCTGCCGGGAGGGATGAGATGGTTTTCCTCTGGCCCAAGAGGGTTGAAGTGGATGGCCTTTTGGATTTCCTTCCAAATCATAAGATTTAGATTGCCTTTGACTCTCCATCTCTGGAGGCTTTGAAGCAGAGAATGGTTAGCTGGACATCTGTTTTTTTTTTTTTTGGGGGGGCTTTGATGGTGTTGGACTGTATGGCCTTTGGGGGTTCCTTCCAAATTATAAGATTTGGATCGCGTTGGAGTCTCCATCGCTTTGAAGCCGAGAATGGTTAGCTGGCCGTCTGTTGGGGGGGCTTTGATGGTGCTGTTCTTGCCTGGCAGAAGGGGGTTGGACTGGACGACTCTTAGGCTGTCTCCCAACTCTATGATTCTATAAGCACTGTGATGCAGCAACTAAAATGGCCATCCATGCTTACCTGAGATGTTAGGGTAACAAAACAGGCATGAAACCCCCCGAATATAAACAGAAGATCGTCATTGCTGCGTCTGGGCTGTTGACAAGGCAGAGCATACTACTCCCTCAAACCTGTTCCTAATTAAGAGGACTTCTTTATGCCAAATGAATCTACCTGTGCGTAAGCTTTTCACTTGATAGACTTTTGCTTCAGGAATGTATTTGGTTGGTATTGATCTTGCACCATTTCACTTTCAGGTCATTGAGAAGATCCCCTTGCCTTCCTTTGCCATGTCGCTGAGCTTGTCCCCTGCTGCCAAAATCATAGCTGTTGGCTTCAGTGGTGAGTATTAGGGAATCCTAAATCGTAGGCTTGTTTGATTTTTAAAAAATGGTTCAAAACCCGTTTCGGATGTAGGGGGCGCTGGTGGTTCAGATCTAAAGTCAATTCCAATTTTCACAGAAAAAAAAGTTCAAAACTTTTCAAAACTTCTGAGACTTCCGAATCCTTCGTTAATGGTTTCAAAGTGTTATTTCCTGGTTCATTGGGTGGTCTTTCCTTTGAAAGTAGTTGTTTTACTCCAGAAAAGGAGGTGGGGGGAAGCAAAGGGAAGAAATCCATCCACTCTGGTTAAAGCCGCTTCTCTCGCTTAAGACTGAAGCGGGAGGGAAAGGAAAGGAACCCATCCACACTGGTTTAAACTGACGCGGATCCATCCCATCCACACTGGTTAAAACCACTTCTCTTGCTGAGGTGGGAGGGAAAGGAAAGAAAGGGAATCCATCCACACTGGTTTAGAAGGCTTCTCTGGCTTGAACCCAGGCCAGGGAACAGAAGCAGGGTGGGGGGAGCGGAATCATTTCCAACTCACCGATTTGTAAGAGAAATGGCGGAAAAAGCTTTGGAAGGGCAAAGGGACTTCCGGTTTCCTTAAAAACTTTGAAATTGCTTAAAAAAGGAAATCTTTACGCATTTATTCCAAATTACGAAGATTCCGACCGAGGCCATGTATGTTTCAGGTCTCTTTGGAGAGAGAGACTCTGAAAACTCTGGACAGGTGGCTTGACATTCCTTTCATGTTGCCTATTTATCAAAGGGGTCCAAAAATGAGCCTCAACTTGAAATTCTGAGGATTTGGGGCAGCATTGGGACAGCCTGGGGGTTTCATACAATCCTAGCTTTGGAAGAGACCCCATCCAGTCCAACCCCCTTCTGCCAGGCAGCATCAAAAGCCCCCCTGACAGGTGGCAATCCTACCTTATAGCCATCAGCAGGTTCATGGAGCCATAGAACTATATAATCATAGATTACAGAGTTGAAAGAGACCTCAGGGACTCCAACCCCCTTTTACCAGGTAGAAAAAGCACCATCAAAGCCCTCCTGACAGATGGCCACCCCACCTCATAGCCATCAGCAGGTTCATGGAGCCATAGAGCTATATAATCTTAGATTACAGAGTTGAAAGAGACCCCAGGGACCCTCTAGTCCAACCCCCTTTTGCCAGGCAGAAAAAGCACCACCAAAGCCCCCTTGACAGATGGCCATCCCACCTCATAATCATCAGCAGGTTCATGGAGAATCACAGAGTTGAAAGAGACCCCCAGGGACCCTCTAGTCCAACCCCCTTCTGCCAGGCATGAAAAACAGCATTAAAGCACCCTCAACAGATGGCCATGCAGCTTCTGTTTAAAAACCGCCCAAGAAGGAGTCTCCATCGGACTCCAAGGAAGAGAGTTTCACTGTTGAACAGCTCTTACGGTTTTGTGTGCCGCCACTCCTCCACAATTTCACCCCACAGACATCCCTGCTTACAGAATCATAGAGTTGGAAGGGGCTGCAAGGGCCATCTAGTCCAACCCCCTGCCATGTAGGAAAAGCACAATCAAAGCACCCCCGAGAGATGGCCATCCAGCCTCTGCTTAAAAGCCTCCAAAAAGGGACTTCCACCACACTCTGAGGCAGAGAGTTCCACTGTTGAACAGCTCTTCTTATGGTCAGGAAGTTCTTCCTAAGGTTTAAGTGGAATCTCCTTTCCTATAATTGGAACCCATTGCTTTGCCTGAAGCTTGGTTTTTCCCCACAGAGCGTCTGCTGAGGCTGATTGACCAGAAGACGAGGACAGAGCAAGACTACGTGGGGCACGATGATGCCGTGGGCCTCTGCCGCTTCACCCCATCCGGGAAGCACCTCTTCACTGCTTCCTACAACGAGATCCTGGTCTGGGAGGTCCAGATCAGATGAATGGGAGAGAAAACCACAACACAACAGTAACGCTATAGAACTGAAACTGGGGCATCTCATTCTGTTTTTCCTAGGATCAGCGGTCTGAGGCTGATCCTAGGTTCCGATTTCAGGGGCCATAACCTTCAGACCTTGAGCTCACCTTAGATCAGCGAGAGAAACTGTTTGGGCATCTTTTTGAAGTGGAAATGCTCTTTGGCATGACTTTCAGAAGCAACAGAGGTTTAGAGCCTTCCTCTAACTTTTTCAAGGGGCCTTCTGTGCTTCCCAAGACCTTTATGTTGTGGATTGAGGCTCTTTCTTGTGGGAATGATGGGGAATTGCATCCTTTCTGCTATGCGTCCAGACACTGTGGGATTTCTCATCTTAAAATGTAACATCATCTCTCGCTTGGTGGAAGTTCCCAAAAGCTCAAATTGGAGCCAGAGGCATTTTTATCTGGCTTTTCTGGGGTGGCCGAACCTCTTGATAATAGTCTCTGGAACACAGAGGGAATGTCCTAGGAGACCTCATCACACTAGAGAATGAAACCACTTTAAATCTGGTTTCTGCCTCCTGCAGAATTCTGGGGTTTGTAGTTTAGGGAGGAGCCTTTAACAACCTCACTAAACTACAAACCCCAGAATTCTGCAGGAGGCAGAAACCGGAGTTAAAGTGGATTAATTCTCTTTCGTGAGGAATAGGTTTCTTTTCCCAGAGGAATTTTATTATCAGCCCTCTTTTCAAACCAAGTCGATGACAGCTCTGTCCCTATTTGCATTTTAAGATGAGTAGTTGTCATTCCGTTGATTTTGCTCACAGAAATATCCAGATCTCCTAGAAAAGGGTCATGGTGAAAAATGGTGACTCGAGTGTCCTTTTGGGGTGTCACTTCCAAAGGGACGAGAAAAACAAAAATTGTATTTGTGTTTTGTTTTTTATCCTATGTTTGGTGAGTTTTGGTCTTCTTAGCATTACGGAATGTACATACATGCATATAGAGATTGTATAGTTTTCTAAAACTGAGATTCCAATGCATTTTTATTTTTATGGCTCTCTTCACTAAATGTTCTGGCACGAGCCACAAATGACTCACAACTCTCTTCACGAAGGCAGTGAATTATATAAAATCACAACAAAGAACCGCCCATTGAAAACATTTGTGCAGAGGATTGGGTTACAAAGAAGTAGAGACTGCAATAGAAATGTGGCTTTTTAAAATGTATCTTTTTTTCCTAAGTAGAAGACCATTTTAAGGAGTATTTTTATCAAGATTCCTATATGTTTCCTATTCCAAATTGGCAAGTTATATTTTTTAGAATCCTTTTGAGGGAGAATTGCTGATAAAACTAATCGTAAAGACTGAGCTCATCTATTCCCTTTGGTTGAGCTTGGCATATAACATAAATATATTTATCCTGCTAAGTGCTTGTTTCTAATTTATCATAAGATGAAAGGAGCAGAAATGTATGTTTTTAATTTGCTTCCAAATAAACAAATATTTGATATACTTGGATCTCTCTGTAAAGTCTGGGTTGGAATGGTGCTGCTTTCAAATGTTGCTGTGTTCCATGTACCAGCAGCCCCAAGATAAGTAAGGAGTAAAGGGAAAGGTTTTCCCCTGACATTCAGTCCAGTCGTGTCTGACTCTGGGATGTGGTGCTCATCTCCATTTCTAAGTCAAAGAGCCGGCGTTGTCCGTAGACACCTCCAAGGTCATGTGGCTAGCATGACTGCATGGAGTGCCAATACCTTCCCGCAGAAGCAGTACCTATTGATCTACTCACATCTGCATGTTTTCAAACTGTTAGGTTGGCAGAAGCTGGGGCTAACAGCAGGAGCTCACCCCACTCCCCAGATTAAAACTACCAACCTTTCGGTCAGCAAGTTCAGCAGCTCAGCGCTTTAACCCACTACACCACCAGCTGCATGCTGAGTATTGCAGTGAAATGTAACAATTTTGCTTTACTTTATTTGTCATTACAGTCCAAGTGACTTGTATGCAATACTTTCTGGAAGCAGCCACCGCCTTTCCATGCTTTCAAAAGCATGGATCGCTAAACAAGATATAAGAGGTTATCTTTGAGAATCTTTGTTTTCTTTATCCAGTAACACTCTAACATTTTCTCTCATTTTGGAGTTCTTACTCATTTTAGTACAGCAGTGGTTCCCATCCTGTGGCCCATGGACCACCAGTTGTCTGCAAGAACTAAAATATGTTCCACGGCCTTACCATTACTACACCATTGCAATGAGAGCGACTGATCTTGTAAAAGCTTTTATACCACCACTCCCCGAAGGCTCGGGGCGGTTATAGTGCCGAGGCCTATTAAATATGGTTTTCTGTGAACGAGCAGATGGTGACTACTGGATGGCATATATTCGGTATCAGAAACTAGAGCTGATTTGGTCTTTCCAATGCAATTTTCTGAATCTGTATCCCAAATAACCAAAGCGAATCTAAAGTTGACCAAAAACTGATGTGTAACCTTTTGGTACTAATGTTGGAGAGTGGTCCCTGGTCAAGAAAAGGTTGGGAACTACTGAAATACAGAATGTACTCAAAGAAACTCCTAAGTAAATACAAGTAATTAAGAGTCGAGGAAAAATGTGTTTATTTTGTACAAATGCCATGTTCTCTCATTTCCAGTGATAACAAAATAGATTATTTCAAGACGCACGTTTCAAACATGACCCCAAACCAAAAATCAGTGGGTTTTGGCAGTTGGTACAAAATGAGGTAAAGTGCACCCAAAGCGAGCCAGATATTCCGACTCAGGCTTTTAAATAACTTGCTTGGTCCAAAGGAAACGCACATCTTTCAAAAAATATTATTGAAAAACCCTTTGTCATGAGACCAAAGTTAGACCCATGAAAACCTAAAGCACAACAGTTAATTCTGTCATCATTTTAATTGGAAGTAAGAAGTATAATATTGTTAAGGCTCTTTTCAGTATTTTAGTTCTGAGCTCTTTGGAGGAAAGAAATAAAGCTAAGATTGCCAGGCCTTTATTCGATTGTGATTTGAACAATCCGGTGAGTTAGGCAGCAGCTGAAAGAGAGATCTGACCTCTACTCTTAAGAGTATTCTAGCCAAACAGGGTTCGCATTCAGCCTTTCCATCAAATAAATCCAATATTTGCCATTTGGCTTCTGCTTCTTTAGCTAACCTGCTAAAGAATTGTTGAAATTTTTTGCTGGCATTTGGCTGGGCAATGTAATTCCATTGAACAGAAAGCCTGTACTTTTACTGCACCAGGGAGCAACTTCCAGAAATGATAGCGATTGCACATTGCTCCCTTACTACAATTTTAGTTCATTTCACCCTTCCATCCTACCAGATGTTTTAGGCCTCAAAAACTTCCAGTTTGGGGAGGAGGGGAAAGTCTCTTTGCCCAAAACAGCAACAGTCGAAAAGACAGATTAATGCCAGTGAGTGCTAAAAAATTTAAAAGAAGTTTATTTTGTCAGGGAGCTTGGTAAGACACATTTGCATAAACCAAAATACCCTAAAGGCACCAAATCCGGTGAAGACCCTGGTAACGCAATGGATTAAACCCTTGTACCGGCAGGATTGCTGACCAACAGGTCAGTGGTTCAAATCTGGGGAGCAAGTTGAGCTCCCTTTGTCAGCTCCACCTCCCCATGCAGGGACATGAGAAGCCTCCCACAAGGATGGTAAAACATCAAACATCTGGGCGTCCCCCGGGCAACATCCTTGCAGGCGGCCAATTCGAGTCCCTACAAGGAGATGGAGGCAGGGTATAAAAATAAACTTGTTATGATGATGATGATGATGATGATCTCACACCAGAAGTGACTTGCAGTTTGTGTCGCTCCTGACACAAACACACACAAAACCCAGATCCTGTCTGATCTTGGAAAATAGCAAGGTCAGCTCCGGATTGTACTTGGATGAGAGACCACCAATGAATACCAGCTGCTGGAGGCTTTGTTTTGGAGGAAGGAACTGTCAAAACCACCACTTAATTATTCGCTGCTTAAGAAATCCTCTGAATAAATGGAGTTGCCATAAGCCAGTAGGCAACTCGAAGGCACATACTTACGTCAGTCACAGAGTTCTTGCCTTAAGGCAGGGGTCCGCAAACTACGGCCCATGGCCAGAATACAGCCCACCAAGGGAATTCATCCACCCCTCATTGCAATTACCTTTGTGCCGCCCCAATTCCTTCCAGAGAGAAGGACAGAGAGAAGGATGGACAAAAGGAGGGAGGGAGAGGGAAAGAAAAAAAAAAGGGAGACATTAGCCAAGTCCCATTCTGAGCCTCAGATGAAAACAAAGGCAAATCCCCTTTGGATCAATCTTCACAAGAAAACTCTGTGATAAGAGTCTGAAACGACTTGAAGGCACACAACAACAACCCAAATTAACCCGACTCTCTCACCAGCCAAAAGCAGGGCCACATTTCCCATTAAAATGCTGGTGTGGGGTTTGGGTTTTTTTTGGCTACAATTATTCTTCATTTTACATATTGTATTGTTCTTCCATGTTTTTGTTGCACTCCAAAGAAGATATGGGCAGTGCGTTCATGTTCCTTGCAAAGTAAAGTCTGGATCCCTCAACAGTTTGAGAGGCTGTGAACCTCGGCTTAAAAGGTTTGGGGGCCTTTGCCTTCAGGTGTCCTTCCAGAGCTGTAAATCATCAATACAGTTTCATCTTTTAAAAAATATTCCATCAGGGACATTTCTCATGGTTTTCAGACCCAGAAGCCCAAATGTCACAGGATCGTTCAGGCTCTTTTCTTCAGTGATGAACGTCCTGCCACTCTCCCCGTTCTTCATGAAGGAACAAGAAGAGAACCCATGGAAGGTTTTGCTACAAAGTGCTGCTGGGATGGAAAGTGTCGTGTTCATCCTCTCCTCAAAGGGAATCGGTCCTTTCTCTCTGGACGGGGTCCCAGATGTCTTCTGCCGATGGGCAACGGTGGCTCTCCCCGTTCATGTCCTCCAATGGCTGATAGATGTATTTCTCACGCTCCCTTTGCTCCGGAGAGCGGCACAAGAACTGCCTCACATTCATTGCACCGCTGAACAAAAGCAGGACAGACAAACTCAGCGTTATACCTATCCAGGCTTTCCTGTAAAGACAATCAACAGGGGTGGTAAACAACGTTGACAATAATAGCAATTGTGATCGCAATACAGTCAGCTTTTCACATCTGCAGGGCTGACTTTTGCAGATACAAGTATTCACAGCTTTGAACAAAAACGTTTTGTTTTAGGAATCTCTTATGTCCTTATGGGCCGGTGATTTAGCACAGCTGGTAAGTCCCCAGCAATTATAAGATCCATCAACCGAAAGGCTGCAAGTTCGAAGCCCCGGGTTGGTGTAAGCTGCCAACTGTCAGCCCAGCTTACTGTGGACCTAAGCACTTTGAAAACAGCTTTAGCTGTAATTAGAGAAATTAGGTATCATTAAAAGGTGTTTTATGACGCCATAAAGAAAGAAGATCAGAAAATGCTGGGCGAACAAAAAGAAGGAGGAAGTCCTGATGGCTCTTCATCATGGATGATGGAGCGACGGCACCCCCTGTGGCTGGATTCGAGCCCAACCTTCCATGGCACTAAAAAAAAAGCTCGATATTGAGTCGAAACAATAACACACCTCCTTCTGTTCCGTCTGTCTCTATACTGTCTATACAAAACGGCACTGAATGTTTGCCGTGTATGTGTACTGTGATCTGCCCTGAGTCCCCTTCGGGGTGAGAAGGGCGGAATATAAATAAACTGTTGTTGTTATTAATACTATTATTATAATAATAATAATAACGAGCTCCTTGTGAGTTGCTGGGAAAAAGGTGAACTGCCATCAGATCTCCGAGATGCAGTTATCATCACCCTGTATAAGAAAAAAGGAAAAAAATCTGATTGCTCAAACTATTGAGGTATAACACTGCTCTCCACTGCTGGAGAAATCCTTGCAAGGATACTCCTGAACAGATTAGTTCCTGCTATTGCAGAAGAACTTCTCCCGGAAAGCCAATGCGGCTTCAGAGCTAATAGGAGCACCACGGATATGGTTTTTGCTCTTAGACAACGGCAAGAGAAATGTAGAGAGCAGAACAAAGGACTCTATGTAACATTTGTCGACCGCACCAAAGCCTTCGACACTGTGAGCAGAAAAGGTCTGTGGCAGATCCTGGAACGTCTAGGATGTCCCCCCAAATTCCAAATGATTATCCTGTTACATGAAGGCCAGCACGTTCAAGTCAGATACGACGATGCTCTCTCGGAGCCCTTTCTAATAACTAATGGAGTGAAACAAGGTTGTGTTCTTGCACCAACCCTATTTACAATCTTCTTCAGCATGATGCTCCAAAGGGCTACGGCAGACCTCGAAGAAGAAGACGGCATATATATATGCTATCGTACTGATGGCAGCTTGTTCAACTTAAGTCGTCTGAGGACTCGCACTAAGACTCTAAACTAGTCCGTAAGCTGCTTTTTGCTGACGATGCTGCCCTTGTCGCCCATTCAGAAGCAGCTCTGCAGTGCCTAACATCCTGCTTTGCAACAGCTGCAGAGCTGTTTGGGCTGGAAGTCAGCCTGAAGAAAACGGAAGTTCTCTACCAAGCCGCACCACAGGAAGAACACCATCATCCCCACGTCAGCATAGGCACATCTGTGCTTAAGTCCGTTCAGCAGTTCACCTACCTGGGAAGCATCATCTCTTCAGACGCCAAGATTGATAAAGAGATAGATCACAGATTAGCAAAGGCATAGAGTGCATTTGGAAGGCTTCACAAAAGAGTCTGGAGCAACAAGCACCTGAGGCAAAGCACCAAAATCAGTGTGTACAGAGCTATCATACTGTCTATTCTCCTATATGGGTCTGAAACATAGGTCACCTATCGCCAACACCTACGACTCCTCGAACGCTTTCATCAGCACTGTCTTCGCACAATCCTAAATATACACTGGACCGACTATGTGACTAATGTTGCTGTCCTTGAGCAAGCAGGGATCACCAGCATTGAGGCCATGCTATTGAGAACACAGCTGCACTGGGCAGGGCACGTCTCTAGGATGGAGGATCACCGCCTCCCAAAGATACTACTCTATGGTAAACTCACCACGGGTCAGCACAAGAGAGGCGCCCCCAAAAAGAGATATAAGGACTCCCTGAAACAACATCTCAGGCTCGGCCAGATTGATCACCAACAATGGTCCACCCTGGCCTCACATCGGGAGGCATGGAGATGCACTATCCACAATGCTGCGGCCTCTTTCGAGAAGACATGCCGAACGGGTCTCGAAGAGAAACGACAACGCAGAAAGAACCGCAATTGGGAAACAGCATCACCCAAGGAGACTTTCTGCTGTGCTTTCTGCAACCGAACTTGCCTATCTCAGATTGGCCTTTTTAGTCATCAACGTGCTTGTAAAAAGCGTGGGATGAGTCCTTCCTAAGAATCTTCATTCGCGAAGTAATGCCGAGATTATTATTATTATTATTATTATTATTATTATTAGCATTGCTCTGTCATTGAGTCTCATGTTAAAAGTGGGATATCTATACACATAATAAAAGTGAAAATATGTATGTGTGTGTGGTTGGGGCGTTCACTTACACAGACAGGCTCCTACTTCTACAAACAGCTACAATTCCTACTTATGAGGAGCCACCAAAGGCCTCCCTCCAATGAGATTGCAGGTTATAGCTCCATGAACATGTACGAGAGCCCTGTCAATGTCCTTCACAAACACAATATTGCTCACCACCCAAATGAAGGCTTTCATACAGGGACCATTTCATTCTAGATTTCCTGTGTTTCCTCCACCACAGGCATCCCAATGTTTCTGACTCTCTCCATTGGTGTGGCATTTGCATGATCCCATCCACTGCCTCTCTCTTAACCCTTTCCTATTCCTTTCGATGGCACATAGTAAACAGAGTGGAATTGATCAGCAGGTGGAGGGGATTGGGAGACCAAGTCAACATAATGGAAGTTGTAGTTCACCATGCATCAAGACAGAGCACTGTGACACCCACCAACAATGGACCTGGACCACATTTGGCACACAGAACGCCCATGACCAACAAAAAATACTGGACGGCTTTGGGGGGAATTAACTTTGATTTAGGGGAGTTGCAGTTCACCCACATTCAGAGAGAACTGTGAACCCAAACACCGATGAATCTGGACCCAATTTAGCATGCATACCTGATACGCCCAAATTTGAATACTGGTAGGTTTTATGGGGCCTTGACATTTGGGAGTTTTAGGTACTGGAATTTCTAGTTCACCTGCAATCAAAGAGCACTCTGAACCCCACCAAAAATATTGGAAGGCTTTGGGGGAATTCACCTTGATTTGAGGGAGTTGTAGTTCACTTACATCCAGAGAGCTCTATGAACCCAAACGACAATGGATCTGGAACACCTGGCACACATACCTAGTGTGCCGAAATTTGAATACTGGAGGGGTTTGGGATAAATTGACCTTGATTTTTTGGGAGTTGTAGTTCACCTATAACCAGATAAACTGAACCCTACCAACGATAGACCTGGATCAAACTTGGCACAAGAAACCATCATAATCAACTGAACCTACTGGAGGGATTTGGGGGGAACTGACCTTCCTTTCTGGGAGTAGTAGTTCACCTACACCCAGAGACACTATGACTACCATTGATGACAGATCTGGACCAAACTTGGCACACATAACCCCTATGGCCAACTGAACCTACTGGAGCGGTTTGAGGGTACTGACCCACCATAGTGGGAGCTGTAGTTTATCCTGCAGTCAGAAACCATACAGACCTCACCGATGATGTATCTAGAGAGCAAACTTGCCATACATGACAAACTTTAACCACTGATGGAGTTTCAGGGGGTTAACCTGGAGTGATGTGAGTTGTAGTTCACCCACAACCCTATGCATTTTGTAAAATAAAAAAATGACTTTTTCAAATAACCCAGGCAACGCTGGGTACCCAAGCTAGTCAATAATACAAACAACACTTGCCAGCATTAGTTGATAAGAGAGTTGTGTTGGAAGACCCAGAGATTCCTAAAGAGGTCTTCTCTCAGGCTAAGAAAATAGTCTTTTTAATTTAAAATATTTTTTCCAAGTTTCACACGAATCCTGTGCCCTTAACCCCAGCAAATGTGAGTACTACTTATAACAAGCCAACTACTATAAAGAGCAATATGATATTCATTTATAAAAATAAATATTGGGTGTGTTCTATATTTTTAACCTTTACTGATCTGTTTTAAAATGTTCACGTGTTTTGTTCATTGTTAGCATTTCTGCAAGCCGTCTTGAGACTTCTTTGTGAGACAAAGGAGAGATATACATTGGGGAGGGGGAAGCAAAAGCAGAAATAATGAAAGGAACTAAAGCATTGTGAAAAGGCTCACTCACCCATGGAAACCTGTTTGAGTTGGTCACATTCTCTCAGCTTTAGAAAAACCCATTGCAATCCCCTCTGACCAAATCCATGAACAACAATCAGCAAAAAAATAGCTATGTGACTTACTGTGTGAAAAGATGATCCTCTTGACTGTCTTTCAACAAGCACTGTCTTGCTGAAAACGAGAATAAGAAAATATTAGCAGGTGTCTAGATACTTATTTCCTAGCAAAACAAAGAGAGGACAAGGTTGTTGTGAGATTTCCGGGCTGTATGGTCATGTTCCAGAAGCATTCTCTTCTGATGTTTCACCCACATCTATGGCAGGCATCCTCAGAGGTTGTCTAGTTTCCAACAGACATCAGGTTGTGGCATCAAACGGCATTAATTCTACAGTGTCAATGCGTACAGAATCATAGATGTAGGCGAAATGTCAGGAGAGACTGCTTCTGGAACATGGCCATGCAGCCCGGAAAACTCACAGCAACTTAAGCAAGTGAGATATTGAGAGAGAAATATATATATCTTGTCTGCTCGAGGCAAATGTGAATGTTGCAATTGGCCAACTTGATTAGCACTTAATGGCCTTGCAGCTGTAATTGACCATGATTGTTTATGGTATTTTAGAGTGTTTTAGGATGTTTTATCTTGATGTGTTTTATATGCTTGGAAACCGCCCTGAGCCTCGGGAAGGGCGGTTTAGCAAATTGAAATAATAGATAGATAGATAGATAGATAGATAGATAGATAGAGATAGATAGATAGAGATAGATAGATAGAGATAGATAGATAGATAGATAGATAGATAGATAGATAGATAGATAGATAGATAGATAGAAAACCTGCCTGGTTACTGCCTGGGGGAATTCTTTGTTGGGAAGTGTTAGCAGCCACAGCAGAGCACCTGATGAACCCAACTGGACACAGCATATTATTTGAGAACACAGAAAAGCTGGACCACTCTGACAACCACCATGTCAGACTACACAGAGAAGCCATTGAAATCCACAAGCATGTGGACTATTTCAACAGAAAGGAGGAAATCATGAAAATGAACAAAATCTGGCTACCAGTATTTTAAAAATCTCTAAAATCAGGGCAAAAAGTAAAGAGCAAGACTTAAAAAGCAGGGGAATTCCAGACAAGAATAAATGAGGACCAGCTAACACTTCCCAACAAAGGATTCCCCCAGGCAGTAGCCAGGCAGGCTTTGAAGCTCAAGGATATTGAATGCTAATCAAGGTGGCCACGTGCAATATTCACGCTTGCCTCAAGCAGACAAAAGTTCCTTCTCCCACCCTGGACATTCCACAGATATATAAACCCCATTTGCCTAGTTTCCAACAGTCCTCACAACCTCTGAGGATGCCTAACATAGATGTGGGCAAAATGTCAGAAAAGAATGCTTCTGGGACATGGCCAGACAGCCCGGAATACTCACAGCAACTCTGATTCTGGCCATGAAAGCCTTTGACAACAAAAAGACAGGTCATATTTCCAGCAAAAATACAGACTTGGAGTATTAAACCTTTCCAACTTAGTTGGAAAGCAACATCCTATTTTGTTTTACTATTGGTTCTTACAGGTCATGAGATGGAAAAAGAGAAAGAAGGGGCTAAGAACAAACATAGAAAAGAAGTTTCCAATGTGATGCCTTTGCGCATCCTGATATATTTCAAGGATACAAGCTCTACAGATGAAACTAAGTTTCAACAGCTGTATAATAAGAACATAAGAAGAGCCATGCTGAATCGGGCCTCAGCCCATCTAGTCCAGCATTCTGTGTCACACAGTGGCCCACTAGTTGTACACAGGGATCTCTAGCAGAAAGGAGGGCAAAACCCTCACCTGCTCCCGACCCCCCACAACCAGTGCCCGGGGAAATCCTGCCTGCCTCCATCAACACAGAGGTGGCACTTGGATGTCCATTTCAGTAACTACTGATTCCCTTGGTATCCATGAATCTGTCTAATCCTGCCTTGAAGCTGTCCAGGCTGACAGCTGTCACAACCTCCTCTGGAAGTGAGTTCCATAACCCAATGACCCTCTGGGTGAAGAAATATTTCCCTTTATTAATCCTAACTTTCCTACCTTGGAGCTTTAGGGAGTGCCCCCTAGTCCTAGTCCTACTAAGACCATTAGTAGTTGTAAATCACTGCTTGAATAAATTCTGAGAGTCATGCAACACTCTCAAGTACAGCAACAACCATATCCACAAGAGGATTATACAAAATCTCATATAAATAAATTTGATATCTCTGATTGGACACTGCTATTCTGATTGCACAAGGAAAGTCTTTGTTAACCGAGATATTTAGGATCTGGAGATGCCAGCTGTTGAAATGGAAACCTTAGCCTTGCAAAGACCATGCCTTGTTCAGACTTAAGCTCAAAACATGTACCTCTGTCGGCTGTGAGGAATTGTGGGAGTTGAAGTCCAAAACACCTGGAGGGCCAAAGTTTGCCCATGCCTGGTCTAACTCAATGGTGCTAGAAGGTATCTTTGGATATTGATATTCCAGGTGAACACTGCTATTGCCTTTGAAACCTAACTCACCCATTCCGGGAGAGGCAGAAGAAATATTGCAGCTTCCCGTCTTCTGGTCACAAGGACATCGGTTTGGACAATGGCAGGAATGCTGGCAGTTTGGGCCATACTGTCCGATGGGGCAGGCTGAAAGGGAGATGTCATGACAAGTAAGCAAGTAGCATAGCTCTACAGCTGGAGGCAACATTTTCTGCTGGCAAACACAAAGTCAGGCTGCATTTCATTGCATAATAGTCACACTTTTAAATCCTCTTTTTAATCAGAAAAGAGGGTGCGACTATTACACAATAAAAAAATCTGCCTTTGATGCTCTGTTTTTTTAAAAAAGGTATGAACTATCTTGCCTCTGAGATAAGAGGAGAAGGAAGGATCCAACCTCAAACAAACAGTTCAATTTCTGTTTGTTTCACTTTTTAAACTACCATATATACTCGAGAATAAGCCGACCCGAATATAAGCCGAGGCACCTTATTTTACCACAAAAAAACTGGGAAAACGTATTGACTCGAGTATAAGCCGAGGGTGGGAAATGCAGCAGCTACGGATAAATTTCAAAATAAAAATAGATACCAATACAATTACATGAATTGAGGCATCGGTAGGTTAAATGTTTTTGAATTTTAATATAAAACTAATTTAAGATAAGGCTGTCTAGCTCTGATTAAACCATTACTCTAACCTTCTCCAGTGTAAATGTGCTTACGTATCCTTCCAATAATAACGAATAGAGTAAAATAATAAGTGTAATAATAACAATAATACAGTAAAATAATAAATGTAATAGAGTACAATAGTACATGTAATAATTTCAATAAGTTGAGTAAAATAATAAATAAGATAATAATAATAGAGTACAATAATGTAAATGTAACAACAACAACAGAGTAAAATAATAAATAATCTTAACTCAAGTATAAGTTCAGTGGAGCTTTTTGAGCCTAAAAAGGGCTGAAAAACTAGGCTTTTACTCAAGTATATACGGTACTTTGTCTTGGAGAAAGGAAGATTTCCCCTTCCTTCCTTCCTTCCTTCCTTCCTTCCTTCCTTCCTTCCTTCCTTCTCTGAAGTCAATGCGGTTTGCCAAATCTGAAGTGGCACTCTTGGAAGGAAGGAGGGGAGACCCGAGCTCCAGAGACCTCCATTACATAGGTTTTAAACTGCCTTTGGAGAAAGGAGGGAGGGATTGGCCCCAAATGGCTCTTCCAACTATTGTGTGAAGAACACAAAAATACCAATAATTTTGTCACCCAAAAAAATTGAGGTGTGGCCATTACGCAATGAAATATGGTAGCTGAACCTCATGCCCATTGAAATCTCCATCTCTGCACCCCTCAAAGACCATACTGCTCCCTTTGGAGATAACATGAGAGAGACTGGGTTAAGAAAGAAAATGTGTCTCTTTTTGACTTAATGAAAGGATCCGTCTTCTGTCTGGGATGATAGTGAGGCCAAGATCCCACGCCTGGATGTGTGACCCGCCCCCTTTCCCCTTATACAGATATTTAGAAATCCCCAAAAATCTTGTTCCCAAGCCTTTGAGACAAGGGAGGCTCAACCATAGTTTCCAAAGGGGTTCTGAATCGAGTTGTCCTTCAGATCTGTCCATCTCCCTTATCCAATCTACATTAGCAATGAAATCTCATAAGAGCATGGAAAATATTCTTTGGAGGACTGCAACCCACAGATTCGCCACTTCCACTGGCAATGGAAGTTCTGGGAAGTAGAATCCCCAAAAACACCACCTATAATCATGAGCTAAACTCATAAGATTGAGTCAAGTGAACATTCAGCTCAGGGCGAGTGTCTCCCACTTAAGGCTGGTGAACTACAAAGGATTTGGCATGGCTACAATAATAGTTGAGAAGGAGTGGAGGAATGGTGTGCACTACTTGTAGGATCGTTTTGGGGAAAATGGAATAAAAACACAGTTATTATTCTTTCCATCAAGTACAGTCTCGCTATCTATACTAGATTAAGTGGGCAAGTAATACTTATGTAGGACAGTGTAGGTTTCAGTTACCCTTGTGGATACAAAACAAGACTGTCTCCTACCTTCTTCACAGAGTTTTCCTTGGTAGCCATCTGGGCAAGTACAGGATCCGTGGACAGGGTCGCATTGGCCATCATTGAGGCAAAGGCATTTCTGGAGGCAGCCGTCCCCATAGGATCCTTTCGCACAGACTGGGATAAAAAGGAGGAAAGCTCAAGTCTATAGACAGAACTGAGTCTCAATTTCTGGCAAAGGGGAACTTCTAAAACGGAATGGAGATTAAGCCAGAATGGGGCTACTGGTATCCTGATGGTGAACTGTGTTTGTTGTTGTGAACAACCATCAAGTTAGCTTTGACTTACAAAGAGAGACCTCCAACCCACTCTTTCACCAAGAGCCCTGCTCATTTACCAGGTTCTGACCAAATATGTCCTTTCTAGACATTTCCTAAGTCCTCTGGCATGACTCAATGGCATGCTTCCTCTGAAGGTTGTGTGTTCAATAGGGTTCGCCATTATCTACTCAAAGTGGAATGTACATGCTATATGCATGTGAATTACTTTATATAATGGGAATCAAACTCACAGAACTCAACGAGCCTTACTTCTGGGTAGACAGGTAGAGTATTGCATCATCTTTATCAATATTGACATTGATTTACAAAATTTATAAAAATCATATGAAATAATGGAAAGCAAACTAAACAAACCAGCAATGCTGAAGAGAAAGATTGAGTTACCTGCAGTGCAGTTTGTGCCTTCCCAGCCAGCATCGCAAAGGCATCCCGCTGCAATAGAAAAGAATGGAGGGGGTTTGGGGGGGAGAATAGGACACAAGAGAGAGATGAATGGCTGTAATAAGACCAGGCACTTGGCAAATGTAGAAGAGGATTTTTACAGAAATATCTTTGGGCTGGTAGGTAGGAAGTCAAATTGAATACTGTTTGTTTTTATTCGTCTTTTTCTACTTGTTTTATACAGACTTAGTTTTTCTGAAGCAGTGGGAAAAAGTAAGGAGAAGTGGCAGAAGACTGGTACTCAGAAAGTTACAAACAAGAAAGGTTCTGTAGGTTTGTTCTTAACATTGAATTTGTGTGTAAGTTGAAACAAGTAGTTTTAAGTGTGTGTGTGTGTGTGTATATATATATATATATATAGAGAGAGAGAGAGAGAGAGAGAGAGAGAGAGAGAGAGAGCGCTTTGGATGGCATAGGGAAGTGTTAACAACCCAGTGGTGTTTGTTTTGCTATCTGTGCCCCTGTTCAGAAGATTTCACCTCTGTCCCTGTGAGAATTGGATTTTAAGAAATTTGGCTTGTTGTGTTATTGTTTTATACATGTTTATATATTGTATTGTATTTTGTATATTCTACTGCACTACTACATGCCTTGTAAGCCACCTCGAGTTCCTTTTGGGAGATGGTGACAGGATAAAAAATTGATACACAACAAGATTAGTATGCAGCAAACAAGATCTCTATGCTGGCTTTTGTATTGAATCACATGTCAGACACTTCTCAAGTGTCTTGGACTGTGTGATGTAAAGGCAAATAATGCATGCAGATCCCAGTAAGGTGTCCTTCTGCAGCTGGCAGATGGTAATTTTGTCAGCGCCAATTGTTTTTAAGCACAGGCCAAGGTCTTTAGGCATTGCACCCAGTGTGCTGATCACCACTGGGACCACTTTTACTGACTTGTGCCAGAGTCTTTGCGGTTCGATCTTTAAATCCTCATATTGTGTAACATCATCATCATCATTATCAGGATTGATGAGAAAGCTTCAGTGGAGACCACTTTTCCTTCTGATAATAACTCTTCCAGGAGTGGATTTTCCTTCCTTCTGAGGGGGAAGATTCCTCTCACTTCCTGTTGTCTCAGCCCCGTTCTAAATTAGGAATTGTTTGTAACTTGGGGACTGCTGATATTACCTTTAATGATAATGTATTCTGAAAACCCCGAGGCTGTTCTTACTCTGTGTGCAGATCCCATGGAGGCTGCAGTTGGAAGGGCCACAGTCCAGGATGTTGCAAGCGGGGCCTTTCCAAAAAGCCCCGTCGCAGTGGCATTGCCCCAGGAGGCAGCGCCCGTGTCCCCCGCAGTCCGGAGGCTGGCAAGGAGGCTCATGGACACACATGATGGTTGAGATGGGCCGAGCGCAGCGCCACATGTTGTCAAACGCACTGGGAAGAAGGGACAGAGAGGGAGACCAGTGGGATTGTAGCCGTATTACTCCACTGTCAGATAACTCGGGAAGACTACCCTCCACATTTGCAGGTTTGACTTTTTCAGATTTGATTACAACGTTCCCCCTAGGAATCTCTAGGTACTTCAGTGCAACTGTGGTAACTTCCATCAGAGGTTGACTGCAGAGACAGTCTATAACAGTGTTTTTCAACCCTTTTTGAGCCGCAGCACATTTTTTACATTTACAAAATCCCGGGGCACACCACCAACCAAAATGACACAAAACTCTCATTACCAACAGAAAGTACTGAAAGGGTTTGCTTGGGAATTGACCTTGAGTATGGAAGTTGTGGTTCACCTACACCCAGAGAGCACTGTGGACTCAAACAATGTTATGTTGTGTTGTTGTTTGTTTTCTATCCAGAATCACAATGTTGGAAGGAGGCTCACCACTTTAAGTTCCCTAAAACAGGCATGGGAAAACTTCGGCCCTCTGGGTGCTTTGGACTTCAATTCCCACCATTCCTAACAGCCTGAGGCCCTTTCCTGCTTAAGTGGCTGAAGGGGGAAAAGGGCCAGAGGCTGCTAGGAATGGTGGGAGTTGGAGTCCAAAACACCTCGAAGGTCCAAGTTTGCCCATGCCAGCTTTCGACAGAGACCTCTTCCTCCCCCTTCCCCTTCGCGCCCTTTCTTCCCCTCCTGCCGAACACTTACTTTTTCTTCTCCACTTGGGCTCCCTTCTTCCCAGCCTCGCTCTCCATGCTTTGCTTTGCCAGCGTGAGCGTGTTCAGGAGGGGAGGGGGGAGGGAGGAAGACGTGGGGCGAGTCTGCGCAGTAGCGCCCGCACGGGTCTTGTCTTCCTCCCTCCCCTCCTGAACACGCTCACGCTGCCCCCTCGGATCAAAATGGTGGCAGAAGCGGCAGCGTGAGAAAAGAGAGCAGAGCGAGGCTGGGAAGAAGGGAGCCCGAGTGGAAAAGAAAAAGTGTTCGGCAGGAGGGGGAAGAAAGGGTACTCGAGGTTCCAACTCCCCACGGCACACCTGATGATCGCTCACGGCACACTGGTTGGGAAACACTGGTCTATAAAACATTTAGAGGTGTCCTCTCAAGTTAAAAAAAACCAACAGCAGCATTTGGATACTTGGATTTTTTCAATTTCATGGGGCCTCTGTGACCGAACCCCAGTGAAAGTGGAGTGCTGTCTGTAACTGACCTTTATTTGAGCCACAGCATATTTTACTGGGGTTTGCACAGGTATCTGAGGGGCTGTCGCCTGCTTGCTTTCTTCTTTCTCCAGCTCTGAGGAGGCTCTCTTCATGGCCATTTCCTTCCTTCCCCCATTGCTCTTACATACCTCCTCCCTCTCTCTTTTCTTTCTTGCCTTCTTGCCCTAGCCTTCTCGAACATCTCTCTCTCACTTCATTTCTCTTACCTTTCTTTTTACTCCATTTTCCTCCATTCCTTCTTTCTTCCCTTCCTTTCGCTTCCTTCCTCCCCTCATATGTCCCCTTCCTTACTCTTCCCATCTTTCTCCCTTCCCTTCCCTCATACTTTCACCTTCCTTTATTTCTCCCCATTTATTAATAATTGTATTACATTTCCATTCCATTTCATTACAAAACACAATTTGTATAATTCATTTTTTTTCTTATTTCCCCCATTGTGCTCCCCATCTCCAGAGCCCTTCTTTTCTTCGTAGCCCCACCAGAACTTCATTTTTCTCTCCCTTCCTAACCTGTTCATCCCCCCTCCCCCATCCCGTTTCCCTTCTTTATTATCTTCCTTCCTTCCTCCTTTCCTTCTTTTTTCTCCATCTCTCCCTTTCACCTAACAGCAGCCAATCCACTTCATTTCTTTCCTTTTCCAGTGAAATCACAGAGGGCCACTTCACCTAGCAACAACCTATTTGCATTGTTACTTCTCCCCCTTTTGCTCTGGGCCTGAAAGGGGTGGTTAATTTCAGGTCACACCCCTCCTTTACTTTAAGGTGGATCATGACTTTGGTTCATATCCGTTAAGCCATGGAGGAGCCTTGGTACAAACAGACAAACCAACCAACTTACATGCATACTTTGACACTCCCCTCCCCACATATATATGATACTAGCTGTACCCGGCACGCGTTGCTGTGCCCTATTTAGGAGATGCGAGAAAGTCTGAGTATGTAAGGGTTGGAATTGATGTTACTTATGGTCTTGGTGGGGTCATGGCTGTGTCGTTGTGGGTTCTGGTGGGTGGGATGTTGAAGTCCTGTGGAGTTGTCGGTGTGTGGTGTTGCTGGTGTTCTGCAGAGCTTGTGGATATACAATGTTTTTTGTCTTTCCGTCTGCTGTGTTGATGTTGTAGAGGTTCTGTGGTTTCCCAACTCTGGAGCACGCTACGTAGAGTTGTCCGTGGGAGAAGCATTCTGTGTCAAGGTCTATGCCACAGATTTGTAGTGTTTGTCCTTGAGCCTTGTTTATGGTGATGGCAAAAGTTAGTGTAGTGCAGTGTCTTTCTGTTCTGGCGTTTGTTCTGCCCTTTTTTGTGTGATGTATGTAGCGTTGCGAGTGTGTCGTCCGATGCTGTTCTTTTTAGGAGGCATGGCTTGTCTTTTGGGTCAGCTTATGCCTGTGTGGAAGGAATTGTATACAAATAGGTTGAGCAGTAGACACAAGGTTGTGTTATGTGCGTATTGTGTTGTGTGTAGGTATTACTTTTTTGATGAGTTAGTGGGTGTGTGGTGGCATTGTGGTTGGTAGTACGTTGTGGGATGCTTGTGAGGGTGGGGTGTTTTGGTGTTTGTGTGTGTTTGTAGAGTATCAGTGCAGTGTTGTGTTGTGGTTGGAGTATAGGTGGAGTTGGTTTTTGTTTGTGGTGGTGGTAGGTGTTGTGTGTGCGGGGTCCCGTAAGGTTGGGGGGATGGGTTGTGATAGGAAGTTGTGTTGTGTGGATAGGAATTGCTGGAGTATTGTGCCTGGGACGTGTGTGTATTTGGAGGTGTGTGTGGTGGTGAGTAGTGAGTGCAGTCCTGGGTTTTGTGTTGGGGAAGTTGTCAGGTATTTGTGGGGTGTATTTTGTGTGTGTTGTGGTGACATAGTTGTCTTAGTCTGGCTGTGTGCTGGTTGTGATGTGGAGGGGGTGTTGCTTTTGTCAGTGGTGTTTGTTGTGTATTTTTTGGGGGGTGGGTTTTTGTGTTGCAGGATTTTTTTTGGTGGGTTTTGCAAGTTTGTGTTATTCTGGGGGTATGTGTTTGTCAGTGGTGCCTGTGTCCCTGGTGCCCTATTTGTCTCCCTCCTAGATCTGGACCATAACAGTTTAACCCTCAAACACCAGCTGACTAAACTGAAATCACTCAGCATTCTATCCTAGCCTTGGCTGGCTTTGCCCAGCGTTACTATGGTTACTCCGCCTCCCTGCATTTTGTGTGGGCCGATGTTGGCCAATGGGTTTCGCTGGCTGCCGCAGAGGATGCTGGGAAATGTAGTTTTTTATCGTTGTTTTGGGGGCCTTCTAGGTTTTGGGGGGGGAAGTTTCTTTGATAAAAACCTTCCTTGCCTGAGGCCTATTTTTGTTGGCAAGTTTGGTGTCTCTGCCTTGGAAGGTTTCTCCGTCTCTGGCAGTCGTTCGATGACGGGTCCTCCTTTATATAATAGATTAGCTTGCACAAAAAACCAACAAAATGATGGTACTGGAGTTCATTTTGTACCGACGCCATCTTAACTGAAAATTCCAATAAGGTTTAAGTAACAAAGTAATAAGTAATAAAGGGGGACCTACCAGTGATCGGAGGGGTAGCTGGCAAGGGTGCCGTTCAAGACCAGGGTGGCTGATCCTCCACCATCTAAATTGATGGCATTGATGACGTCCTGTTTCTTCAGGAACTCTGCCATTTCCCAGAGGTTCAGACTGTGGAGCAAAGAAGGGGGTAATTCAAAGAACAGCATCAAATGAGGAAAGGAAAGCAGTATTGATTACCACTGAGGAATGAATGGATGGAAGAATCTGCTTTCTTGATTGTTTCATCTGGAGCACCAGTCTGGGTTTCACCTATCATTTACTGCTGCCTTTCTTCTCTTTCAGCGCAAATCTCTCAGAGAATGTTGTAGCCTGATCAGATTCCAAGTACTCAGAAGATGAGGAAGGAGATGTTGGGATAGATTCAGAGGGCCCAGAGGAGGATGGAAGTGGCCTGGAGGGAGTTGTTTTGGAATCTCCTGGCAGTTCCCATGAGACTGGAGAAACCAATATCGGTTCTCATGAGAAGCTGCCACAAGTGCAGGCTGAGGGAATTGGGGAAATGAATGCTTGTCCAGATCCAGGCACTTGGAACTTTGGAGGCAGTGCCTGGATCTTTTTTCCCAGCGGCTTAGAGATAAGGAGAGGAAAAGCAGGTGTGTGAGGAATGATGTCATGGGAGGGACTGAGGCCTTTTAAATGGTTTCTGCTGGTACAATTCTTCGTGAGAGCAACGTTGTATTCAGGCGATCAGCACTCAAGTTCTTAGTCCTAGATTTTTGGCAATTCATATATTCAAATTTTTAAGTTTATTCCTGTTTCTAGTTTCATGTGTGGCATAGGTGGCCTGCCCTGGATTCATGCTATCATGTTTGTGGATATATTTGTGGATTGACTCTTGAAACTGTATTTGAAAGGATTAAGCTTAAGCAGCTGACGGGGAAAAGGAAGGGGCCTGAGGCTGCTAGGAATTGTGGGAGTTGAAGTCCAAAACACCTGGAGGGCCAAAGTTTGCCCATGGCTGATATAGATGAACTCTAAAAGGAAAGTTTTGGCAGCTATGTCAGCTTACCCCCTTGCGTTGGTCTGCCCATCCACATGCACCAAGACCAGCCGTCCTTGCCTGTCGTGCCCCACAGCCGTCCTGGCAGATACCGTATTGATGAATGTGTCAAATGTTCCTGTCGCAAGACAAGACACATAGAGGCAATGGTCATCCTCTGTGCAATGGCACCAATATCTAGGCTGTTTTGCAGGAGAGCTGGCTCTCTGGCAGCAGAGGCTTTGGGACATTACCCGTCGTCTGTGTCTCATCACACTCCACAGCCTGGCTCTGATTCACATACACTTCTCCATTTCGCAGGAGCCAAACCACCCCACTCAGGAGCTGCACAAAGGGGTTCTCTTTTGCCAAGACCTCTTCCTCGGAAAGGTACCTGGAAGAGACAAGAGGGAGGTTGAAAGTGTCAGAAATATCACAACCAAAACTGTTTGCCTCATTCAGACCTCAAGCATAGGCCACTCATATCTGCCCTGAAATCCCTTGAGAGATCTTCTGTTCTGATCTAGCTCTAGCAGTGATAGGAAGTCACTAAAAAAAATCAATGAAGTTATAGTTTTCAATGACGTTTGAAAAAGGGTAGTTTTATTACATTTTTGAACTTCCTGGATTGGCTTAATATGGAATGTCACAAAAATAGTACAAGACTGGGATATAAAAGTATCTATTTCATATTGATATAAACAGCATTGGGATATACAGATGTAACAATCATTATTCCGGACATGTCATGTACAAAGTATCACAAGGGGATGCACTATTTCACAATAGAACAATGGCTACAAATCATAATAGAAACGCAACGACCCAAATAGTAATAGTGTGACAGTCCACAGTATCAAAAGAGGGTACCCATATGCTGTGAAGTCCAAACAGCAGATGACAAAAGGACACAGGAGGTTGAATATGCTCCAAATTATAAGTTCAAAACTTTGATACTGTGGACTGTCACACTATTACTATTTGGGGAGTTGCGTTTCTATTATGATTTGTAGCCATTGTTCTATTGTGAAATAGTGCATCCCCTTGTGATACTTTGTACATGACATGTCCGGAATAATGATTGTTACATCTGTATATCCCAATGCTGTTTATATCAATATGAAATAGATACTTTTATATCCCAGTCTTGTACTATTTTTGTGTTCTTGGGAACCCAGTACTCAGTGATTTAGGTTAATATGGAATGTCAGCATTAACTTAATTCCAGAATTAAAGTAATGATTTCTGTGATGAATTGCATTGGGCTTCAATCTGGTTCTAGGATTTCCTATGCAATAATCTGCACAGTGAAAGTACTTTCTTCATTACTGGAGCCCCCAGTGACGCAATGGGTTAAACCCTTGTGCTGGCAGGACTGAAGACCAACAGGTTGGAGATTCGAATCCGACGAGAGCATGGATGAGCTCCCTCTGTCAGCTCCAGCTCCCCGTGTGAGAGATGCCTCCCACAAGGATGGAAAAACATCTGAGCGTACCCTGGGCAACGTCCTTGCAGATGGCAAATTCTCTCACACCAGAAGTGACTTGCAGTTTCCCAAGTCGCTCCTGACATGAAAAGAAAATACTGGTGTGAAACTGCATTAAATGGTCCAGTGTAGATGGGGCCTTGGCCTCTTTCTGGCAGCTGATCTTTGGTTTGCCATGCCTGATTGACAGAGGTAGAGTACACCGAAAAGTGGAGAGTTCTTACCCGACAACCAGGGTGCCATCCTTTCGGATGCCAAATTGAGCGTTTTGGACTCCTCCGGCGCTTTGCACAAGTCTCCCATCGCTCACCACATTCCCAAGGCACTGTCCTGTCTTCGTGTTGAAATAGCCCCCATTCTGAGCCACCAGGCACTGGCTGTTTCGGGCAGTCTCTTCTACCGTTGCTGTGCTCCAGGATTGGCATCCGCCCGGCCCTCTAGGTTCCAGCACTGAGAACGTCCTGAGAGGGTCACTTACAATTGTGAAATGACCGTACACCTGTCGACTGTTCGGACCCTTTGGAGGAAGGTATGAAACAAATCCACGTGTGACGGCCATTGAGGAATTGCTGCTGTTGTCGCTGGGCCAGGATTCGTGAGTTGTGTTGCCGAGGAGGAGAGTCCGACACTCCCTGGCGAAGCGAAGGCGACGCTGAGGTCCATGTTGAGAGGGAGAATACGGTAGCAAGAGATCGGCATTCCTGGAATCCCTGGAAGGCGGGAAGTCTCTGATATCAAAAATACCATTTTCATCTCACTCCAATCACATCTCTACACCAGGCATGGTCAAACTGCAGGAGTATTAAACTGCATTGACTTGACAGTATAGATGAGGTATGGGCAAACTTCACCCCTCCAGGTGTTTTGGACTTCAACTCCCACAATTCCTAACAACCTACTGGAGTTGGAGTCCAAAACACCTGGAGGGCAGAAGTTTACCTATGTTGCTCTAAACTGTATCTACATTGTAGAATGAATGCCATTTGACAGCACCTAAACTGCTATGGCTAAAAGCTATGGGATCCCGGGAGCTGTAGTTCTGCAAGGTCTTTTGCCTCCTCTGCCAAAAAGTCACAGCACCTCACCAAACTGCAACTCCCAGGATCCCACAGCACTGAGCCACAGTGGTGTCAAACTCCATTAATTCTACAGGTTTAGCACAGCGGTTAAAATCAGCAGCTGCTAAAGATCTATCAACCAAAAGGTTGCAAGTTCGAACCCCGGGTAGGCGTGGGCCGTCAGCCCTGCCCACTGTTTACCTAAGCAGTTCGAAAACAGCTTAAGCTGTAATTAGAGAAATTAGGTACGGCTAATAAAAGCGGGGGAGGTTTTTACAATGCCATAAAAAAAAGAAGACCAGATGCTGGAATGCGGAAATCCTGACAACTCTTCGTCATAAGAGTTGAATGTGGCGCAGCTGGCTGGGAGTCAGCTGCATAAGATCTCTACTGACCAGAAGGTCATGAGTTCGAGGCCTGCCCAGGTCGGGGTGAGCTCTCGACCAATTGTGTAGCTCGTTGTCTGTCTATATATGTTGTGTGTCTATGGCATTGAATGTTTGCCTGTATATGTGCATTGTGATCCGCCCTGAGTCCCCTGCAGGGTGAAAAGGGCGGAATATAAATGATGTAAATAAGAGGATGGAGCGACAGCACCCCCTGTGGCACGACACGAAAAAACCCTCCTTCTGTTCTGTCTGTACGTCAATACAATAAACAGCATTGAATGTTTGCTGTCTATGTGTACTTGTGATCTGCCCTGAGTCCCCTTCGGGGTGAGAAGGGGGGGAATATAAATAAAGTGTTGTTGTTATTATTATTATTTCAGCATTGATGCACAGTCATATGACCTCTCCTTGAAAGGTTGTGTTGCCTTTAGTTTTGTTTTCACTATGTAACATACAAAGTTGAGATTCCTTGTAATGTTATTTTATACAAATGTTAAACTTTTTGTATATTCACAAAAATAAATCTTTTTTAAAAAGCTACAAATAAGAGGCCATGTTATGCCAACTGTAAGGGTCGTTTTGCAATCCTGCATCTACTGAGAAAGGTTCGTGGCTGTATTACAGTATGCACACTTCGGCCACATAATAATACTAATGTAATATCATGGAGTCATAGAGCTGGAGGAAATCACAAGGGTCATTCAATCCAACCATCTGGCTGGAATCACTGGGTTGCTAGGAGTTTTCTGGGCTGTTTGGCATGTTCCAGAAGCATTCTCTCCTGATGTTTCACCCACATCTATGGCAGGCATCCTCAGAGGTTGTGAGGTCTTTTGGAAACTAGGCAAGTCAGGTTCATATACCTGAGGAATAATGCCCAGGGTGGGAGAAAGAAGCCTTGTCTATTTGAGGCAAGTGTGACTGTTGCCATTGGCCATTAGTATTTAATTGCCTTGCAGCTTCAAAGCCTGATTGGGTGCTGCCTGGGGGATCCTTTGTTGGGAGGTGTTAGCTGGCCCTGATTGTTTCCTGTCTGGAATTCCCCTGTTTCAGCGTATTTATTTTCATGGTTTCCTCCTCTCTTTTGAAATTGTCCACATGCTTGTGGATTTCAATGGCTTCTCTGTGTAGTCTTGTCTATGTATTCCAGACAGGAAACAATCAGGGCCAGCTAACATCTCACAACAAAGGATTTATACTTACATTTTAAATATACTAAACGTACCAAGTTCGTATGAAAATGCAACTTGTATTCCCTGTGCTGGTCTATGACCAAAATAAATGATTTGATTTTTAATTTGAATGCCTTCCAACAAAGGATTCCCCCAGGCAGGAAGCAGACAAGCTTTGAATCTGCAAGGCTATTCAATGCTAATCAAGCTGGCTAATTGTAACATTCGCATTTGCCTCAAACACCCTGGACATTATTCCACAGATATATAAACCCCACTTGCCTAGTTTCCAACAGACCTCACAATCACTGAGGATGCCTGCCATAGATGTGGGCGAAACGTCAGGAGAGAATGCTTCTGGAACGTGGCCAGACAGGCCGGAAAACTCACAGCAACCCAGGAAAGGAAACTCTTTGGCCTAGTCTCTGATTGGATTAAAGTTAGTAGGGTCTCTCCCGGCTTTGGGACACTCACCAGGCCACGCTGCCAGCCTGAGCTCCCAGGAAACAGCGGGGCAGAGCCACGAAATAAGCGACAACGGCGACAAGGCAATGCCTCTTCCCCAGCCCACGCTGGGACCACTCCCTGGGGGGCGCCATTTTGAGCCGCTGGCCCGGTCACATGGCGAGCGGTCACGTGAGAAGCAACTCCAGGGGAGAAATTGGAGCTCCGTTGCTCTTTCGCCCCCTCTGCTGGCCGAATGCGGGAATTGCTACTATTAACAGAGAGAAAGTTTCAGATATCATCAAACACCCTCCAGGTGTTTTGGACTTCAACTCCCACAATTCCTAACAGCCTACCTGGAGGACCCAACTTTGCCCAGGCTTGTTATAAAACAACTTCAAAGGAAAGTTACATATCCCTAAACTTTCCCCATTACATGGTGCAAATACAACTAAACACAACACAGCGCTCCAGGGAGGGATAAAGTAGCTCACAGTGCATTTAATCATAATAATAATAATAATAATAATAAACTTTATTTATACCCCGCCACCATCTCCCCTAGGGGACTCAGGGTGGCTTACATGAGGCCAAGCCCAGCAATACAACAATGCAAATATACACATAAGAAAACAACAATAAAACATAAGGAAATAAAATAAAATAAGAGAAACACTGTAGAACAAATGCAGTTTGATACTACTTTCACTGCCCTAGCTCAATGCTATGGAATCTTGGGGCTGGTAGTGATGAGTGGCCCGGCCAGATCTTAGGCGTTCAAGCTGATCTGACCCGCAGCAGGGAGTTCCGCAACCGCTGCATGCCCATTTGGGCCAAATAAGCTGGGAAATGTGACCAAACCGCAACTGCCTGGCTGATTCCATCTCTCCTCACTTGCTATCCCTACAACTCTAACAATTTAAACCTTGAAAAGGAAACCTTGAAAATTGCAACATCGCCCCTCCATAACAATACATTGTATCCCCTTGCCGCCTCCTAACCATTAACCATAAAAGGAAACTTTCTGGGGACTGCGAAGCACCGTGGACCCCACCCGGGATGGCCCTATGGCATCCTGGGGCAGCCGAAACTACGCCCCCAAAACCACGGATACGGAAACCACCAGGATCCTTGTATCCACGAAATGGTGGATCACTTCCATTTTGATCTCTAATTTTTCTGTGACAAATTCCAAGCCTAACTACCATCTCCGATTTTCCGTTCAGTCCTTTTTTGGCCAAGAGTGATCGATTGTTATTTAAGTAATATATTTTCAGTTTTTCTCACATTACAGCTGATTGAAAAGAGAAGCCGGCTCCCTGACCTTTCCTTTTACCCAGTTCTCATGGTCAAGTGGTTAGTTAGAACGTTCCCACTGAGAGCTTGATTCCCACGGAGAAGACTTGTGTTTCCCCAGGTTTCCCTTGGAATGCCCGGGTATGGAGCTAGCAGGGCATCAGCGGGGCCAGTCCTGGGGAAGCCGCAGCGACCTGGGATATATAGTTTTCCTAAGTACCATGTGATATGCAGTTTCACCAAGTACCAAGGGTCTTTTCTCATGCTGGATCCAAAGATCTTTTTCCCATAGCTTCCTGGACTTTATTTTAGACTTCTGCTTATATGAATTGATCCCCTGGAGCCCCCTCCTTCCCTGTCTCCTCTCAAGGGACGTTTCATAGGCTTCAAGGCTCAGATCTCCCCAATATTCCCTGGACTCTCCTTCATGAAATAAATAAAGGGAAATAAGATGATATTAGTGATGGGCAAGACCTAAGATGATACCCTTTCCCCCCCTAAAAGTCATTGTATTTTTCCTGCATGTCCCCTTCTCCTCATGTATCATGTATATATTTTAAAAAGCTAGGACCTGCATTTTCCAGGAAATAGGCAGCCGCTTTGCTGACCAAATAGAATGACTCATTATGAAAACATCCAGAAATCCTTTGCATGTCCATAGGTGTTGTCAGTCCTTTCTTGGGGTCTGTCCCAAACCAACAGCTGGTGATTACCAGATCTATAGAAACTTTGGGTTCTGAGTTTTGCCTCTCAAAGGACTATAGATCACCTGGCAGATTATATTATTTACCATATAGGCCATACCTCCTGAGAGTCGGAAACTCAGGAAATGGCCACAATACATTCTATTTACCCTCCATGACTCTGAAAGAAACATCCCGCGAATGTCATAGCCTGCAGAAAATGACAGATTCCAGACTCTCTCTAGACACAGCCTAGAAATGTTCATTACAAATTAAGGACAATAGACGGGGAGATTTGCAGAACACAGGAGTTCTCGTCTCACCAATTGGACATTCATTTACATATCATAATCCCATTACCAAAGTTCTGATATCATTGTTCTTCATTTTCTCCCGCCTTTCGCTCCTCATTGGCCCAAACAGCGAAGCGAGAAAACTCTTCGATTGGCCAGCACAGAAGCGGCGATGGCTCGCCATTGGCTGGGTAAAGCCGGCTGGCGTTCCGCCCCACAGTTGTTGCGAAAGTTCTAACCAATCAGAACGAAGTGCGGGAGCAGGGGCGGGCAGGATATTTGAATCTGACAGTGTGTAAAATACTACAAAATGACTTGTAATTCTGAAATAAAGCATGTCAGCCTTGCAGACATCAGGAATTTGCAGCTTGTCATCCTTCTCGGCTGGGATAGAACTCTCTCTCGGTGGGCACACTTCTGGATCTTGGTGAGAAACTCTCTCAGGGACTTCAGGGATTTCTGGCATTTCTGATCGCTCACCAAGGTTTTCCATCAAGGACCCTCACTTTAGAGGAACCTAGGGTCTCGGCCATTAAAGCAAGACCACCCCAAATTGAGGTTCGACTTCAGTAGTGAGCCCGAACTCCAAAGATCAGCCCGCCATTAAACTGATGTGACCTGCAGCAGGGAGTTCCAACATCCCCCCCATGCACTGCAAGGACTGGGAATTTTCAAATAATAATTCGGACTACGATTCTGGAGGTCACAGGCCATTTCTATTCCTCTTTTCCCATGCCCTAGTTGATTTGAAACATTGTGGCGCTGCTCGAATTAAATACCACTTCACCTCGCAATATTTTTTCCTTCCCACAAGATACAAAGTGTCCCACACGGCTCTCTCCCTATCCATAAACCGATTAAATAAACCTTCCCAGGCTACAGAACACTGCGAGCCCACCTGGGATGCCTTCCTGGCGTCCCGGGGAGGCTGGAGCTGCGTTTCTCAAAACCGCGGATACAGAATTTCCAAAATGGCGCCGATTTACCTTGCTATCTGCGAGAACATCAACTCCACCAATTGGCTTTGTTCCAATTTAATATTTTTCTTTGATTTTTTTCTAAGGCTTTCTGCTATCCTGATTTTCTTCCTCTAAGCCTCTCTGCCCCTCTGCAGCCTTTTCACTTTTAAAGAATATAGTTTTCAAAGGACCAGCTGACTGTCAGAACTTGCCGGTCTTTCACATCCTTTTGTTCCTGCCACTGTCAAGAGCCTCCGTTAGGGATCTGAAGCCATGGACTCTTTGTGCACAGGGTTGCATGCACACAGGCCAATGGGTGGTTTGGGAAACACAGTTTTCCAAGGACTTTCATGTTTTTGGACTCTCCTCAAGGCTGGCAGCGGAAAGGACTCATTCTTATAGTTTTCCCAAGGACAAAAACAGATGAATTTTTCTTTTATATGGACTCTTTTATCATGATTTTCCCTGAGCGTATATGGATTGGTGTTTTTATACCATTTATGATCAAATGAACTATCTTTCTTCCCCTTTTTTCTTATGAAATAATGATGAGATTGGTAATGGAAATATTCCCTTGAAACCCTCCCATGTAACCATTCTCTGCATGCTTTTTCCTTCCCATGTGTCTCTTAAAAATCTAAGGAAATGCTACATGATTGCATAAACCAGCTGTTGTTAAGATGAGGGCAACTGCATACCTGAACCGCACCTTTCTAATCCTCTCATCAAAAGCAATTGCATGAAAGGACAGGATTTTTCTGGTTTGAAGGGGGGCTCTTTCCCCCCTTCCATTGAAAACTCCTTTTTGCGTCAAAGACAATAGACCCTCAGAGTTTCGTCTCGTCTATTGTTCTATGAGCATTAGGCATATCTCTCCCATTTATCAAAGAAGCTGTTATCTTTTGACTTCGGACCTCAAGAGTTTCAGCAATCTGCGAAAAATCATTTTTATTTATTATCCCTGAAACCACATGAAAAGACCTGCACCTGACCTTTCATCAACAGGAAAAAGGTAGATATGGATCAGTTCCTCATTTCCCATCAAACAACAAAAGACAAAAGGTCAGAGGCATAGATTCATTTACATACAGACTAATTTATTCAAAAGACTTCCAGTTGCTTTGTTTTCAACAAATTCCTGCCGCTCGCTTCTCATTCGCCAGGGTGGAAGCGCCGCTGTTGCGCTATTGGTTCCCGCTTCCGCATTCCATCCAATCGATAGAGAGCCGGCTGGCGTGCGGGGACGGAAAATTTGAATTTGACAGCTCTGTAAAAAGTATGAAATGGCATGTATTTTCAATGTAACTTTATGACTGCTTTGCGATAAAGATATTGTGGTTGTCATCCTCCTCAGCTTCTTTGGTGAGATTATTTGGGAAAGGGATTTTAGAATGCTTTTAAAACTCGCCAGAGGTTCTGCTGAAATCCTCGTTTTAGGAGTACTTCTGGGCCTCTGCCCTCTCTGGGCCAGGCTATCCTAAATTGTCCGGCAACAGTAGCTTGGTTCGGTCCCAGCACTCTAATAATAATAATAACAAATGGAACTTTGAAAAAGGAGACCTGGGGCCCGATTCTGGCAGCCCAAGAACAAGCCATTAGAACCAATGCCATCAAAGCCAGAATTGAAAATCGATGACAGATCCCAAATGTAGACTCTGCAAGATCACATCCTCAGCTGCTGCAAGAAGATCGTGCAGACAGACTAAAAGCAGAGGCACAACACAGTTGCTCAGATGATTCATTGAAACTTGTGCCACAAATACCATCTGCCTGCCACAAACAACTGGTGGGATCACAAGCCAAAAAAAGTTAAGCTACTCAGAATTCAGACAGACAGAGTTTTGGAGCACAAGACTCCTGACCTCACGATCGTGTTAAAAAACAAAGTATGGATCATTAATGTTGCAATCCCAGGCGACAGCAGGATTGAAGAAAAACAACTGGAAAAGCTGGCACGATATTGATATCGAACAGGAATTTGGGGGTCTTGCCATGAAGACAGAGAACACTCAGACCCACCAATGAGGATCTGATATATCCCTAGGGAGATAGGAAGCAATCAATTGGATTTTCCCTGAATTTCTCGAATAAAATCTCACCAAGTTGAAGAAACGCCACTGAGTTGTTTATTTCGTTCCAGCTGGAGCGGATGTCAAGCTGCAATCATTTGCCAAGAGCTGACATACCGTACAATGCAAAACATTACATTTTTATAGAGAAAAACAGAGCTGTCAGTGTTCAAACTCCCTGCCCCCTTTGCCGGCTTCATGCTGATTGGTTGGAGTCAGGGCCGTACCCAGGATTTTGATTCGGGGGGGGGGGGGGGTGAGTTTGATTCGGAGGGGTGGGTGAGTCTGGGTGGGAGAGGGTCTACCCTAGCAAACCTTTTGTATTGTTATCCCAATACCCCCATGCATATGGAATATATTGAGCAAGGTGATCAGATCATGATATGAATATACATAACAGTTTAAATAATGTACCAGTAAGGCCTTGTAACGGACCACCCTGAGAATTTCGGGGGAAGGGGGCTTCAGCCCCCAAGCCCCCCCCCCGGTACATGCCTGGTTGGAGTCATCAGCTGGCAGAGAGGCACAGCCGGCTTAGCTGCGCCTCAGCCAATCAGAAAGCTAGCTCCGCTTCAGAATCTCGACCAATGAGAGCGGAGGAGGCGGTCCAGGTGGGAAACAATGAACTGGGAGGAAATGATGAGTGGATTAAATCACTTAAGTTTGTTCAAGTGCTGGCGATTACGCCAAGATTCCTCAAGCTAGGTTGTTGTATTGCCCTAAGTGAAGGAAATAAACATCTTGGTCTGGCGCGGATGCCAGACACCGGTAGTCTTTAATCCTGGATATGGGATCCATTGATGATATCTTGCCTTTGGTATCGGCCAAGGGAATGAAAACAATGGATGAGGCAGGATGTCCCCTTTGTGAGGAATAACAAAATCACCATGGGGCACGTCCTTCAGATGGCCATGCTCCGAGGTCCGAAGCTGTGTGCCCATTGTTTTACTATCCCTGCAAGAGTTTTTATTGGGTCCTTTGTGTAAGGAGATTAACTGGCCCAGGAAATTAGATATTCCCTGAGCCTTGGTATGCTGGGTTCACGAAGAGGTGACATTTCATATTTTCATATAGGGGTACAGGGAAGGGGAAAGCATATAGGGAGCACATTCATATTGGAGGGAAAATAGGAACCATATCATCTCATACCAGCCCAACCAACCCACCAGAGTCCATTAGAATCCATAAATCATGAGGAGGGTCCATGGGGTTTTGAAGGAAAAGGTTTCCAAAGAGTTTCTGAAAGTCCTTCAAAAGTAGGCAAAAGTCCCATAAGAGTTTAAGAAAGTCCATAAGTGTAAAAGGGAGATGATTTGGTGAGTCCATGTGACTCACACTGGGGATCACTGCAGACATGGGGGACTAAGGTTTGTCCATTCAGGAGAAGAAACTACAAATCCCACCTCTCCATGGGGCCAGAGTGGCCTGCTTGCTTCCCGGGGGTCTCAAGGGGTGACCACAGCAAGCTCCCCGGGTCACAGGCTTCTGGACATCCACAGGACAGCGGCGGGATCGGTGTTGAAGTGAGGAGCCATGGATGACAACCAGCTGGTCTCTACTTGATGTTTTATTTCCTTCGGATAAAAAAAGGTTATTCCCGGGGCGTAGGGGCCCAAAGAGGGAAAGTGAGATAGCAGTTAGTCTTATAATTAGTCTAGGAAAAAATATTACACCGAAATGGAGGCGATCCACTACAGGGGCCCGGTGGGTTTCCGTATCCATGGTTCAGAGGAACGCTGTTCCGGCCTCCCCGGGACTCTATAAGAGCATTCCAGGTGAGCTGGCAGCGATCTGCAGCTCAGTAAAGGAAAAGTTCCTGCTTTGAGAAAGTTGGAGACAGTAAAGGATACACTGTATCACTATGAAGAGGGAAAAGTTACAATTAAACAATACTTTATTGGGGGATTTGTTACAATTTCAAACTTCTATAATGTTAGGATCAGGGGAAGAAAGCAAAGTAAAGAAAGATTGCTTGTTGAAGCTGCTGTTGTAGCCACACTCCCAGCGATGCTGGCCCCACAGGGCATCCAGGAACTGCGGAACTCCCTGCTGCAGGTCAGATTAACTTGAATGGGACTTCCGGTGAGCGGTGATGGTGGCAGGCAGGACACTCTGAGAGCTCTCAGAGTGCCGACCTCTGTGCCAGTCGGGAGGGCAGAATGCGCCCCCCTCCCTAGGCAGATTGAAGCCTGGGGAAGACGCGAAGACAGCGCGGCACAGCCGATGGCCCCAAAAGTTGCCTTCCCCCCAAGGGAGATGACTGAGTGTGTCCGGCAATAGTGTCACAGGCGAGAGGATTGGAAAGAGGGAAGTGAGCAACAAACTCACAAGAACTGGAGGAAAAAGTGGCGAGGTATAAAGACCAGCCAATGAAGTAACTGTAAGTTAACAAGAAAATCTTCATATTCACAGGGGAAAGAGAGGTCACTTGGTTTGCAATATAGCTCGGGTACAAGAGAAACTGAGCAGAAATAAGATTTTATTTTAGGAGTTTATACAAGTCAAACTCGGGAGACAAACTAAACTAAACAAAGTTAATTCTAATAAATATCTGGAAGGACTGATCTGATTGTTTGAATATTGAAGAGTGGGTGGAGTTTTAAAGAGAAAATATGGTGATGGAGGAGGAATAAAAAATACTGAGCTTGGGACGGAGTTGTTTAGACTATCTGTGAGTTTCTCTATAAACACTTAAAACCAGAGAGATCGAAACGGAAGCGAGATAGACCAGCAGGAACTGCAATAAATAAAGGAGAGGAAAAAAGAAGGAGGTTTTCAAAGGACAAAGAAGAAGAGAATAATGAAGCCTGGATCGGAGTGCGGAGGGGTGTTGCCTAATTTGGAGAGAGGAGGGATAGCCGAGGAGAAGTACAGAGGGAATTGGACTGTAAATAACTATGTGAGCACTAAAAGAATGGGAAAAATTAAAAGAACTGAAGAGAATGCAAAGAAGGAGACCAGAAATAGAAGAAATAACTCTAAAAGACGTCATTATTTATTATTTTATTTATTTATTCATTCATTTATTCGACTTAATATACCGCTCTCTCTGGAGCCCAGAGCGGTTTACAGAGTTAAAAACAGATAAACACATAGAATGCAATAAAACCAGATTAAAACCTCCAGTTAAAATCAAATTCCAGCAGAACTGCGATGGCAGTAGGAATATGCTGACAACGACACAACAGGATGCTGATAACACGGCATTGATTATGGACCAAATGCCTGTCTGAATAGCCAGGTCTTTATGGCTCTGCGGAACGGCATTAAGTCCCAGATGGCTCGCAGCTCTTCAGGGAGGGTGTTCCACAGGGTTGGCGCGGCTACGGCAAATGCCCTCTGCCGCGTGCTAGCAAGTCTATAGACCTTAATGCCCGGCACATCCAATAGATTGAGCCCCTCTGAGCGCAGTGATCTCCTGGACACATAATAATAATAATAATAATAATAATAATAATAACTTTATTTCTTGTGAGTCGCCCTCCACCAATGGTGCTCCGGGCGACTTACATCATTTAAAAAATACATCTAATTAAAAACACGGGTTCAAAGAATCACAAAGGGCCCAATCCCCAAGATTAGTCAATCCCCATAAGGGGTAAGCCGCTCCCTCAGGTACACTGGCCCCAAACCATATAAGGCCTTGAAAGTTAAAACTAACACCTTCAATTGAATTCAAGCTAGTGCAGCTCGCGCAAGAGTGGAGTCACGTGGGCAGATCTTGATGCTCCTGAGAGCAGACGTGCTGCAGCGTTCTGCACCAGCTTGAGTTTGCGGATCGCCGACAAGGGTAGGCCAATGTACAGCGCATTACAGTAATCAAGCCTCGAGATGACCGTGGCTTGGATCACCGTGGCCAGGTCGCAGCGGGAGAGGTAAGGAGCCAGACGTTTTGCTTGTCGTAGGTGGTAGAAAGCTATCTTGCAGGCGCAGGCAATCTGCCCCTCCATAGACAGCTGGGCATCCAGCCGGACCCTTAGGCTCTTTACTGACGGTTGCGGGTGAAGAGCCACGCTGTCGAACGTCGGCAACTGGGTCTCTACCCCCGGGCGGCCCAGCCACAAGATCTCCGTCTTCGCCGGGTTCACCTTCAACTTACTGGCTCGCAGCCATCCAGTTACGGCCTCCAGGCAGAGATGGAAATTATCGGGTACAGAGTCCACCCCGGGGTCCATCCTCAGAATGAGCTGGGTGTCGTCAGCGTACTGATGACATTCCAGCCCAAAACTCCGTACCAATTGGGCGAGTGGTCGCATGTAGATGTTAAATAACAGCGGGGCACTCGCTGCAGGCGGTTTTGGAGGAAGGAGAACAGGCAGTTGAGGGCTGTCCCCCTCACCCCCGCCACCGCCAGGCGGTGTGTCAAAAGTTGGTAATCGACAGTATCAAATGCTGCCGTGAGGTCCAATAACACGAGCAGCGCCGATCCGCCTAGGTCCAAATGGCAACGGGGTTGTTCTGTGATGGAGACCAGGACAGTCTCTGTCCCATGGCCCGAACGGAAACTGGACTGGAAGGGGTCTAGCCAGGTTGCATCGTCCAAGAATGCCTGCAGCTGGTCCATTGCTGCCCTCTCAATTACCTTGCCCAGGTACGATAGATTGGACACTGGGTGGTAATTGGAGGGAGCCGCGGGGTCTAAACCGGGCTTCTTCAGCAGTGGACTAACTACCGCCTCTTTTAACTCCTCTGGAAAAGCTCCTTGCTCAAGGGAGCAGTTGACTATCTTCAACAGAGGGCGCTCGAATCAGTGCGGAGGGGCACGGGTTGAGGGAGCAGGTGGTAGGTCGAAGGGCTGCAACAATCTTGTCAACATCCTCTGCGTCCAGTGGCCGAAACCGGTCGAAGGTGGATCCAGCGGAGGGCCACGGAGTCTCAAGTTCCTGTACTGTATCAACCGTGGCAGGGAGGTCCCGGCAGAGCATCGCAATCTTGTCTGCAAAGTGATTCTGGAAAGCCTCAGCGGAGAGGGCCCGATCGTCATTATTTGGGATGGTAGGGACCATCGTCAGCTGCCGAATTATCCTGAACAATTGAGCCGGGCGTGAATCTGCAGACGCTATCAAGGAAGCATAGTAGGAATTTTTCGCCTCCTTGATAGCATGCTCATAAGCCTCCATAAAGAGCCTATGAGCTGATTCCGAGGGTCCGTCACGGAGCTTCCTCCACATGCGCTCTAGCCGTCTCTTTTCCCGCTTCATGGATCTAAGAACCTCCGTATACCACGGAGAACAACATTTGCGGGGTTTGAGAGGGCGTTTAGGGGCAATCTCGTTGAGAGCAGCGGACAACTTACAGTTCCAGGTGGTAACAAGCTCATCGAGCGAGTCGCTGGCAGGCTCCAAATCCCTCAGGGCATTCAGGAACCTAGTTGGTTCCATAAGTCCCTTTGGGCGAAACCAAATTGGTTCGGCACCCTTGCCGGGGGGGCATAGCTGCTCAACCCGGACTCTTAGAGCACAGTGATCTGACCATGGCACGTCTATTATGGAGGTGACGGACACTTGGACACCTGCAGAGAAGATCAGATCGAGAGTGTGACCGGCCCGATGTGTGGAGAATTATGGAAATTAGGAGAAGAACAAGAGGTACATCAGAAGATGGAAATAATGACAGTTCGACAAGAGGAGCAACACAAAATGGTCCAAGAACAACTTCAGAATGTGAGAACTGAACTAATTAAAGAGGTGACTTCCATAAAATTACAGTCGACAATTTTCTACAAAGATGAAATAGAAACAAAGCAGGACAAAGAAAAAAATGCAGCAATACAAGCAGGGGCGGACCGACCCCCCAAGAAGACGCTGCTCTACGTGGCTGCGTTGTCCGCCTTATGGACGCACCGGCCCTGAATACAAGGTAAACTGAAGAAGAGAGTAGAGAAGAATGTGAAACATGAACAATCGCAAGAAGTATTAGAACAAAGAGAATTGGAGAACCAGTGGAAATAAGATTGACTAGTAAGAATTTGAAGGCCACCACTTTCGGCGTCTTCTTTGTCTTTGTCGTCTTCGCCGTCGTCTTCGTCTTCATCGTCTTCTTCGTCGTTGTAGTCGTCTTCTTCGTCGTCTTCATCGCCGCCGTCTTCGTCGGCGCCTTCGTCGGCGCCTTCGTCATTCTCTCGTCGGCGCATCGTCGTCTCTTCGTCTTCGCCGTCGTCCATCGTCGTCTTCGCAGTCGTCTTCGCCGTCGTCGTCTTCACCGTCGTCTTCGCCGTCGTTTTCGCCGTTGCCGCTTTTGTCGCCTCTGTCATTGTCGTCTTCTTCTTCTTCGCCATCTTCGTCGCCGTCGTCATCGCCGTTGTCCTCGTCTCCGTCGCCGTTGTCGTCTTCTTCTTCGCCGTCGTCTTCGCCGTCATCTTCGCCGCCCGTCTTCGCGTCTTTGTCGCCGTCTTCGTTGTCCTCTTCGTAGGCGTCTTCGTCGGCGTCTTCGTCTTCGTCGCCTTCTTCGTCCTCGTCTTCGTTGTCGGCGTTGGCATCTTCGTTTCCGGCGCCGTCTTTGGCTTCGTCTTTGTCGTCGGCGTCTTCGGCGTCTTCTTTGTCTTTGTCGTCTTCGCCGTCGTCTTCGTCTTCATCATCTTCTTCGTCGTTGTAGTCGTCTTCTTCGTCGTCTTCATCGCCGTCATCTTCGTCGGCGCCTTCGTCCGCGCCTTCGTCTGCGCCTTTGTCATTCTCTTCGTCAACGCCATCGTCGTCTTCGTCGTCTTCGCCGTCGTCTTCGCCGTCGTCTTCGCCGTCGTCTTCTCCGTCGTCTTCGCCATCGTCTTCGCCGTCGCCGCTTTTGTCGCCTCCGTCATTGTCGTCTTCTTCTTCTTCGCCATCTTCGTCGCCATCGCCGTTGTCCTCGTCTCCGTCGCCGTCGTCCTCGTCTCCGTCTTCGCCGTTGTCTTCGCTGTCGTCTTCGCCGTCGTCTTCGCCGTCGTCTTCGCCGTCGCCTCCGTCATTGTCGTCTTCTTCTTCTTCGCCATCTTCGTCGATGTCGTCATCGCCGTCGTCCTCGTCTCCGTCGCCGTTGTCGTCTTCTTCGTCTTCGCCGTCGTCTTCTCCGTCGTCTTCGCCGTCGTCTTCGTCGTCGTCTTCGCCGCCGTCTTTGTCGCCGTCTTTGCTGTCGTCTTCGTTGTCCTCTTCGTAGACGTCTTCGTCGGCGTCTTCGTCTTCATCGCCTTCTTCGCCCTCGTCTTCGTCGTCGGCATTTGCATCTGAACGTTTCGCGCCGTCTTTGGCTTCGTCTTTGTCGTCAGCGTCTTTTGTTCTTCGTCATCTTCGTCGTCATCGCCGTCATCTTCGTCGTCTTCATCTTCGTCTTTGTCGTCACCGCCTTCGCCGCCTTCGTCGCCGCCTTCGTCTTCTTCGTCGTCTTCGTCGTCGTCTTCGTCGCCAGTGCCTTCATCGCCTTCGTCGTCGTCGTCTTCGTCTTCATTGTCTTCGTCTCCGTCTTCGTCATCGTCCTCGCTGTCGTCTCCGTCATCGTCTCCATGGTCGTCTTCGTCGCCTTCTTTGTCGCCGTCTTCGCCGCCACCGCCGCCGTCTTCGGCGTCTTCGTCGTCGCCGTCTTCTTCATCGTCGTCATCGTCGCCACCTTCGTCGTCAGCGCCGCCGTCTTAGTCATCGCATTCGTCTTAGTCATCGCATTCGTCGCCGCCGTCGCCTTCGTCGCCGTCGCCGTCGCCGTCTTCTTCGTCTTTGGCATAGTCGTCATCGTCGTCTTTGTGACGGCGTCTTTCATCGTCTTCTCCGTCGTCTTCTTCTTCGCCTTCCATCAGCTATCACCGCCCGCCAAGAGCCATCACTGCCGCAGTCTTCTTCGTCTTCAGAATCGTCGTCTTCTTCGTCTTCGCCGTCGCCGTCGTTGTCGCCGTCTTTGCTGTCGTCTTCGTTGTCCTCTTCGTAGACGTCTTCGTCGGCGTCTTCGTCTTCATCGCCTTCTTCGTCCTCGTCTTCGTCGTCGGCATTTGCATCTTCGTTTCCGGCGCCGTCTTTGGCTTCGTCTTTGTCGTCGGCGTCTTCGTCGTGTTCTTCGTCATCTTCGTCGTCATCGCCGTCATCTTCGTCGTCTTCATCTTCGTCTTCGTCGTCACCGCCTTCGTCGCCTTCGTCGCCTTATTCGTCTTCTTCGTCGTCTTCGTCGCCGTCTTCGTCGCCAGTGCCTTCATCGCCTACGTCGTCGTCTTCGACTTCATGGTCTTCGTCTCCGTCTTCGTCATCGCCCTCGCTGTCGTCTCCGTCATCGTCTCCATGGTCGTCTTAAATCGCCTTCTTTATCGCCGTCTTCGCCGCCACCGCCGCCGTCTTCGGCGTCTTCGGCGTCGCCGTCTTCTTCATCGTCGTCATCGTCGCCACCTTCGTCGTCAGCGCCATCGTCTTAGTCATCGCATTAAATCGCCGCCGTCGCCTTCGTCGCCGTCGCCGTCGCCGTCTTCTTCGTCTTTGGCATAGTCGTCATCTTCGTCTTTGTGACCGGCGTCTTCGTCGTCTTCTCCGTCGTCTTCTTCTTCGCCACCGCGGCTATCACCGCCGCCGCAGCCATCACTGCCGCAGTCTTCGTCGTCTTCAGAACCGTCGTCTTCTTCGTCTTCGCCGTCGCCGTCGTTGTCGCCGCCTTCGTTGCCTTCGTCGTCGTTGTTGTCTTCTTCGTCTTTGTGGTCTTCGTCGTCTTCGCCGTAGACTTCGCGGTCGTCTTCGCGTTGTCGCCGCCGCCGCCGTCTTTGCCATCGTCTTCGTCGTTGTCGTCGTTGTCGTCTTCGTCTTCGCCTTCGCCGCCTCGTCGCCTTTGTCGCCTTGCCGCCTTTGTCGCCTTTGTCGCCTTCGTCGCCGTCTTCATTGTGGCCACCTTCATCGCCTTCGTTTGTCGTTGTCTTCTTCGTCTTTGTTGTCTTCGTCGTCTTCGTTGTTGTCTTCGTCGTCGTCATTTTCGTCCTCTTCGTCTTCGTCTTCATCTTTGCCGCCGCCGCCTTCATCGTCGTAGTCATCTTCGTCGTCTTCGCCGCCGTCATCGCCTTCGTAGCCGTGATCGCCTTCGTCGCCTTCGTCGCCGCCGTCGCCTTCTTTGTCTTCGTCGCCTTCGTCGCCTTCTTTGTCTTCGTCGCCTTCGTCATCTTCTTTGTCGTCTTTGTCGTCTTCGTCGTTGTCTTCATTGTCGCCACCTTTATCATCTTCGTTGTCGTTGTCGTCTTCTTCGTCTTTGTTGTCTTCGTCATCTTCGTCTTCGTCGTCGTCTTTGTCATCGCCATCATCGTCTTCGCCGTCATCGCCGTCGTCATCGTCTTCACCGCCGTCATCTTCGCCGTCATCTTCGCCGCCACCGTCTTCGCCGCCGCCGTCTTCGCCATCGTCTTCGCCGCCGTCGTCTTCGCCGCCGTCTTCGTCGTCGTCTTCGCCGCCGTCTTCGCCGTCTTCGTCTTCGCCGTCTTCGTCTTCGCCGGGAAAATCCAAGAGGACATCGGTATGGCTTACAAATGAAGTAAAAGATGTGATTGGAAAGAAGAAAAACTCATTTAAGAAATGGAAGGCTCTTCCTACTGAGGAGAACAGAAAGGAACACAAGCTCTGGCAAACTAAATGCAAAGCAACCGTCAGGAAAGCCAAGAGAGATTTTGAGGCACATATAGCTAAGAACATTAAAAAAATAACAAAAACTTATTTAAGTACATCAGAAGCAGAAACCCAACTAGAAAAGCAGTTGGGCCACTTGACGAAAATGGTAAGAAAGGGACAATAAGTGAAGACAATAAGTGAAGACAAGGAGATGGCTAAATGACTTCTTTGCTGAGTGGCTAAATGACTTCTTTGCCTCCGTTTTCACACAGGAGGACAGACAACATATGCCTGCAGCTGAGTCAGTTTTTCAGGGAGGAATTAAATGAATTAAACCAGATAGAGATAAACAAGGAAGATGTTCTCACATGCCTTACTAAACTAAATGTCAACAAATCACCAGGTCCAGATGGCATCCACCCCAGAGTTCTTAAGGAACTCAAGTGTGAAATTGCTGAAATTCTAGCCAAAATATATAACCTTTCTCTAAGATCAGGCACTGTACCCGAGGACTGGAGGAGGCAAATGTAACTCCGATCTTCAAGAAAGGATCAAGGGTGATCCAGGAAATTATAGGCCAGTTAGTCTAAAAAGTCAGTTCCAGGCAAAGTGATGGAAACCATTATTAAAGAAAAATTACCAAGCACATAGAAGAACAGGCATTGCTGAAGGAAAATCAACATGGTTTCTGCAAAGGCAAATCATGTCTTACTAACTTGATAGAATTCTTTGAGGGTGTAAATAAACACATAGATAAAGGGGACCCAGTCGATATTGTTTACCTTGACTTTCAAAAGGCTTTTGACAAAGTCCCTCACCAAAGGCTCCTAAATAAGCTCTTCAGCCATGGAATCAGGGGACAGGTCTTGTCCTGGATTGGAACCTGGCTAAACTGTAGGAAACAAAGGGTGGTAATAAATGGACACTTCTCTGGATGGAAAGAGGTGAGAAGTGGCGTACCCAAGGTTCAGTTTTAGGACCGTTACTTTTTAATTTATTCATAAATGATCTGGATGTAGAAGTAAATTGTGAGGTAGCAAAGTTTGCAGATGACACTAAACTGTTCAGGGTAGTTAAAAATGAAACTGACTGTAAAGAGCTCCAGAAAGATCTCTCTTAATTGAGTGAATGGGCAACAAAGTGGCAAATGCATTTTAACCTAAACAAGTGTAAAGTCATGCACATCGGGGCAAAGAACCCCAAATACACTTATCAACTGATGGGATCAAAGCTTTCTGAGACAAACCAGGAAAGGGATCTTGGGGTTTTGGTGGACAGCTCAATGAAGATGTCAAACCAGTGCGCTGCAGCAGTGAAAAAAGCAAATTCTATGCTAGGCATGATCAGAAAGGGAATCGAAAATAGGTCAGCAAATGTTGTATTACCTCTCTACAAATCTATGGTGAGGCCACATTTAGAGTACTGTGTACAATTCTGGTCTCCGCACCTCAAGAAGGATATAACGGAACTGGAAAAGGTACAAAGAAGGGCAACAAAAATGATCCAAGGGATGGAGCAGCTCCCTTATGAAATCAGGTTGCAACGCCTTGGTCTTTTCAGCCTTGAAAGACGGCGTTTAAGAGGTGAATTGATCGAAGTGTATAAAATCATGCATAGGATAGAAAAGGTGAATAAAGAAAAAATATTTTCTCTGTCACCCAACACTAGGACTAGGGGGCACTCCCTAAAGCTCCAAGGTAGGAAAGTTAGGACTAATAAAGGGAAATATTTCTTCACCCAGAGGGTCATTGGGTTATGGAACTCACTTCCAGAGGAGGTTGTGACAGCTGTCAGCCTGGACAGCTTCAAGGCAGGATTAGACAGATTCATGGATACCAAGGGAATCAGTAGTTACTGAAATGGACATCCAAGTGCCACCTCTGTGTTGATGGAGGCAGGCAGGATTTTCCCCGGGTACTGGTTGTGGGGGGTCGGGAGCAGGTGAGGGTTTTGCCCTCCCTTCTGCTAGAGATCCCTGTGTACAACTAGTGGGCCACTGTGTGACACAGAATGCTGGACTAGATGGGCTGAGGCCCGATTCAGCATGGCTCTTCTTATGTTCTTATGTTCTTATGTTGTCGTTGTTGTTG